>CAOKZL010001144.1:0-413103 GCA_948472985.1 Iguana delicatissima
TGGCTGTTTTCAAGATGGCACCCGGGAGCTGCAATCATGAGTTTTTGTTCTACCGCCAACTTCTGCGGGAGCTTTTTGCCACCCCCTGACTTGTCAGCTTTCTTTACCTTTTTGTCCGACATACCTTTTTCCTTAGCTAATGGCTTCTGATTGTCTTGGGCTCATTGTGTATGCCCACCAACAAACTTTACCTTATCCTCTTCGCTCTCACTGCTTTCATCCTCCATGACCATCTGCGTTTGGGTCTATGGACAGAGCCTCCAGCGCCATCATCCGTGACCCGCTGTATTGTGGTTTTCTGGACCGAATGTTGTTTTGCCTTGTCCGAGCCCAGCTGTACAGCGGTACTCCGGACTAAATCATCTTTAGTCTTTCCGTGACTACTCAAATTCTTTTCCATGACCCACTACGTATTTGGTCTATGGACAGAGCCGCCAGTGCCATTGTCCGTGACCCGCTATATTGCGGTTTTCTGGATGGAATTCATATTGTTCTCCATGACCATCTGCGTTTTGGGTCTATGGACAGAGCTGCCAGCACCATCATCTGTGACCCACTGTACTGCGGTTTTCTGGACAGAATGTTGTTTTTCCTTGTCCGAGCCCCGCTGTACAGCAGTGCTGCGGACTAAATCATCTTTAGTCATTCCGTTCATTCTTCTTATCTCCTTTGCTCTTCTCTTTGTATCCCGCTCCAGTTCAATAAAATCTAACCTATAGTACCGGAGAGGGACAAATCGCACCTAGCTGGTTTGCAGGAGAAATAAAAAACTGACCGGAGAGGGACAGGAGTGGTTAAACGTTTTTTTCTGTTGGCATGACAAGGATCACAACCCATATGTAGTGGATTGATCCTCCTGTCATCCCGAGAATGACTTGTTTGGCCACCAAAGTGGAAATCATAAGAAAAGTGGCACCTGGTGAAAGAAAAGGTCAACCTTAGATGCATTTTGAAAAAAGCTTTCATGTAGTCTATAGAAGTTTGAAAATGCTTCTGTTTATTTACACAAAACTTACCTGATCTGGCTGTTTGATTTCACATGTGCATATTAGTGGTTCTGAATAAAAAGCCTGCTGAAACACGTTGAACTGTTCCTGTATTTTGTGGTATAGGAACCTATCCCTATCCTTTTCATTTTATTTCTGCCTCTAATACCAAGTTTTCTGTTAAATAAATAATGGCCAAGAATACATCTTTGTTAACTGAGATATACTTTGAACTGTCATTAAAAATCTTTTTGACGCAGAGATATTTTTAGAAACAAAACATCCAAAATCTACTTTCTTAAATCCTTAATGACATCTGAAGAGCCTGTCCCTTTTTCAACATTATCTATGGGAGAGGGAAAGATATTATATTATCATACCATGCTTGATGTTTTTACAATTGGGATGTCACTCTCAGCTCGCAGTTTCTTTTCAATGTCTTCCCAGTTCCGGTCTTTATCCTTAAATAATATTCTGTACACAAAAAAACAAAAACAAAAACAAAAAAACAAAAACCAGAAGAGTGATATAGACCTTACTATAAATACATACATACACATACACAAACACCAATGAAAATAAAACAGGCCAGTAAGGTTGAACGGAATACTGTCAGATTTTCTCATAACTGATGAGAAATGGTGTCTCAACCTGTTTTGTGTACAAATATATGTATGTGTGTGCGCGTGTGTGTCTATAAACAGACACTCATACATACACACATATTACAAAAAGTTCCAAAATGTGGCACCTCTTATTGTAGTTGACCATTTATTTGATAGGGTATCTTGACACATTCAGAAATCTTGCCCAGAAAGTGGCCAACCACTATGACCTTGAAATATTTGAGGACTTTTTGAAAAAATTTCAATTATACAAAAAAATGTTTTTTGCATAAAGAAATTTTTTTTAAACAAAATTAGCAGTATACTTTGTGCAAAGCATACTGTTTGGTTTTTTCACAGAAACTATTTCTGCATGTGAACAATATTTTCCGGATAAAATCTGCTCAAAGAACCCTGAAATCTGAAAATCATTTTTAATAAGTGTCAAAAATTCTTCTCACCCAGCTGAGAGAAAACATTTCAATTGTTTCCCTTTTCCCCCCTGTGACAGGCCCTCTGCCTGTCTTAAAAATTCTCTTACTCAAGCTTTAGAATGGAATTTTCAGTCTGTATTTTTCACTTTGAAGCAGTTCTTTATCACTTTACAACCCAATAGGACCTCTGTTCGGTAAAGCACATAAAAATGGATAAAGCAAATAAAAGGATTCAGAAACAGACTAAAACCACAATTTATAAATTGTGTGAAGACCACAGTTAATTGAAAGCCTATATTGGTCTGACTCCTCCCTGCAGGTGAGCAAAAACCAGCAGTTTATCATAGCTGCCTCTTGAAAACACACTCACAAAAGAAGACAGGATTTAGGAATTCAAAAGTCTGTCCTCAGTTTGCAGGTACTGAATTTTTCACATTCTTTGAAAATTCAAGAAGGTAAATATTGGCAAGGTAAAAGGGAGAATTTCTGTTCTGAACTTTGGTGCGACTGAGAAAAACAGAAGTAGGGCTGGATTTTGTAATTATTACTATTATTTTTACACAGTGCTCTCAAGCTAAATAGCATCTTGTATGAAGATTATAGACAAAAGAGAATTATACATATTTTCGTGCTTCGCATACACAGTGGAAAGTAAAGGTCAAACCAGGATAGAGGTGTGAGTATTTGGACAAGACAAAGAATAAGGAAATGGATGTGGATTCAGTATTGGTCATTTACAATATTAGATTAATTTATATAATAGTTCATATGGTGATACAGAGATGTGAATGAAATTAGGGAAACCAGGGAGGCATCTAAAAGATATATGTATGTCCTTCATTACCTTCATTTTGATTGGATAAATGCAGGTTCTGGTCACAATGAAGAGATAATATTTCTAGACACCCCAAATTACTGTACCTAAAACCTGGTCACATAACTGACCAGAAGGGCAGTGATCCTGGACTTAATGCAACTGTGGGATGTGGACATAGTTGCACTGAATAGAAACAGCGACTACAGTAAGGGAGAAAATACAAAGGAACTACAAAAAAATTCTATTTGACATCAAAAGACAAAACTTGTCTAAAATGAGGGCACTGATAAAAGAAGTTGAATGAAATGTCAAAATATCAAATTAAAATGTGGGGGGTGGGCTGCTTAAGACCACAATGACAGAGGTTTAGTTAGCATGTATACTACAAGTCAGGAAAAGGCAGTTTGAAGTTCAAGCCATTACAACATGGTTATCAAGCAGTGTGAAGGAAAGTAATAGATTTCACAAAGTAATAGATTTCAGTGTGAAGGAAAGTAATAAATCAGGATAGCCTTGGCAATAGGTTCTGTAGTTGTGTCTTTTATATTGTATTTTAAATGTGTTATAAGCTGTTTTTATTCATGTGCCTTAATGTAATTGTTTATTTAATTTTGTTTAACTCTTGTAAAATAAGATTTTTGCTAAACTTTTTTTTAAAAATAATATTGTAAACTGCTTAGGTCCCATGCCAGGAAAATGGGAGGTTATAAATAAAATACATACATGAATGCATCAAATACAGCGCTGAAGAATTTTCATTCATAGTTACTAGGCTTCTGATGCATATCTGTAAATTTTATTTGCACATTTGGACTGAGAGGTAAAATTAACTTTTACTATGTAGGCATATGTGGAAAAATGCAATAAACATACAATAGGGTTATATTGATGACACTGTTAGTAAAATGAAAATACTGTTCCTTCTCTCTATGCATCCATATTCCAGAAAGATCTGGAAGAAGCTCCCTGGAAAATGGCAGGAATCTTAGACTTTGTTATTAATCAGCGCTGATTGTATACACTCCCATTTCTATCTTGAATTAATTAGTAATGGCATGTTTTTACCATCAAGTGTTTGCTGTTCTGATTGTCTTTTTTTCTATGAATGTCTAGGATGAAAAATAACTGCAACTCAAGGATCTTATTTAGAAGTTATATTCTTCTATAAACAGTGAATATAGCAAAAACTTTGGACTGTAGCTGAGGAGGAGCTTCAAAATAACATTAAAATATTATTTGATGCATGTATGGCAATGCTGAAATCTGTAGAATATTGTATGTTTAAGTGCAAAGACATCTGAGATGGAGCACATAGTACTCAACAGGATCTGCTCAAAGTCCTTGGCTCATGAATAAATTCATCATAAAAAAAAAGTGACTTTAAATTAAATCACTTCCTCTCAATCTCAGTCCTATATTTGTAACACAGGAATTCTACTACTACCCTATCTTTCTGAGTTGAAAAATCAACTACAATAATGCACTTTGGAGAAGTTTTGCAGCAGTCTAATTCAGGTAAATCATAGGGCAGTTTGAAAATAAGCAGGGGGAATACTGGTAGATATGATCAGAGGAATCAGCAAGCATTAATGCAGAAATGTAGCTAGAAACAGCTAAGAAAAACTACAGGAATGAAAGAACAACCTATTTTCTATAAGAGGACCCATAAAAAGGGGGAAGCAAATATTTGATTATAGTACAAAACTGGAGAAAAACTGGTATAAGAAGCATTCTCTTATTTCGAAATGGAACCAGTTTGAAGATATAAACAACTATCACATAACCTGAACACCACACAGCTATGTTATTTATAGAGGAGGAAGTTATTAATGTCACACTGTGAAGTGACATGTCTAATTAAAACACAGATGTTAGCAAAGCAGAAAAACTCTAAATTCTATCCTTCACATTCTTAATTACTGGTGCATTATAATCTGTGTTTACTCTGACAGGAATAAAAAAATATTACACTTCTTCTTTCTGAAAAGTGCAACAGCATCTTGCTGTGCAACAAGGTGCACACATGCAACAACCACAAACTATTTCTGATGAAAATAACAGGTCTGAGCAAGTAGAAGGAAAAAAGAATTGGTTGCCCTATTAGGTGTGTCTCCTGTTTCTAGACTTTGCTTTTGAATACTTTAAATAAACCTTTGGTTAAAAGAAGTATATGTATTGGCTCAGACTATGTCATATGTGAATCAATCATGCCACTTGGGCTTTTTAATGTTCGATTTTTGCACCTTGTATTTGTAGCTTCTATGCAAACTAAACATCCATGCACAGGACTCTTCTCAGGAGAGTTGATAATTACTGCCAAACTCTTTCTAAAATCCTATGCAGAGGGTGGCGTCACAAAAAAAGGGTTTATTTACACTCCAACAGGAAAGATAATGCATTGCGTCTTTCATCATTTCCCTCTAGTGTTAAGGAGTTGTTTTCCTCAAGGGACATCATAGTATGCTACTCATTGATGTATGCAAATTAATTTTAAAAAGACAAGCAATATCAATCTTATTTGTGTTACACAAAACTGAAGATAGCCCACTGGTTGTAGTGGGACATGAGCTGCAATCATAGCAAAAACTAATCTTTTCATAACAACTTTTGCCAGAGTATTTGATTGATCAGGAGCATAGCCTACCTGATTTTACCAGCTGTTTTATCTATAGATTGTCTAATCTTCCGGGAAAACTGGAAAACTGAGGACAACAACAAAGTATCTCCCATAACCTGAAAATTTTGAAAAGACAACACTTCACTGAAATAATACTGTTTCTAAATTATCTTCTAAAAATTAAGATAGAATGTTGTGGCTTTTTCTCCCTGTACAACTTATCTCAAGTATACATTAGCTAACCAAAAATCTAAAGATGTTGATTCATAGTTTCAAGTAACATGGGTATGAATCTTATACTGTGTCAGGGAAGTAGTGTTTAAAAGCTTTGCCACAACATTAAAGGCATATTCATAACAGAAAAATGGAACTATACTTGAAGCTAGTTATAGTCAGATTACTGGTAGCTCCAATATTATTTCATGAATGAAATACATATTATTTTGTATTATATAATAATAAACTATAGAATAAATATAAATATATAAATATTTTATTCAGAAAATAGTGATCAGCTACCAGTTATTTGACTATTGTTGTTGTTCTGTGCCTTCAAGTCATTTCTGACTTATGGTGACCCTAAAGCAAACCTCTTACGGGGTTTTCTGTGGGCTGAGAGTATGTGATGCACCCAAGGTCACACAGTGAGTTTTCATGGCTGAGCGGGGAACTAAATCCTGGTCTCCAGCATTGTAGTCCAATGCTCAACCCAGAACACTACACTGGCTCTCTATTTGACTATACCAGCTTAAAATACTATGCATTTTTTCTTTTCTGACAGTAGTTTTACACTGTTACCAATAGTATCCCACTGCTCTCTGTAAAAAGAGGAGTTTCTAAAGTGTTAAATACTAAATTTAAATACTAACAATTAAATGACAATAAAAAGAATTATAATTTAACATGTCAAGAATTTGTTCCATGAGTGGAAGACACAAATATGTTTAATCAAACTGTGTATTACTCACCGGCTCTTAGGAGTAAACTATATGGTTTCCTCTAACAATGTGGCCTATGGTTTTATTAGGGAATATTTTCAATTGTGAGCAATGTTAGATATATGACCTGTAGCACATTATTGGGTAAAAATGGAACCATTTCTCCCTTTTTCATCTCCCAAGGGTATTCAGCAGTTTCTACACAATTTATGAAGAAACCACAAATCCTCCAGGCTGAAGGGCATTGCAGTGAGAAGACAACAGCAGGAAAGCTCAATTCTGCAAGCAGAACTCTCCACTCATGATTCCTAAGGAGCAAGTCATTCACTTTGTCTACTCATCAATTGTTGCTATTGGCCTACTGATGGTAAAGATTTGATGTTAGTTCGCTGTTATGTTCTCACACTCCTCTTACATCGTGATACTTATTTGCTACAGTAAAAAAAATAAATAAAAAAAGATTTTAAAATGGTATAGAAAATAATGCAGAAATAATACAGCAAATCCAATTATCAGTTGGAGAAGCCTACTTCATGGTATTTGTCTTCATTGCCTGATTTTCTTTGCTCTTGGAGTACATTTCCTGCTTTCCTCATGTGAAAGTATTAGGAGACAGCAGGATAATTGAGCTTTTTCATGTGATCATGAGAGCTGGTGTTAGAGAGCCACTGTTTAGAGTGCTTGATTGGATCAGGTTCAAGTCCTTACACAGCCATGCAACTTACTGACTTACATTGGGCCTATTACCCTCTTTCAGCCTAACTTACATCATAAAACTCTGAGGGTAAAGGGGAGAAGTATGTTTGGCAGATTAAGTCACTGAGGAAAAAACAGGCTGTAACTACTATTAATAAATAAATAAATAGTAGGAATGCTTATATTTATTTATAATCTTCCTTAATGACCACAGTCTTGTATCCTTCCCCCTCCTTTTAAACTTTTCCAGTGAACCATAAGATAACCATAAGATACCCTGCCTTTCCCCCAAAATGGTCACCCCAACCCAACAGAAGCTGCCAAGGGATTAAAAACCCCCAGTGATTAATTGTAGGCTCCAGGTTGAATTCACACCCTGATCCTCTCCTAGTCTAGCTGGTCCTCTGGGACTTTCATTCAGCAATTTACGTAAGCATGATGGATATTTACTTCATCCCTACTCCAGGTTCGACGACGTGTAATTGTGGGGGGCTCAGGTACATCTGCAGCCTGTGGTTTGGATTCATTAGGCCGGGAGTTCCCATCTGGAGTTTTAACATTAACTACTGGAGGAATCTTCCTGAAGTTTAAACTTTCATCAAATACACGGTCAACTAGCTGGAAAAAATATAGATATACATAATATAATTAAGGACAAAGCTTTACACTATAAAAGCAAGTGGAGAAATGCATTATGAGGCCCATCAATTTAAATGTTTTCCCTATGAAAACTTAGAAGAAATAAAATGAATGGAGTATACCATTTCTTCATATCTTATAAAATAAACTATTTTATTAAATTTCACCAAAATGTAATTATTTTAGCATGAAGAAATACGCATTTTGTGTAAAAGGGAAGAACAGCACATCTAATACTAGTTAGATATACTACAGCGTATGTCACTGACCTATAGGAGAGAAATGGGACTCACATTATTTAGTAAACAAAGATATAAGTCAATGTTACCTAACTCAGAGAAAATGCATATTTATTTATACTAGTAGAGGCTTAGAAGCATAGGTAAGAAATAATTAAAAGAGACCAACATGAACACAGTAAAAAAAAAAATCAGATTGCTTGTACTATGTTATGTGTCTTTTCTCAAATGGTTACTCCTTGTTACTCACAAAGATGTATACCAAACATAATGTGGTTAACCAAATAACATGTACAAGAGATTAAAACACACCAACAGGAACAATACAATGAATGAAGGAAAAAAAATATTCAGGGTTGGCATAATACCTAGCATAGTAAGGTTGTTTTTATTACATAAAGTTGTGAGTTTTAGAGCTTCTACCATTCATCCACTTCCTGAGGAAAATCAATCCATACTATTAGTATTAGCATAAACGTAAAAAGAAATACTAATATATGCATTTTAAAAGTTACATTCTGGGTACCACGATTTACTATTTCACAACAGCCAATTATATGTTTGAACACTTTGCTTCTCAAATCTTTCTTTGTTCCAGTTCCAGAGCTCTGTTTACAAAAGATTCGTGTATGTATGTATGTATGTATGTATGTATGTATATACATACATACATACATACACGAATCTTTTGTAAACAGAGCTCTGGAACTGTGAGTATACACACACACACACACACACACACACACACACACACACAGGCCAAAGAGAAATATGGATTCTGTTTGTTGTTACAGGTTTTAAATTATACAGAAAGCCTTCATGGATACAGGAGGTTCTCACAAACAGTAAGCCTCCACACAAGGAGTACAACAGGAACAGGGATGGAGGGGTGGAGCTATTATATTCACGCCTACCCCACCCCTCTTCTCACACATAGATGTTACAAATATAAGGAATAATTGCGAAGGTCTATTCTACGGTAGTATCAGAATCTGGGTTTTAAAAACCGATTCAGGCTAGTGTAACCATCTCATTTTCCAAAGTCAGATCACTGTTAACATGAGTGGCCCATTTCTATGAACAGTATAATAGAGGCTAGAGTCCTACAAGCCAACCCTTCCATATTCCTAGCACACTTTATGGTGAAGCTGCTCTAATATCTTTATCAAATATTACACTGCTCATGTTAGACTGATCAATCAAGTGAGCCGTTCTGTGCCATGTCCAAGCTAGAGGACTGTTAAATTCTTAGTCAAACAGGTCGACATGGTTTTCACTTCTTCTCCTGCTGCTGCTACTGCTCCTCCTCCTCCTCTTCCTTTGCTTTATGCTATGAAAATATTTTCCTACCCATTTCTCTGCAAATTCTCCACTCTGTCTTGACAGTGCATTAGATCTGCAGTTCTCCCGCTTTCCCCTAGTCAGAGAGCTAATGAAGCAGAATTGTACTCAGGAAGTTCTGAGTGGCTCGGAGAGTCAGGAAATTTTTCCTGATTCCTCTGCAGGTTGTAGGACCACACACACACACACACACACCACCACTATTATGGAGGGTGCCTAATCTCTTAGAATATATTTTCAAGGTTTCAGCATTCTAAAATTTGCTGCTGTACCTCTATAGGGTAGACTCATGAAATAACTTTTCTTCCTGCGTTATTACTTACCACCACTCTATATGAAATTTATTAAAATTTGATCAGGAAATGTGGACTCCTGTCTTCTAAAAGGACTGTTCCAAAACAGTGAAATTCCAAAACCAATTGTCATGTTAATCTACTCTGTTTTTCAATTGTTGCTTAACTTGTTGAAAAGTGAAACATAATTTCTCAATGTTAGAAGTCCAGGTACAGAACTGAAACAACATTTGCACATAGAAGTTAGTTGTTTCAATCAACGCAGCCAAGCTAATAAGTTCATGCTGTCTAGATAGTGGATAATTGTTTTTACATTTCCTTTAAAGATAAACCGAGACAAAGATACAAAAAAAACCCCCCAAACCTACCATCAAATTACAAAATACATCCTAATATCTTTTAATTAATACGGTATTTTTGAATTTCCTATAGAAAAGTGCTGTTCTCTATTGGCTTGCTCCTAAGACTAGTTTTCCAAGGAAATTGCCAACCCTGAAAACAAAATAAATAATTAAGAAAAAGACAAACAGTAATATAAGGAACTGACTTTATGTATGTTTAAGTTCACTTACTGGTGTTGGCAATAGCGACTTGAGCATGCAAGTTTGCATATAGAAACACAGAATATCAGAGAAGCCAGAAGAAACTACAGTATGAAGTGTTGTTAATTTACATTCACTGTTTAATATACTAGAGAGGGGAAGCTAGCTTAGAAAAAAAGATGAACAAATTATGTGAAAGGAAAGTTTAGTAAACCCCAAGGCCATCTAAGACTACTAAAAATGCAATCTCACATATAATATTTTATATTATCTGTGTATAAATGTATTTGTAATGATTTCCCCTTCACTGAGAAGCACTTAAATATTACTCACTTGCATCTGAGGCTTTGATTAAAAAAAAAAAACAAGCAAAAGATCTTATGTTCATTTTTTAAAAAAATTACAATGTGTTCACAGTATGACTGTTCTTGCATTAACTGCTAGAATTAATGTTTGACAATAAGTAATCTAACCTTAAAAATTAAAAGAACAGAATGCTGAGATTCATGCATATAAGAGCGGGAGTAATTAAAAACAATGACAAAAGGACAAAGCAAAAGAAATAAAGAAAAGGAAGAACCTTATGCATTTCTCCATGAAGATCTCCTACCTCTTCTCTAGTGTCTATGGCAGAGCCAGGGGTGGTGGCAGCAGTGCTTACTGTGGTACTAGGAGCAGTGCCTGATGAAGTCACCGAATCTATCTCGCCTGCTACATCATTGATTTCCCGTGCGATGAGAGCGAGGTCTTGACTAATCCTGTTAATGATTAATAGAGCATTATAGCTTAAACGTAACTCATCTCAACCAATCAACTTCAACACCCAAATTGTGTTTCTTTATGATTTGGAACATGCCAAAGTTTCCAGGATTTCGTCTTGCACTGCAGCAGACATTAGAATAAAATACCTTTTTGTAGCTCTGGTACATACAACAGTAGCAGTAAACAATGCTCTTTCATTCTTTTGCTATAAAGCTGTAACTGTATCTCTTTTTAGTAGCCAAAATCCATGGTTGTGTCTCTGATCACAAGCAGATGTTGTATTTAGTTTAATCACAGAATATTACAGTGTTTTCTAGCGCTACATCCTTAACTAAGGATCCTTACTTAACTAAAGATTTAATCACTGAATAATTAGACAGCTTTTTAAAATGTTGCTTATACAGAATGGGTGAAATTCAATATTGTGCAAGCAGATTTTTCCTCATGCAACATAACTTTCCTTTCTTTTCCTCCCCACAAAGCCCCTTCCATTTGCTCATTAGTGCTGATTTTGCGGGATATCAGGAACTCCAAGGATGAAAGGGAAAATGTTGCGGTTGTATGCCTTCAAGTTGTTTCTGACTTATGGTGACTCGAGCCTAAGGCAAACCTATCAAGGGGTTTTCTGGGGCTGAGAGTGTGTGATGTGCCTAAGGTCACCCAGTGGGTTTCCATGGACAAATGGGGAATTAAACCTTGGTCTCCAGAGTCATAGTCTGGTGCTTAAATCACTACATCATGCTGGCTTTCATGAGAGGGAAATATACCCTTTCAAATCTAACGCTGAAATCTGTTCTATCAACAGGAAGGGCTAATAGCATATAAATCATGAAATGTAATCTTATGCTCGCATGCACACACACACACACGGACTACCTTCCTTACTAAAACTGTCCTTTCATAGCTCCATAGGTTTCTCTGCTTTCAGTGCATATAGTAAATTTGCTCACCCACATAGCTGGTCTACTTCTCCATGCTACTAGATTCCTCTACACTTGATTGTTCTGACAATAAGGGCACCTTATTACAGGGCATTTTGGATCTCTATTGTTTGGTAATTGTCTGTGGTTTCAGAAAAAAAGACGAAAATCCTCTGAACTCTGTGTGAATGTGTGCATAGTTTCAAAAGAAGATTACTCTGAAAACACATGCAGGCTTAGTTTTAACGTTTTAGTGATTATAGCTTCTGTTTTAACCACAGGTTGTATCCTTTGTTCTCTTTTCCCTTCTTACAGACAACAAAAGCTTGCACCAAGGCTGAATGGTTCGTAAGACTCATGTCAGTTTTGGCATGATAGAGTGCTTATAGGAGAGCAGATACCAATGACCAATATGTGATGACATACACCTTGTACAGTGGATCTTGAGTATCTATTGGGGTTTGGTTCCAGGACGCCCCATGGATACCAAAATTTCTGAATGCTCAAGACCCATTATATACAGTGGTATAGTAGAAGGGCAGCTCTTATATAAAATGGCAAAATCAAAGTTTGCTTTTTGGATTTTTTTAAAAAAATTTCAAATCATGGTTGGTTGAATCTATGGATACAGAATTTGCAGATATGGAGGGCAGACTGTAAGCCCTTTGGACTCAAATATTATATTTCACTAGAAATGCTTATTACAACTTTCATCTTTATGGACACAGAATAGTTTTCAGTGTTCTATTCTGTTCTGTAACAGAAACCAACATATCAGTACTTTCACTTAAGCCATTACTTGTCATGCAATAGCCAAGAAAAAGTCTTTTAAAAAGGTAAAGGAATATTCTTATACCTGACATATTCCAAAATGAATTTTAACAGTATATTGCATTCCTATTCCCCTGCTTCAGATATTGAACACACTGTCACCCAACATTTCTCAAACTATGTCACACCAGTGTTGCGTAATGGTCAGAACCTCATCTCATCTGATCTACAGTGCTTCTCTTGATGGCAGCAGCTGCACATCGTTGAAGCCGGTGCTGGTGGCAAAGAGATCCAGAAAAGGAACTGGAGGAAGGAGGATCAACAGCCAAACAACTTGGTAGACCACAGAGCCACAACCATATTCCCATGGCTACATTTCAAACCATTACACTCTTGTGCAATGTGAGAAAAAAAAGGACAGTGATAGAGAGGGAGGGAAGTGCTGGAAACCTTGGCAAAGATGAAAAAAGGTGCCAGAAAGAGAGGAAAGGGACCAATGCTTGATTCTCAACCCTTCCAATGAACCAAGAGCCATCCAGAGTTGGGAAAAGTCTCCCCACCAAAGATTATGGTATGGAAATGAGACTGAAGCAGCCCAGACTCAAACCACCACTTAGCCCTGAAGTGCACCGGCTGCTCTTTGACCAGGTATGATCTCTCAGTCCAAATTAGCTTGGGCTGGGTAAGGGGGAGGGGAATGCATTCTGTATTAAGCTTGTTAAAAGAAAGGAGAGCTATAAATAGGAAAATATGAATCACTATAAATTGCAGGCAGATATTTTGAACAATACAAAGTCAAGTGGTAGTATGAATTAAATCTTTCAGTAGAAAAATGCTGATTCTGTTTCACACATTAACTCATTTTTTGTTAAAGTTTCCAAAAGTTTTTATTACACAAGAATGTATATGCCCTCCTTTGAGTATTAAATGAAATTGGGACAAGAAAGTCAAACGTGCGACCCTGTTCTACCTTGAGTATTGTACCAGCCCATTTATCTTTACATACAATTCTTTTCTATGTACAGTGAGTGGATGGGGAGAGGCCCTCTGGCCCATGCATTTCCTCTTGAATCTTCTCCCTCAGCAGCATTCAAATGGAAAGATCCTACTTGTTTCATGTAGAATTTCTCAACTGTAATTAAGGCCAGGAGGAACAGCATGATCCTCTTTGGTTTAATCTACACAGGGCAAAAAATGCATCCTTACCCCAACCCCAGTCCTGAAGGAACACATAGCATTCCTCTCCTGATCTGAAAACACTTCTTTTTATGCCGGCAGGCTTTTTGTTGTTGTGTGCCTTCAAGTCATTTCCAACTTACGGTGACCTTAAGGTGAACCTATCATGGGGTTTTCCAGGGCCTGAAAGTATGTGATGTACCCAGGATCACCTAGTGGACTTCTATGGCCAGATGGGGAATCCAACCTTGGTCATAGTCCTATGCTTAAATCACTGCACCATGCTGGCTTTAAGGTGATTAAAAAAAAACAAAACAGTTTACTCTGCCATTTTGGAGAAGAGCCCCCCGCCCCCATTGGTATTGTGGTAGAATGTGGGGAGGGTGAGGCCAGGTTGGTGCATTGTCACCTAAGTCACCTGACCATTCGTGCCATGGAAGGGTAATTTCCCTGTTTGTACTGGCATCTGGAAGAAGTGGTATTGCCCTTTTGGGGATTTGGTGTTTGTATGCACACTTTCACAGGTCGGCATTTCACTTCTCCCTCCTCTACTGGCTTCACTTTATGGAAGCACAGGTGGGCAATATATGCAAAGAGAAAACAAAGACTATTGGATTAAGCAAATATGTGCATGCATTGCAGGAATTCAACAACAGCACCCTGCCCCCCAAAAACCCCCCTCTGCAGCTGCTGTGATCATGTAACCAGAATTAAGCCTATATGGCAAAGACACAAACAAAGAAACACCCCCCTGCACCAATGTGGCTATGTAATGACAATCCCATGTAGCTTTCCAAACTGATTGCAATTTGGATTAAAACAGGTGGGTGTGGCGGTAAAGGAGTCAAATTAAGGCAAGGATAGTATACATTGGAGCTGGGATGCAGCCTTTGTGTAGATCTTATTGCATGCCCAAGTGAGAAAGAGAAATGCAGTCTAAAACTGCGTCTTTTGACTACATTATTCTGTGATACAGTCACAATGGGCAATTTGCATACCAAAAAAAATATTACAGAGTTCTGTTAGGAGTTCTAACTTTTATGCCTAAATATGCACACAGTCAATAACAAAAACTGTTTTTACCAACAATAATACCAACATTTCTGCTAATTAATTTTCTATTTACTCCCACCCTCACTCTGATGTTCTCTTTCACTTTTGTTCTACTCCCCTGATCTGGGAGTGGAACCTGTTGTCAGGGAATTTAGCCTGTTGCCTAAAACAAGGCTGTTTCATAACCTAAAGTGTCAAATTCATTTGTTTCAAACAATCATCAAAATGAACCACACTTTGACAGGATTTGAGAATACAAGAATCTGCTGTTAAATTAAACTTCTTCTAAATTCTTGTTCATAGCAGCAGGAGAGGTGTGGGCAAATGTGGCAGCCTAAGGCTGTGGTGGGCTGTTGTTGCTGTAGCTCCAGGTTCAATCTCAGATTCTGCAGGCAGGGTAGGAAAAGTTCCTATTTGAAATGCTGTAATACCCTCTGTCAGTCAGTGTTAGAATGAGTTACAATGAGCAATAGTCTGACTCAGTATGATACAGCATCCTATTCTCCTATGATATTTGAATAGAATCACCCTGTATTATGAAAAGTATGTATTTCCCACCTAGTAAAGAAAGCCATTAATGCTTCTGTGGCAGACCTATTAATAGACTCTAATATTCAAAAGGAAATGCATTAGCACACCCACACATAAACCCATTTTGTGGCTTAACTAATAAGGCTTCTGTTATTTTTATCTAAGTATTCATTCCCTTCAAGCCAACCTTGCTATCTCTTCTCGATGGGCAGTCCAATCCCGAATGTAGTCTTCCTGTTCCTTTATCCTATGCTTGAAGATATTGCTAGTTTGTGTTGGTGTTCCAGAGCTCTGCAGTCGAGTAGTTTTCAGGGCTGGAGAAGTACGTAGACGGGCATGTTTAGGAGAATTACGGTTTGATCCAAATTCATCTTCTGAGGTGGAAGCATAATCAGTAGGAAAGCGCCTCCATCTTGAATTTACTAAATTAGTTTAATTATTAAAAAAGAAATATTATTGTATCTATTGAAAGAAATAAAGTTATCATTTTAGAAGCATCATCACAGTTGCTTAATTCCAAACCCAAAGTACTGTACAAAAAAGTGTTTTCTGACTACAGCTTAAAAAAGGAAAGCTACTATAAATGTGTTAAAATAATTGCTAGTTAACAAAATGTGAAAAGGGATACTCTTTGTACAATGATGAGTTAAGAAGGTAGGAATGCTACCAGTCTCCTAACTAAAACCATGATATATATCTGAACCCAAGTCATTGTCCTTCATCAATAGAGTGAGCATGTACTTTTTCTGCAAATTTTTCCCATTGTCAAAAGAATTTAAATCTACATTAGAAAAGTTTGAAGTTCAGTATGGAAACATAAAATGACATTCACTAATGAGTAAAAGAGTAGACTGGCCTTGTACTCATAGTCTAATGGCACTTGAGAAAGAGCAGTGGAAGACAATTCAGTATGCAAAATCCTTATTTTATATTAAAAATTCTGAGCCGTGGGAATGTCTTTTACTTTGGGACATTTCAAATACCACCCAGAATATTAAAAACGTAAGCCCTTAGAAATTCAACAATGTCCACACTGTCTGGTAGAACTCAAGATTCAAATAACAGACATTTCTGTTAAAATGTAGCTCTGAATATCAGTTATTTTAGACTATGATTAGTATTTGATGCACAGAAAAAAACATTATGAGATACCACTTATGCAATCAACGTATGTGGCAAGGGCTTCTTAAAAGGAGATTGCAGGTATGAGGGCCCAGATCAGGACTTTATCCCTTTGCCCCTACTGCAGTCTCTGCAGATATCGGCTTTCCCACTGGCACAGGAAAAGAACAACCCCTCTCACTGGAACCAAAGGGCCCAAATCTGGATCATTTCCTCAGTAGGAGCCAAAATTTAAAGCACTTCTATTCCCTATGCCAGAGCCTTGATCCATATATACAACCCCATTTTAGTTTTTAAAAAGCTATTCATCCAAATTACAAATTGTACAATTAGAATCCTATCTAGTTTGAGCCTTTTCAAATAACATTAAAAGAATGTGGTATTGAAAAGGTACATCTCCTTTCAGCAGAGGCTGGTTATGTACACTAATGATACTTATGAGTCTTAGAATGTTTCTGTTAATATTTTGTTGAAAATTTTAACAACAGAAAACTATGTACAATTATTACATGTCAAGCAGATACTTTTGAGTGAGAATCATCATCATCATCATCATTATCACCACCATCTTAATAATGTAGCTTACAAATAATTTGGGATGTAGCTTTATTATAATCCAGTAAGGACTGAAAGACATATTTCATGATCAGAGTCTCTTGAAGAGTATATACAAATTCCAATGTCTGGTTATACAGGTATTTGCAGAATTTTTGGTTACTGTTTTTCCACTCTTCACTAAAAAGCATATTTAACACTTTAATAAGCAGAAAAAGCACTTTTCTAAAGGCATGCAAAACCAGAATCACTGAGGACTAAAGAAAGACTACGATTTGGGTCCAATTGCTTTCTTTAAAGCACACTTCAATTTGAAATCCAAGTTTTTCCCCCCGTTCCAAACAATTTAAATACCCAGAATGATTTAAAAAAAAAAACTTTCAAAGCATTACAATTTCATAAATTTAGAGCTAGTCTGAAACCCAGCATTGTACATGAGCATTTAAAGTAATAAACAAATAATAATTATTTAGGAGTGAAATTTTAGATACAAAATATGATTTCTAGTACTCTACCACTGTAAGTTTCAAGAGCAGGATCTGGGTCTGGGAGAAGACGGTATGCCTCTGTGTATAAAATATTTGTTTATCATGTTAATGAAAACACACAAATATAAAGCATTTACTAAGATGTAATAATTAATGTAATTCCATTAATAAAATAAAGATGAGGGGAAAAGGCAAATGTTCATCCCAACTAAGCTGATTGGAATTCAAGTCATTTTGGAAATTTAAATACAAAGCTAAAACACACTGAACAGAAGGCAGAAACTAATCTGAGTAATAAAATCACAGAAACCTCAAACATTTTTAAGACTCAAGCCGTTTAAAATGCTTCAAAGCTTTACATTGTCAACACAGTGCTTTAAAAATACCAAAATGGAACACAGTATTAAAAAAATCTATGAAATATTGGAATATTTCCTATGAAAAGCATCTGTAGTTACAAACCAACCACACACACAGAGCTGAATTACTGATGACTTCATATTTACTCAGTACAATCTGTCTTCTGCTTCATAGCTGGGGTAGAGGACCCCAGCAAAAGTGGAAAAATCCATAAATATCAAACTGTGTGTGTCTATCTGTGGGAAGGCGGCTAAGGTATGGTAGGGAGAATGGATACACAGGCTCCAAACCAGATCAGGGAAAGGAGAGGGAAAGGGGGAGGCTCAACATAGTGGCCCCATATTTCATCTCTCTCACTCATCTCCTTCCTTGGGAGTGGGGAGGCATTGGGAGAGAGTTTGTGGTGCTGAGAAATCAAGTTGCGAGCCATCCTTACCCAGCTGGCAAAAGCTGGTGGAGGAGGAAGAGGAGGAGGAACAGAGCCAGGTTTTTGAAGGGCTACATGACCTGATTGGAGCTGCTGAGAAGGAAGGTTCCCCTGGGAAGGGAGAGCCTGGGGAGGGGCAGGGGTTGGAGAAACTTGCAAATAATCAAATCCATGAAAATGAAACCCATAAATGTGGAGAGCTGACTACAGATTTCTCCATTTTCTTCCTTTAATGTTTTGGTACATTCATCAACAATAGAGCAAACTAGTTTAGTTTATTAGAATGTACAGCAAAATGAATTGTGCATCCACAAGGTTTGATGGTACTCCACTGAACCACACTTCATATGCAAACATTGCTTTAAACTTAGTTCACATTAATTACTTAACATTAACTCCATTAGTTCAGTCCACATGTATAATGGAGCTGTGGCACCCTGCTGCTGATGGACTTATGGCATAGCTGGCTATGCCATGACATTCTCAAGTTAGATATTAGTTAACTACAAAGAAAATCACACACACACACATTTTTCTCTGCAAACCTGTATTGCTACTATGCATGGGAGTGGGAAGCTGGGGCAACATTGCAGACCTCCAAGTCTGTTCTGTGGTGCCATTTCATGAAATGCATATGTAATGCAGGCTGTCTCCTTTTAACATTTTGAACATATGATCAGAATAAAGAGTGGTTCTTCTAAAAGTTATCCCTGACTTCAGAAAGAGTATCCCTTCCTCACAAATGATAATGTGCATCGCTATATACTTGTATGTTTGGGAAACAGAAAATGAACTCTGTGTCACTGGCTATTGCAAACAGAAGACCACCGCCATCACTCAAAATGATGAGGAAAATGTCATGTTCATATGTTTTGAAGTTATTTAAGTGTGTTTTGCAAAAATGTTTAATCATTATCAATAAATGTGAAGTATCATTTGCCGGGATACAGAATCTTCAACCAAATACTGCTTATTTCTTAGGTCAAGCAGCACTGGTCATTCAGCAAAACAGATGACCACAAACCTATTACAATTATAGCAGAAAAAGAAAAGGCTGGTTTTTGCACCTAAAATTTAAACAGATTAAGCCAACAGTGAGAAGAAATTATGCCAAAAGTTTAAAGACACTCATATCTCCTTTTTCCCAATCTGACCATAATTCTCATAGTGGTTTCTGAAGCTCCTCTAAAGGTTCTCTTCTCTACAAGCCCTGTAGTTGTTTCTCTGGTCTATATTAATTACTGGACATGAGAGACTCTGAAAATCTAGTTCATACACGACCCTTATATCATTAGCTTGAGTGTGTCACAAGATGGCTGTCAAAAATTATAATTCTCAAAGAGAAAAACTATTTCTCCCCTACATCTCTTTTGCTTACAGTACAAAACCACTGAGTTCTATCTTTTTCAAATTCTTTTTGTACAGTATCTAATGCAGAATTGGTATCATCGGTTCTAATGGAAAGACACAAAATGCTGAAAGACAAAATTAATGAAGAGATGATGTTAAAAAACAAAACAAAACAAAACACCATACCTGATGGAGAATTATGGGCTGATGACAAAGATTTGGATTTGGAATCTGACAGGCGAGAAATGCTGTTAGCTCTAATTCTAGGAGAAACTTTGGTACTATCTGCTGGAGGTGTTAGCCTAATGCCACTTCTAATTATGGCATCTGGTGTTCGAGATGAAGTAGTGCTTCTAGTTATTGTTGCTTCAGAGTCACTTCGTGCAGATAAAGAACCAAGCCTGTTTCTACGTGGCTGAGCAAGCAAGTCAATTCTTGAAATATTTCTCCTTCCTGATGGAGGCTTGGATGTAGAACTTGTAGTAGATACCTCAGATGCTACTGATGCTTTGTCCGCATCTGCAAGTTCACTATCTGAAACTTCCCCAAGTCGTGCCCTACGTAACAGAGAAGTCCTTGTGGGGCGAGGCCTTGGAAGAGTTGTTGATTTACTGGATTGACCAACTGATGCTTGGGAAGACTTCAGCTTTGCTGATTTGATACTTTCTGTTTTAGAGTGCAAGTGTTCATCTGCTGAGGTAAAAGGTGTCCTTCCATGTGATTTGCCAGAGCACGTTTCCTGGTCAGAGGACAAAATATCAGAAATGGCAGAATGAGGTACACTAGAAGTTTGATCATCATCTGTTAAATCTACTGAAGGTTGCCTTATTCTTCCACTGCTCTGTATAACCTTGCGTGCATCCCCCCTTGAACTAGCTTCCAAAGAACGGCTTTTTGTTTTCTTTTCAATTTTGTCTCTAGCAGTTGTAGAAGATGACTTCAAAACATCCTTTGATGGAGAGCCAGTGGAACACCTATCTTTGTAGAGAGTGGTAAAGCTTTTGCGCTTCTGTGTTGTTTTTCTTTCACTGTCACCAGTAACTAGACTAATTGTACTAGCTGTATCCACATCTGATTCAGGTGAAATGGAATTATCTCTATTATAGCTGGGAGTTTCAGGACCTTCATCTGTTTTGTTTTCTTCACGTAGCTTAGCTTCAAGAAAAGCCATTACAGCTTCAGTATCTTTTAATATAAGTGTTGTATCTAGACTGGAGTCTGTTTCAACTGAATCACTTTTCTCACTTATTCTATTGGTAGACGTTAAAGATAATGATGCTGGAGAGGTTCCTGTTTGTTTATTAATATGAGGGATTAGTTCTATGGGTATATTTGTGCTTGGTTTATCTATAGTAAAACTGCCTTGCCTCACTAATGGTTTTGATGTTTCTTTCTTATCTCCAGTAAATGGTTTTGCAGCTTGACATTTTGATGTCTCCTCTGGTTTCCTTCTTTTCCCCTCACTTTGTACCGTCTTAGTTTCTGTTTTGCCAGCACTACGTCCAGTTGACTTTTCTTTGTTTTCTGTTTTATGGGAAACAGAAGGCTCCTCCTTCCCTCTTTCAACCTGATTTGTAGCTTTTGCAGAAGATAATTTAGTGGGGACCCAATGTGTTGCCTCATGTTGTTCCTGCTGCTGAATTTTAGCTAAAGCTTGCTTTACCACTGATAGTTCCTTGCCATTTTCACCAGAAGGAAAGCCACTGTTAGACTGAAAAAACGGCTTGTCTGCTTTAGGAGAAAGGCCATTCATTGCCTTGCTTGCTTTAGTCAAGTTTTTATCGATAGCTTGTCCTATCTCTTTTTGAGTGTGAGTTGGAGTTTCCTTTTCTTGAAGTTCAGTGTCTTGTTTTTCACCTATTTCTGATCTCTGATGGGTTGTAACTTTTGTTCTTTGCCCTTCTATGACATTTTCCTCCTTTGGCAGCTGTGGAAGCGTTCGCCTCTTTCGATCTCCTTGGCTATTAAAAGAAGCAGCTGAACCTGTACTTTGAACTGATAGGCCAGATTCACTGATGTCAGCCTCTAAAAACCATATCAAATTGGAAGAGAAAACACCCATTAAGTAATATCACTGAAATTCTACAAACATCACAGATTATATCAACACCAGACTAATTTATATTAAGGCTCATTTCCTCCATTTTGTTTTTGCTGCTTAGATCTTTAAAAAAACCACTTACTGCCATATTTTATTTACAAAATAAATGAAATAAATTATGAACATTAGATTCAATCCTACCTAAGTCAGGTGCATTTAGCTTACACTTAAAATGAATAGGACATACATTAACAAGTATTAGTTTTTAAAAATGATTTCAATGGGTCTTTAAGTGAAACTAACTTAATTTATATGATACCATCCATGTAGATTCTCTAATAACAATAGGTTTACTTAAGAAGTAGTTGTTTAAGAAGGTGAACAACAAAGCAGAGCAAAATATTAATGTTACAGCTGAAGCAGAACTACTTATAGTACCATTTTCTAGATGACCAGGAGCAAATGTCTCCATCCGTACTTCACTTTCGTCATGTTTTGTATGATTAGCAGCCAGACTAGCCCACTGTGACACCCAGCGTTTGCTTCCAGAAGCACCAGTGCTCTCCTGATAAGAGAGTTAAGGAATAGAAAATACACTTACATTAACGATACTGGATTTTTACAAACAATTCAGTGCTCCACCTTGAACTGACTCCTATCTGGTGCCTTCATCACCACTTCAAGGATATGGCACGAATAATCCATAGAAATCAAAAACTTATCACAATAAACACCTTATATGGGCTTGAAATAAACCAAAGACAAGGATGAGCCTAGTTGTTTCAAGGCAGACAAAATGATACCAGGCACAGGCAATGAGCTTGACCCAATCAACTAACTGACTGACATTAATCCAAAGAAAGCAATTGGGAGAAAGAACAGCATGGGATGGATGGGAGAGGAAATCACCAAGGGTAAGAATGGCCACAACCAAGCAGATTGGACCGTACAAGCTCTGCTTGGCGAGGTTTCACTCATAAGAAACAGGCATGGGCTCTAATTTGGCCAGATGTCTGGAATTTTCAAGCAACTGGCAACAAGGTGGCTGGAACTGTCAATTGCACTGCCCAAATTCCTTCATTATTCAACTCAATCCCTGGTTGTGTTTACTTGCCATTTTGTTATTGAAGTGGATGTGTGAGTGCACTCTCCCCTCCTGTCTATCATGGGTTATAGAATATTACTGGATTTCTAAAAGGAGCTTGCTGTGGCATTTGAACCAGTAGTCTGTTTTCTGAACCACCCCTTCAAACTACCAGCAGACTCCATTCTAGAAAATTATGAATAAGACATCTGAATGCAATCACTGTCTGTTCACCAGGCAGCCCCATCATTTAGATATAAGAATAGAAAGAAAAGAAAATGGGTCTATATTGAGTTCAGGTGAATCTCTTCCCACATACTCAATAGCTGATCAACATATTAAGTTCACTTAGGATCAGAAAACTAGATGTATAATGTTGAGCACAGTTACAGAGAGCACAAAGCTTCAGTTATTTCCTCAGAAATAATGATGGAAATTGTATTGATTGATAATTCTATTGCTGCGTATGCTAGAGTCCTCTCCCACCATTCTCCTCTGAACTTGTAAAGTATGATGCTACAGATGGAACACAATGGTACAGCTAGAGTACTTTTGTGAAGTCAAGCAAGATTCATTTTGAGTTGGGCCAAAACAGTCTCATATGAAGAGCACATGTCTATTTTCAGAGTTTACTTGATCTTTAAACTCAAGTCATCTGAATTTTTAGTAACTAATTCAGTAATAAGATTCATTGTTCAAGTCTTAGGACAGATCTGGCCCCTCAAAGGAATGTCAAGTTACACTGAATTAACTTTTTTCATCAAACAAATAAGGAATGCTAACACAGAATGGTTAATACATATTACATATACGCAGAGTTAATACATATTAATTCTGTGATTGTACATGTATTTGGCCATTGCCCTCCCACCACTGCTCTGGTTTTATCAGGGGGATCCAGAACCCTTGGCATTAAACAAGCAAGGCTCACAAATTAGGAATGCATCCTGCTAACACTCCACTTAGTATGCATACACATACTCCATTTCTAAATGCCACGTACAACAGGAATTCCAACCACACTACTGTAATTGGAGCTGAACAGAACATAGTATCCAGAGGTAAGCCAGGAAGATGTCTACACTTCAGCATGGGACTCCAAATACTGTGCATTTCTACTCATGTCTCCCAAACTATTCAAAGCAAACATGCATGGGCACAAAAGTTCTTGCGTTCTTCCCTGCAATAGGAGAGGATGTATTCCATGGAAACAACACTTCTTACTCTACAGATGATGGCAGTGTGTCTGCATAATAAACTATTTATATGAATTAGAGAAAGGGAGGAACACTGATCACAAATCTTGAAATGCGAGCAAGGCACTGTAGGTGAACAAATCCATCTTTTTCAGCACATTCCTTGATTTCCTGATATAGCTGACTTCTTTCTTGCAAAATGAAAATCAAGACACACAGAGTATAATACATACTCAGTAGAGACAGAAAATCAATATTATCCCCTAAATAGGAGGCAATCTGGTTTCTTAGTCACCTGGCTATATTACAGTGTTTCTCAACCTGTGGGTCCCCAGATGTTTTTAGACTTCAGCTCCCAGAAGCCCTGAGCATTGACCATAGTGGCTGGGGCTTCTGGGAGCTGAAGTCCACAAACATCTGGGGATTCACAGGTTGAGAACCACTGCTATATTACATAAAGATGCAATCCAAAAATCATGTTTTTGCTAGCAGGCAAAGATCTTTTTTTTCAAGAAAAAAGATCATGGGCAATTACTTGCAGGGAAACTTCTTATGGGACATCTGTATGCTTTATATATTTTTAACATGTGTATGCTTTTTGATGATTTTCTGCTGTTTAAATCTGATGATTTTAATGGTGTTTATCATTCAGCTGTTTTCAGATTATTCTTTTTGTGAGCTGCTTTGGGTAACACTCAAGGAGAAAGGAAGCATATAAAGTAAATATAAGTAAATGAGGGGCACGCCCTGGGGGACCAGGAGGATAGACTGAAGTATTGCTGCAGAAGAAGAGATGACAACACCCCTTCCAAATCATCCAATCAGAAGCACTGCCTGTTTTTGCTGTTGCTTATCTGTCGCTTCAATATAGAAGGATTACTTAAAACAAACACAGAAAGCAATATATAATCTAAATACATAAACAGTGTGCAATCTGAAAACATAATAAAACAAAGAATGAATGCTAAAGCAATAGAGGTAGAACTCACATAGCAAGAGCCTCCTGAATCAGGGAAGTATTAAATGATACCTAAAGACCAGAACTGAGTAAATCTGGCAAACATCCAAAGAGAAAACATTCTGTGATTTCAGAATCAGCACATTACTTTTTATTAAATATATCATTCATAGTTCTTTGGTTCTCCCAGACAACTATTTCACATATCAGAGTGTTCTGAACCACTAGTACTACCACCCTGGTGCATGCAGAGACTTCTGCAACAACAAACAAAGCAAAGGGATAGCTGATTAGCAATGGTCAGGGTTCCTGCTTCCTTGAATTATAATCTAATAGGCGTAGTGGCATGTGCTATAGAGGTGCAGCAATGGAGAATGCAACAACTATTGCTCTTCTATGATGCAGGATTGTTAGACATATAGGAGCATTGCAAACAGAAGACTTGGCAACCCAGTATCCTGAAAGTGCTCAAAGATTCCTCATTGATGCTGTTAAAACTTTTGGGTCCTTCAGCTGTGTCTCCTGCACCCTGCATGTTTTTCATTTCAGTTATCTTCGGAGTGGATATTCAACTGGAGGATGACCTGCTGTCTTTCCACCACCGGAACTGAGATTTTTCATAATCCATGCAATTGGAATACTAGTAAGGATGAAGTTCCAGAAGGCTCACTATCTCCTTGACTTATGTGAATATTGCTGGTTTGAAGTATTGGATAAGCAAGAAAAGGTTCAGGAGATGCAATCTTAAATAACTCAGTGTAGTGTAGTAGTTGTGCACAAGGAGTTATGCTATGTTGAGCAATTTACCATCCTCCAGCCATATTGTAGAGTTTCGGAAGTCCCCTGTCTTTGTCCATTCTGTGCCTGGTGGAGAGGAGGAAGGATCGCAGAAGCATCTGGCTGTCTCTGTAACCAAATGCAAAGCACTACTCGCTAGAGTTTGCCAGAAGGTTTAGTAACTGATGTAATCAACTCATATCTGGCTGCAGGGACACAGCCACACACTTCTGAGACCGCCTCCCTCCTCATTCTTCCCTAGGCACAGAATGGTCATGGGGGAGGGGGTTAGCAGCTCTGTAAGCCAGGGAGCTTTGGTAACTGCAGAACAAGGAAGGGACCCTCACATCTGTGTTGACCAAAAGAGACAAAACTTATGTATGTGTATGCCACTAACAGAATGCTAGCCTCTCCAGTGTGAGTGTGGGTGGGTGGGCAGCAGTTACTACTTATCAGTCAAATACATTTGGCTACATTGGATGAAAGTAATTGGGAAAAAGGAATCTCTGCTTGAATCTAGACAGCCACTGGGCCATTACAACACTTCCTTATAATGCCAACAACAATAATTGTGTGTGTCTTTGTGCTTCCTTTCTCTTAAAAAGCACAGCCATGTATTTAACCTGATATCCTGCATCATGAACTTATGGTGTTCCACTGGGTTACAGTCCACATTTGAACTTTTTAGCTCTGTCTTATGGGGCTCTGCCAAATGGGCACCACTCATCATGCAGAAAGCAGGAGTGAAAATACAAATAAGAACTACCAATAACTTAAGATGTGAAGATGATACCGTAATACTAGCAGAAAACAAAAAGAGATGGATTGACTGCTGTTGAAAATTAAATAGAAAGTTTAAAGCATGGTTACAGTTTAATGTCAAGAAAACAAAAATAATAACCACAGAAGATATGCTTAACTTTAAAGCAGGTGATGAACAAATCATAATTGTTTTCTACACATTGCCTAAACCATAAATCAAAGGGAAACTGCAGACAAGGAAGAGCAGCTATGAAGGAACTTGATAAAATCTTTGAGCGTGTCAAAGTCGGGATTATTCAGTATTTCTGATTTCTATCTATAGATGTGAAAGCTGGACAACGAATCAATTCATATGCTGCTGGAAAAGAATTTTATGGATACCATGGACAGTCAAAAGGATGAAAAGAGGGTATAGAAGCAGATTAAGCAGGACCTTTCATTAGAAGCAAAATGACTAAGCTGAGGTTATCATACTTTGGACATATTATGACATATTATGAAATGACATAATTCACTGGAAAATACAATAATACTCAGTAAAATGGAAGGCAGCAGGAAAAAAGGAAGACCACATTACAGATGGACTGACTTTTCATAGTAGTTCTGTTTGGTTTTCTTTTGTTTGACAAAGAGAAATTATTCAGAGTCTGGAGAAGGAGCAAGAATTGACCCAGATCCAACACGGCAAAATGCAAAGTGCACGGGCCTGGCTACAAAATTCCAGTATGAAATGTAAGAACAGCCTTCTTTGACATGAACTGAAGTACAGTCAATTACATTTTTAAAAGTAATTAGATGCAGCCACTGTTCTAAGATGCAAAAGTAGTTATAGCTTTGAGAGCAGTAACTCTGTACTTCCATGGTTCTCACAAGTAACTAAACATATTTTTGTGTACCTTTTAAAAAGAAATCTAAATTGTACAAGCAAAAGTGAATCAGCATATGAACTGTGTGATATTGCTTCTCCAAAAACGAGGGAGTCCACAACCCACAACTGTGCAGAGTTTTCTATTTGCTGTTTTCCTTTTAATGGTTTATGTTTTAAACAGGTTTTAATTTGTTGATCACATTTTTGACTTTGGCATGTTGTTAACGTTTATGCTTGTTTTAACTCTTGTGAACTGCTTTGACTCCTCAACTGGGAAAAAAGCACAACAGCAGCAGCAGCAGTAGTAAAGGAATGTTTAAGGTTACAGTATAAAAGGGAATATAGCTATATAATGCAGTTACTCTTTAGTTATTGGAGAAAATAACCAATGAGAAGTATGTCATTATTTATAAATAATGACTCCAAATGTCTAAAGCTTAGCCTGTTTGTATATTTAACAAGTGTGCCTATCGCTGGCCTGTTTTTCAAATGTATCAGAGTAGGTTTTTGCCAATGTTTGGGAGAGGGTACTGTTTAACCAGGAGAAGGAGAAGAGGTGATAAGAAAGCCATCTTTAAATATCTGAAAGGACGTAATGTTGAATAGTGCTTCTCAAGCTATTTGACATATTGTACAACATGTTTCTCTCAGTGTGCCAGGGACTCTTACTATATTTGTGCCCACTGGTTTCAATTTCTCAGCACTCCACCCCTCTCCCAATGCCCTCCACACCCAAGGAAGATGTGTGTGAGAGAGAAGTATAGGGCCACAATGTCGACCCATTCCCTTCCATTTCCTTTCCCTGGTTTGGACCTTGGGTGCCCATTCCCCCCACCATGCCTCAGCCCCCTTCCCACAGACACACACATTTTGCACTTTTATGAGGGTGCTGCACCCCTAACCCTAATGAAATATGGAGGGCCAACTATACTTCCGTTAGCTGGAGTCAGTTTTGTCATACATTAAAGGAGAGAGGAAAAATAAGGCTAATTGAACTCTTTAAAATTTGGATGGGAGTCAGTTTTGGCTAGCCAACTTTCTGTTGAAGTAGCTCACCTGGTGGCGGTCATAATACCAGATTTATACCTAAGTATGGAATGTACCTACTGAGAAAAAAATACTGATTCTATATGTGGGTGATCTAAGGTATCTATTTTAACTGTATAGTGTTATGTATGTACGAGGCATTAATTAGCTATCTGGTTTCTATCACTTGAATTGAAGCACACTGGCAAGTGCCTCATCTTTCCATGGGCATCACCTCATTTAAAGGTTGTCAGCAATGAAAACAGCGGATGAGACAAAAAGGGAAACAATAACTCATTGGGGTGCGTATGTATGTATGTATGTGTATATGTGTGCGTAGGTCTGGATTTGACTGTATAATTAGAAACAGGCTGTTAATGAAAACAAAATCAGGGAGGGGTAACAGTAGTGTTGCGAAAACAAAACAATGGGACAGATTATTTTTCCTCAATATCTGAGTTATCTGAAGTGGCTTTATTAATTATAGCAACAGGAAAGTCTCTGTTTCATGAGATGCGAGATGCAAGGCCATAGACAGGAACACAGATCGTGTGATGTGAGGATGCATTAAACTTGGGAAGATTTACTATGTCATTATTATATTCATATGCTTCTATATGATGTATAACATTATAATAGATTGTTATGTTGTTAAACATAGTATTATAAATTAAGCCCTTTCCACATCACCCTCCCAATCCATCATGGAGATGGGAAGACAGGACTGTGACGACGGTTCTGCGTGACATCCTTCTCCCGTCCCCAGGTGGTGCAATCACAGATGAAATCATTGACGGGTTTTCCCTATCAACGATCCGCAATCATGCCACTGTCCTGCAGAAGCCTGGGAAGCACAATGACTGCACTTCCTGCCCCAGCACAGCCTGGGAAGGTACTCGGCTGTGCTGCGAAAGGAATAGGAGTGGCCATGACACTTCCTTCACATGAAGCCAGCTGATGTGGAGGGGAGCACTCCGGTCGCACTCCCCTCCTGGCAGAGTTGATGCCCGGGATCCCTACCAGAGGACTCTACTAAAAAGTAGGGTGTGGAAAGGGCCTTAATGTCCTTATTACTAAGTTCCACCACTTGAAGGTTGTTTTGTAAACTTGGGAGAATAGTTTTATTTATTTAAATATTTAAATGTTTATATCCTGCCCTATATGTCCCTATATGACACAGTGCTTCTTATCTGACAAGTAGCTGTTTAGTATTACTGTTTTAGCTTTCTCAAGACTGCAAAACATATGTTTGGGGTACTTTCTTAGGTTAAGTAAATATCTTAACTGAGGGGATCCCATATTTCAGCTCACACATTTATATTTCCTCTACAGAATGTGAAACTCCCCTTATACCTTCTCATATCCTATCAGACTATTGTTAGGATCTTCACTAACCATCTGAAATCCTACAGTATTTGAAACATATTTGTCCATATGTACAGATTCCAGGGATTGAACTTGAATGTTGAAGTATTCAGCTAAGGCATCTTGCATTTTTTTTAAAAAAGAAACTATTGCATCAAGACTCATATTGAAGTAAACTCAATAATCATAAAAGCTCATTTGCTTTGAAGTGTAAACCAACTGTTTGGAAAAAGATTCTAGCACAACCTAGTTTGGTCACTTAGAGGGGTATCTAAAATTTGGCAGTTAAAGACAGAGTAGGGTGTAAGTCCCACTACTGTATTGTTTCACATCAACTACCAGGAAATATGTGATCTCTGCATTCCTTTGCAGGTAATTACACCACCAGCTGGGTTAAAACTTCCTCACAAAATTTCCTGAAGCTTTTGTGTTGGAGGACATATTGATAACCCTGACAACACATTTTGTACCCTGTCAGTGTAGGGGTTTCAAGTTACAAACTTCGTACTTTCTGCTCAATTTGAGCAATAAAGAGCCCAAAATGTGGGAAACCAATGTTAATTCTCAAATTTTGCCAAAGAGAGGAAAAAAAATTACCCCTCCCCCCAATCCAGAGTCCTGAGCCCTACAAGGGTCCGCAATGTCCTCATAGGGGGTCCATAAATGGTTCAAAGGTTTGGCCCATATTCTTTGCACAACTGAGTGGCAATGTGACAGGTACCAAGACAAAAAAAAAAAAAAAAGACAGGTAGGCAGGCAGGCTGGCCCTGTACATTGCCTGTCACAGGGCTGCTCTGCTGCAGGGAGGACGTAGGCCCTGCAGCTTAGTGACAGCAGAGCTGACAGTCAGCCAGCCAGCTAGCAAATCAGTCAGTTTGCCTTTCATCTGTCTCTCTCTCTCCATCTCCCTCTCCTCCTTTCCAGAGGAAAGCAGTCCAATGTACTATCAGGAACACATACACACACCATTTTTTGCCTTCTTCACCAGGAGGAGAGGAAACTGAGATGGACAAAGGAGGGAAAGATGGAAAAAAGGCAAACAGGATGGTGGGGTTGAAGGCAAAAAAGGGGGTTGAAGCAACCCCTCTATCAAAGGCCCCAATCATGCCTCCTTATTTCCATTCATAAGTGTGTATGCTTTCGTCTTAATAAAGTGGCAGCTTATTTTGCCAATGGTGACCCCTCACTCCAACTTCCAGTATCTTGGCAGGGAGTGGCAACTGCTGTAGCAGTGCCCCTGCTTCTCATTTGGCCCCATTCCTCCCTGCTATACTTTTTCAGAGCTGGTCAGCATGTTGCATTGAAGATCCTACTCAGAGTGGGGCCAAATGAGAAGAGGGGGAGCTGCTGAAGGCACCACCCTCTACTAAGAACTAGAAGTTGGAGCAACAGAACAGTTTGGCAAAATAAGCTGCCACTCACTTCAGAAGAAAGTGTTGAGTACTTGAGAATGAAAATGAAGAGTCGCATGCAGGGGCTTTTATAAAGGGGTTGCTTCAACCCCTTTTTTTTACCTTCAGCGCCCCCCCCCCGCCTTTTTCCCACCCTCCCTCCTTTGCCTGTCTTGGTCTTCTCTCCTCCTGGTGAAGAAGGCAAAAAAAGGCATGTTTGAGTATGGCTGATCGACTGAATGACGGGAATAGAAGAAAGAGAGAAAGAGAAAAGGGATATGGTGGCTGGCTGAGCCTGCCTGTTGCTGGCCCATAAACTCCAGCCTTAAACTGTCAGAAAGAAGCAGGAGGAAAATGTGCCCCCGCCATGCCTCTGAGGAAAGTGTGCACTTACTTATTTCTCCTTTCTCTCCCCATTTGAAGACCCTTGATGAGCAATTTCAAATAAATATTTGATACACTTTAGGGTTTTAAATCTTAAGTCTTCATGTTGCAACAGAAGACATTTAAAGATGGTCCCTGGTAAAGAAAAGGTTAAGAACTACTGTCCTATTGCACACAAAAATCTTCTTTATTTAGTGTGCTTTCAAGCAACTATGCAATAGATGACCCAACAGGACAGGGGTGGGTGCCTGTGGCCCTCAAAAATTTTTTCTTCTACAACTTCCAGCAGTCCTAGCAAGCACAGCCAATGATGAGGGACTATCAGAGTTGTAGGCAAAAAGTGTTTGGGAGGGGACACAGATGTCCGACCCTGCACAGGGGCATGGCAGGGAACTTGTGGACCTCAACAACACTGTTGTACAACACCCATCATTCTTTACTGGTGGCACTGATGTGAACTGGAATGTTCTACTGGAGGCTTCCCATCCCTGTATCAGAATAAAACACATCTTTTCTGCCAGTGGCAAAATCTCTCTGTATCTTTAGATGCCTGCCTGTCATTCTGATCAGAAAACAATATTTCCTGGCAAAGGCTCATGCAGTGCTTTTTCTTTACCTACACCTTTCTCATTCTGAGATTGGAAGCATGGTGCAGCTCTTAGGCTTGCTTGGAATAGGACACGCAAACAGTGCCTCTGCCTCACACCTCATTATCCAGCTCAGCTTTAATCACTTATGCAAAATAATTTTTAAAGCATTAAACAGTTTTTAAAAAAACCTCTCTGCCTCCTGCACCTTTATGGTAGGTTTCTCCCCAACACAAATGAGTGCTGCATCTGCAAATTTCAAGCAGTTCTGTTAACCTTCTACCATTTTTTCCCTATTTCTTTGTTAGCCAAAGGGGAAGTCAACTAAAGTTTCACAAAATGATGTGAGGTTCTGCCTTGAACTGAAATAAAAACATAATTTACCTGCAGCATCCAATCTGAGGTAACCCATTACATGAGCAAAGGACACAAGTTACAAGGTGCAGTGGGGAAGGGAGAAGGTTACTGTACATGCTAAAGTTAATACACTGTAGCTACAAATATGTGAACTCTCAAGGAAGAAAGTGTTTTGCGTCATGCATGGGTACCCTGCATTGATCGTTTCACATGAGAAAGCTGTGAGAACAATGAGATACAATTCTCTAATCCTGCAACTGAAATTAAAGGCACAGCTGATACGAGTGACAATGAATAGGATTTTTGATTCAGAGAAATGCAAGTTATAAGGATACATTTACCAAAATATGACCTAAAGTGTAAACAGATACACATAATCCCAAAATAGAATTTCCCCAAATAATTCCTATTGGAATATCAAAACAAGACAAAACAGTACATATCCCTTCTGGACCATGGCTTCCAGCAAATTTATTTATAGTTAAAAAGACATCTCGTCTCCTCTAGCAGCTGTGGAGACCAATTTCACCCTACTAACCCCTTCCAACACCCTTTTTAGGAGCTTTTTCTTAAAAAAAAAAAACCATATGGCTCTAGGGAGGCACATATTACCTCTAGGCCTCTAGAACTTGCTTACCCTGTGGTAGACAATGTTTTCATTAACTTTGTTTACACATAGGCCATGATACAATCATGTATTTCTACTGGATCTCACTGCTTCAAAGCCCTTCTCCTGCTGCATCTTCTCCAAACCCTAAAAATTTGTCTGGCAGGGTTGGAAAATGCTCTGAAACAAGTTTTGGTACCAAGAAAGGTTGCAGGAGAAGGAGGGCAAGTCTCAATTTTGCTAAAATATACCATTTGTGCTGGCCATTTTCTTATAGCTTCAAGATAAGGAAAGTACAATTTTGCCAGGAAAGAAACAAATGATTGCCATGATTCTAATGTAATTATTCTGAAACGTTCATGTATTGGCTATTCAGCTATTTTAGTGGAGTGAAAACAGAGCTGTATGTTATTACTCACATTACCATTGGCTGGAATGGAGGGGGCTGATGTTTCATCCTAGCAATTATGCCTCACTAATATACTATCTGATTGTTGTACACTTTTAGATACCAGGCTATATGGAGAAAAACTGGTACAGAATATGCAGTTGAAAGGCTAAGCGTTTGAGTTCTCGGAACTATTTTGTTTAAGAGACATCTGAGAAGTAACATTTATTCTGCACATTATAAACATTTTTGTACAATTCTGTAACTTTTCAATGATGCTTTCACAGATTCAATTCATTGTGGATCTCTGCCAGTTATTTTTTAACTTCACAAGTCCAAACAGAGCAAAGCGTGTGAAAGTTGTAACTCTGAATTTTTCAATGGTCTGGCCCAATATTTCATTATGGCAGTAGTGTATTCCTTTAGGTATGTTCTAACCAAAAATATGTCCAAACCATTAGCCTGCATGATGTAGTGGTTTGAGTGCTAGATTGGACTCTGAAACATTAGGATTCAAATCCCTGCTCAGCCACAGAAACCTGTGAGAGAACCTTGGGGACAGACATCATATTCACCCAACCTCACAGAACGGTAATGGCAAACCTCCTCTGAATAATAAATCTTGTCCAGTCATTTGTCCAGTAGTATGTAATGTAAAGAGTCCAAGGTAGCCAGTTTAAAAATTACTATGTGGTCCTTAGATTGTATTCTTACTGTTCATTCCCATTAGTGCTTAATCAAAAATTAAATATACCCGAAGTACCATCTTCCTTCTATTGCTTTCAGAACAAAGGATTAGAGGGAAAGACATAATTACACTATTAAACCACAATTCTTTTTCATTCTAGGAAAGGAGGAGGAATAGAGAGAACAGCAGTGAATCTGAAAAGCTTGATATTTCTTAAGGGAGAACAAGACTAACTAAGAAGCACCAAAAGGGAACGTTACACTATATTGTTTGACTATTTCAGAAAGAAAACAGAAGAATTTAACTTTAGAGATGTTTAAGAACCACAACCCACACATGGTATCTTTTATTTACCTTCTGAGTTTGTTCTAGGAATCTACGCAAAACCACTCTCAACAGGATTTTTTATCATTCATCTTAAAGGACATTTAGAATATCTATGTATAAGTTGCTATGGATATGTTATGGAGTCACTTACTACAGATTCTCCAAGGCAGCAACATTCTTTTAGTACATCACTGAGAAAATCTCAAACTGGTTCTTATTTGGTATTACTAAGAAGAGTGCTTTAATCTTCATTGAGGCAGAAAAATACTTTCCACTAAGGGGTTATTTTCTGATCTCAATGAAATTTCCAATGTATTGCAGAGTGCAAAAAGGCCCCACTTTCACAGGACTGTTTGTGGATGCAAAGTCAAGGATATTCAAAGTGATTTGCTTTTTGAAAGGACAAAATTCTTACAGACCAGGAATGAGCAATCTATTGTGTATTCACGTGTGCCTTTTAACCCACGTTTAGAAAGTTTGAAATGCAAGGGCCTTTCAATATAAGAACTTGGATTCTGCCTCCTTGAGTCTCAATCAAGGGGAAAGGAAGGATATAACTAAAGTAATGGATGGGTGAATGGATATGTGGGAAGTGTTTCTGCTTCAGAATTCACATTTGAGGTTCAGAGGCTCACATTAACACTCTATTTCAATTTCAAACTTTCCAATTTCAAATGGAAACTCTGAAAAATGTCTATAAAATAATTTGGTAGTGTTCTTGAAGGAGGAGTTTGGTAAAACAGCAATTTGTTCTGTCTGTGAGCCAGAATTATGGTTTCTGAAAAGGCTGATGGTATAACAGTGCCTTTTTCCTTTGGTATATATGGATCAAAGCTGAGATATATAATGCAATTTTAAGATGAATCACTTGAACAACTTCTGCATAGTAAAGAGTGGCACAGCTGAAAATTTACCACTCCATCACCTTTGTTTACCCAATCTGTTAATTTCAGATTAACACTGTCACATCAAGAGACTTTAAAATGCTTGTTTATTTTCTGCTTTTTAATGAACTTGATCCATCTAACAGTTTTTTTAAAAATTATGAAAGCAAAGGTATTAAAATACCAGTTAACTCAAATATAAAAATGACTCAAATATAAAAATGATCATACATTAATACTGAATATAAAGACACAGAAGACATATGGTTTCATTATATGAGTTCTGCAGAAGAAAACAATAGGAAATATAGCTAACTATGACAAAAATAAAAGAGTATAAGCAAGATAAGATATAATGGTCTTTTTTAAATAGTTAATTTATTTAACAACTGCAGTAAATATACAAACCCTATCATATTGGTAACATAAGACAGAGTTTTAAGGGTACACAAAGTAAAACATTCCAAGGTAGACACACATCCTACCTTGGAATGTTTTATTTTGTGTACCCTTAAAATAAATGTATGGTGACTATTTTACCAATTTGCATTGCAATAGCACTTATATAGCACTTATTTCTATACTGCCTATCAACTAAGTGTTATCTAAGCAGTTTACAATGTATTTTTAGCTAATTGCCCCCAACAAGCTGGGTACTCATTTTACCGACCTACGAAAGGATGGAAGGCTGAGTCAACCTTGGAGCCTGGCTGAGAATCTGAGATCTAGGAGAAATGTTTTTGGTGTGAGAAAATTGTTTTATTTTAAATATGATAACCATTCCTTTTGTGCCTGAGCACTTTTCATAAGCATGTAAAACTTCAGTAGAAACTACAAAAATGCAGAGAATGGTTTACTTATAAAATTATAGTATAGGTGCCTGACATAATAATTTTTACACAATTCCTTTCTGGAAGCAGTAAAGCACACCTCTCTATCTGGAAAGGCCAAGTTCCTTTCATCTTAGCTCACTTTCTGCCTTTTCCTTCTTATAGTCTTTTCCTTTTGCTTGAAAACTTTCAATTTTTTTTCCTGACCAATTATAGCCATCAATGTAGTAATTCTAGCACTGCTGTTTTCATTACTGCCAAATGTTAGTGTTTTGTACACGTATAAAGAATGAGACACGTGCATATCTGCATATAGAAATGAAAAGTTGGACAGAAGAATATGCGAGGTAGTATGAGCGAACAGATTAAAAAAAAAGATTCTAACTAATCATGATTTTAGAAGTACTAGGAGAAGAGAGATAGGCTCTAATATGGAAACCAGAAACATAACAGATGAAAATAAATCAGTTAATATTCTCTCATTGAGCTCAGCTCACTGGCTACTCAGCACTGGCTATATAGAGGTCCTCTCCTTTATTGGAAGAAAAAAGAAGACGACCCATCAAAAATGGAATTCTACCTCCATGTCAAGAAATCCAGTTGTACTCAGTGGTCTTTTTTCTTCCAGCACTACTGTAGCAGAATTTATAGCCCAATCTTTTACTAAATCTTTCTGGCTCTCGTTGATAACAGGCCTATTATAATCCTGGCTGCCATCCACTCCAAAAACCTGAAAATAAAACAAATCATCACACACATTAACTGAAAGCCTTCCTGATAATATTCACTTTGAATGTATGGGTGGTGCCACTGCTATATCCAAATGTTAGCTTAAAAAAAATAGTTTGTTATGACATGAAAATCTTGCCAACAATTTACTATTAAAGATAGACAATTTTGTAAACAGAACTGTCATATATCAGTCCTGGGAAAGTTCAAAGAAATTTGTTCCTGATATTTTCCAGAATTCTGTTTAACCTCAATGTAAAAACACTGTAAATATTGTACTGTAATTATACTGTAAACATAAAAATAAAAAAGTCTACAACATACTCTATACTATTTTTTGAAGTTAATACACATTAAACTTTGATTTGCACACAAGACATACAGGAAAAATTTAGCCAGTTGTTATATATGTCTGTAATGTGAACAATTACATATACTTGTGTTCTGCTAATGCATGAGGGTGCACATGCCTAGAGTAAATGCATTAAGCAAAAGAAGAAACAAGGGAGCTAGCAGAGAAAATATAAAATCAATGGTGATCTATAAGGAAATATTAAATCCATCACTTCTAAAGTAAGTATGATGAAGCACTGAAGTCAACCAGAGATCCTGGGTTCAAGTAGATCTCTATTACAGGCAGCAGCTAATCTAATATACCAGTATGTTTGATGGAACCCAAGGGCTGTGTTATTAGTTATTGTGGCAGTCAGAGTTTTTAAGCGTAACAGCTTTATTCAGGCTAACTTTTAAACCACTGTAGCTTGTCCTTCTTGAACCTACCTCTGGCAGCTTTCTTGGAACTGCTCTATATGCTGCAACAGTAGTTTTCTGAGCTACCTTGGTTATGAATCTGTAGATTCCAGTACCTGATCACTTGGACATCATATTAATTAAGGAACTACTGATACCTGTGAACATATTTAGGAACAGTGGCTGTAATTAAACAATAAATGATGTCCATGAATGATGTGCACATACAGCAAACAGAATGTGCTGCAGCTTTCACAAAATGCATTATACTGAAGAGTGACATACTGGTCAAAGTGGAAAAAACTTTAGCAAGCAGAAAACCTAGAAAAAGAGAACAGAGAAGAACTAAATCTAGCGCTTTTCTGGAAGAAAGCAGGAAAATAAAGCAGTACCAGGAACAACCCACATTATTTGGGCCATTTCTGCACTAGACTGTTCTAGTGCTATTATTCCACTTTCAACATTCTATGGATGTTTAAACTGCAAACCCCAGGATTCCATAGGATGCTGAAAGTGGACTAATAGCACTAGAACAGTCTAGTGCAGAAATGGTCTCAGGGAGCCTTTGTTCTAACACCAGCTTCATATGTACGGTACCTCCTACAACTGTAGAGCAGGGAAGGGCACACTGTAACTGGTGGGGGGAAGTCCCCCCGATTAAAAAAATTATAAATACCCCAAAACTTTTGTTTTTATATAAATACCCGAAAATGATCTTTGGAGATATGGAAAGTGTTTCTACCTTGTTTGGAGCCCTCTGGACCTTCCTGGGATCAAAAGAAAGTTTTGTGAAATTGTTTGTTTGTTTGTTTGTTTGTTTAAGCAAACGGCCCTCTAGAGGCCCAGGAAGACCTCAGAATATACTCCCTAAAGGGGACTTGGGGATTTTTTTTTTTTTTAGGTGGGGGGTGTACAGTACTCCAGGTCCTCCTGGAAGGCAGACGCAGCTCTCTAGCCCACCCCTACCATATAGGTATACTGTACTTTAAAAAGCTCCTGTTGTTAACTGACATCAAGTCAACTTTGACTTACAACAACCCTATGAATGAGAGATCTCCAAGTCACCCCAACATCAACCACTCTGCTCAGGTCTTGCAGATTCAGAGACGCGTCTTCCTTGACTGAGTCTTTCCATTGTTAATGTGGTCTTCCTGTATTTCTACTGCCTTCTGCCTTACCAAGCATTATTGTCTTTTCTAGTGAGTCATGCCTTTTCATGATATGTCCAAAGTACAACAGCCTCAATTTAATTTTCTGTTATTAAGTGCCTGTTATCAGCTTCGGCTGATATGCCAGCTGCGCCCCTTTCTGGAGCTGGAACACCTAAAAACAGTGGTGCATGCACTGGTAACTTCACGGCTTGACTTCTGCAATGCACTCTACATAGGGCTACCCATGTGCTTAGTCCGGAAACTTCAATTAGTTCAGAATATGGCAGCCAGGTTGGTCACTGGTAGACCTAAAACTGACCACATAACACCAATTCTGAAGTCTTTACATTGGCTGCCTATTAGTTTCTGGGCACAGTACAAGGTGTTGGTTATTACCTTTAAAGCCCTTTATGGCTTGGGCCCAGCCTACCTGTGGGATCACCTTCTCCCATATAATCCGCCCCGCACACTAAGGTCCTCTGGGAGGAATTTACTGCAGCCAGTCAGAACTAGGTTGGCTATGGTTACCCAGAGGACCTTTTCTTCTATCACTTCCAAGTTATGGAATGGCCTGCCGGAGGAGACCCGGCATATTACCAATCTTGACTGCTTTAAAAAAGCAGTCAAGACTGCTCTTTTCCGACAGGCCTTCCACGACTAGTACCTCCACCGCCTCCCACCAACTGTCTTGCTGTTCTTTTAATGGCCAGTTGATTGTTGTTAATTGTTGCGTGTTTTAGGGGGTTGGTTTTAGGTGGGTTGGTGGGTGGGGAGGATTGGGTATTTTTTTAATGTTTTTAATGTAATTAATGTATTATTGTTGTTCACCACCTCAATCCATGGGGATAGGCGGGATAGAAATAAATTTTGTTGTTGTTGTTGTTGTTATTATTAATCATCTCAGCTTCTTGTCCATTAACCATATGGCACCATATAAAGCAGAGATGGGCAAAACATGGCCTGTGGGCTTCATGTGGACCCCCAAAACCATTTTTGTCACCCTCTGAGCCTCCTAAGTGTCAAACTCTTTCTTGGCCCCCAAATGCCCTCAAGGGGCATGAGAGCATTATCGCTGTTTTAAAAACCCTTCTGGGCCATTTTTAAAACCAAAAGTAAACCAGAAGGGACATCTGGTTGCTTCCTGTTTTGGGAAAAGAAAAAAAAAGAACTTTCCTGGACCTAAAATGGCATAAGAGGGCTAAAAACATGGCCTAATGCCCCATACACACTTACAGGACACTCGGGAGCAAAACATTAGATTTGTTTTTTGTATATTGTCTGGCAGCAGGGATGTAGTGAGCCCCCTCATAAGTCTCCTAGGGGGTTAATGTAGCCTCCCACAGTTGCCCATCCTGATGTAAAAAGTAAGCTCAAAATATTCTTTATTGATATGCACGGCAATATGTTTTTTTTACCCCACTCATGCTATCAGATCCAGAGGTATTCCACTTTTCAAGTAATTTCTTTCTGCATTCATACCCACAACAAGCACATACAAGCAGAAAAGCAGTTTCCATTATGTCAAATTCGGAAAAGATCATTCTCTATATAACAAAACATTCAGAGTACCATAAAGTATTGCATACTGGCATTAATCAAAGTAGTTCACAACCATATTTTATTTAATTTATATCCCCCTTTTATAATACATCAACCTCTGAGCAATTTTCTTCCCATTAACTGATCATATCTAGCTACCTGCTTTTGACCAATATTCTGCACTTAGCTCTTTAGCAAGTTAGTACTGTAGCATATCCTATTTACAGCTGCATCTAATTTGAGGTCCACTGGACACCTTAGGCACCAATTTTGTTATGAGGCTGGATATGATGAAAAAAAAGTAAGCATGAATACCAACATACTTTTCCTACCCACAGGCTTATTACACATCCATCTCCTGTTACTGGTACACTTACGCAACTTCAACAGTAAATACTCCAAGACAATACGAGAGTAAGAGTGTTTACTCTTTAAATCAGTAATCTGCCATAACCAAAAGGTATACCTTTACATGGTAATAGTGATACAAGGCAGTAAATCTGACTGAAAATCAACAAAATAGAATAGCTCTATTTAGTTTTCTGTTTGTGAGCCAAAATGACATAAAAGCTAAATATGAACAAATGCAACAGTGAATCACCATCTTAGTGAAACATACAAACATTTATTACTGAATTAACAGCCTGATTCAAGCCATTTAATTTAGAGTGACAAAACTGGCTATTGCCATTACAGAGAAATACCCAAGTTTGATGCAAAGTCTCTAAACGAAAATGAATTCAAATTCTGATACATAGAAGTCTGGACATAAAACAAAAATCTGAGAATATGAAAACATTATTATATCATACCTTATCAAATACTACAAACATGGGAAAACCAAATGAAACTAGCAACAGAGGCCTAAATTCATTGTTAATCCAAACACAGTCTCAGAGTGTTGTGAGATCCAACATAGCCCAAGTTCTTAACACTGATGTAAGTTCCACTGACACAATGGTTCTATTCTAGATGAACTAATAATTGGATTCAGGCCAGAGTAATCCACAGTATGTTCAAGGAAGTCTGCTAGCCCTACAACCCATTTCTAGAAAAATACAAACATGCACATATACTATAAACTGAAATGAGAAAGAGTTGTACAGGTGTTCAAGCATTTTAGAAGTACTAGCTATACACACGACACACACAAATTATTTTATATATGTAAGATGGGGAAACAAGACTGTGCCTACTTGACGTGTTCCTTTTGTGCACTGATTTCACATCTGGCCTGCTAGGTGTGTACACGCATGAGTGTAATGTTTGACTAGTGGTTTTGTGTGGAACACCCAATGTGAACAAGTCTAAATCAATCTGGAACTGGACAATTTAATTTAAGCCTATGCACTAGATCTTTTTGCAATGGAGAAAATATTCAATGTGACGCCTACATTCATGTACCTTGGAGGCCCAAGTTCAAGATAGGTACCCATATTAGGCATGATGGAGGGGTGTAATCTTATTCAACACAAGACAGTTGAAGCATGCAACTTCATGTTTTTTCTTCAGCTTATCCGAGAAGGTCTGACACCTTCTTGTTAACACAGCTGGACTTACTTCATCTAGTTCAGGAGAGCAGTCCCATCCCTCTCCCACTTGACATTTCAAATCAGAAATGAGAAATGATTTTATGAAACTCCTCATGATACAACATAAAGTAATTTGAAAACATATGAAATGTTCTTAATGCATTCCACAGTTCAGTCCAAGAATAGGTCTTTGAACCTTTAACAACCAGATCTTAGAATGAAGTTTTATTTCCTTTTAGAATCATAGAAATGTAGAGTTGGAAGAGACCACACGGGCCATCCAGTCCAACCCCCTGCTATGCAGGAACACCCTCAAAGCACTCCCGACAGATGGCCATCCAGCCTCTGCTTAAAAACCTCCAAGGAAGGAGACTCCACTACACTCCGAGGCAGCAGATTCCACTGCCGGACAGCCCTGACTGTCAGGAAGTTCTTCCTGAGCTTCAGGTGGAATCTCCTTTCCTGCAGCTTGAATCCACTGCTCCTTGTCCTGGTCTCTGGAGCAGCAGAAAACAAGCCCTCTCCTTCCTCTACATGGCATCCCTTCAAATATTTAAACATGGCTATCATGTTCCCTCTTAACCTTCTCTTCTGCAGACTAAACATCCCCAGCTCTCTAAGTCTATCCTCATAGGGCATGGCTTCCAGGCCCCTCACCATTTTGGTCGCCCTCCTCTGGACTTGCTCCAGCTTGACCATGTCCTTCTTGAATTGGGGTGCCCAGAACTGGACACAGTATTCAAGATGAGGCCTAACCAAAGCAGAGTAGAGTGGTACCAGTACCTCCCTCGATCTAGACACCACACTCCTGTTGATGCAGCTGAGAATTGCACTGGCTTTCTTGGCTGCCGCATCACACTTCTGACTCATGTTCAGCTTGTGGTCTATGAAGGCTCCTAGATCCCTTTCACATGTACTGCTATCCAGCCACGTGTCCCCCGCCCTATATTTCTGTATTCCATTTTTTTCTACCTAAGTGTAGGATCTTACACTTCTCTCTGTTGAATTTCATTTTCATGCACTATTGAATGTGAAGCAGTTTCATTAATGGAAATCTTGGAACCTGATCACTTAAATCCACTGAAATACTGGCATTTTCCTTTAATGTTCCTTTTTTTCAATAAAGCCTATAACATATTGTATGATCGCAGATTACACGTTCAACATGTGCCACAATTAAAACAGCTGTCATACCTCAGACTTTAACTACTGTCACAGTTCAGAGCACTTCCTATATACAGCAACACATTTCCACGTGACAGTTCCAAGTGAGGCAGACCAACCTACCAGAGCAATATTTGTAACTGCACTAGCTTCTATGGGACACCAGTAATCGTGTTCCACATAGTTCTGGAATCACTGTGAACCACTGCACAAAAACTATATGGACAGACAGGCTGGATAAACTACACTTTCAGAGATGTACCACACACAAAAACATTAAATAAATATTTACTTTTTGACAAATCATTTCTCTTTCAGCTTCTTTAAGATCTTCAAATTCTTAAACTGGATTCACTTCAGTATTGTAAACCAAAAACTATGGAATGTCTGGAAAGCAGTGAATTCTCTAGCTGAGAGTACCCTCTCCTGCTGTCAACTGCCATTTCTGAGACAAATGGAAGAAAAGGATTCAATCACTCTGTTTATATAAAGCCACATACAATGGAATCAGTTCACATGATCCATCTGTTCTGTACATATGCTTGTAAGCATCTTGACCTTCCATTAAATCCTGTTCACACCAGTATCATAAACTTGTGTTCTGGACTCTGTTAGAGTTCAAAGCAGCACTGGGCACCTCAGCTTGGAAGAATAACATATTCTAGAAACATGCCATCTAATGACCTATTTGGAGTGAGGACAGCAGCATATACCTGTGTTCCTGAACCACATTATAATATGGAGAAAATAATACAGAAGTGTAGAATAAACTAACAAGCAAAGTGAAGCAATGTCTCATTTTTTTCTCTCCAACTAGAAAGATCTCAGAAGGACCATTTATAAGCACCAAGGCTACAGAGAGCAATAGGCCTCTTGAAAGTGAAACACGATTATGCAGGAAGACCGTGAAACAAAGCTGAATCTAGCCTTCCAGTATTCCACACTCCTGCTTGCTTAACACAAGGAACAACTGCACCCAGCCAAACACTACTTGCTTTTTTTTTTTTTTGCCTCCAGTGTTACATTACATATCCTTGATTGAGGAAGCACAAGACAGGTAAATTACTCCTTTTTCTGTTCCCTGACTTTTTCTGGGAAAAACAAGGAAGAAACACAAATACCCCTGACACAACACAGTTTATTTTCTTACAGCACTGTGGTGGCTATATGTACCTTCTTATTCTGACATTAAGACCAGCTGAAGTGTTACACTACCACAACTAGGATTGCACAACTCCTTGCAACTGCCAATTATCAATAGAGACCACTTTCTGCTTTATTCAACTCTGTTTTTTATATTTAGTCATCCAGATGAAGACTGATTAGATTTTTGTTGTTTTGTTTGGGTCTGCTACACAAGTAAGCGTTATCAATATAGACAACATTGCATTTCATATAATTTCACAAAAATACTTATTTAGATGCATCCTTTATACAAAGTAGGCCAGTGTATGGCATCTCAAAGAGAAAAAATACTTTACTGGAAAAATCTCTGACAGTGCTACTCAAAGGAGTAATCTGTGGTGATCCATGAAGCATCAGCTTCTGGTCCCTGGTGAGTTTCCAGGAAAGAGAGGAACTGTAGTGAAAGGGCACAAATAGGACACTGGCCTCTGGCACATTGAGGGAAATAAACAACAGATGTCCCCTACATCACTTAACTTGAGAAGCACTGGTCTGTAACACCAATATCTCTATCATAGTGGACCAACACTTTGGTGCAGTGTATAAAAATTTAGTGAAAGTAAATGGTACTTTTTAGTCACAAGGTACAGAAAAATCTCTGCTTTAAAAACTGGGTATTTGTTTAAAATTGACTCGGATCTAGTCTATCTGTTGGCAGAGCTTTTCCCACAGGATTCTCCCACCAGAAAAGAGGGGGAAAGAAAAGCTTTACCATTTTCTTCTTCCCACTGTAGCTCACTCTACCTTTTCAAACCTGCTCCATAAGATTGGACAACTCTTTGAAAAAAAAGTGATGTGGCACTGGGGGCTGAAGGAGGAGGAGAGAAGAGAATTTCAGTCTCTTCTACAAAAAAGGTGTCCTGGCAAAGTGGGCACAAAATTCAGAGGGAAACCAGATCAAATACATTTTTTAATGTAATCATTTTTCTGTGCCACTATTATTGTCCAGCATCCACAAACAGATAAACAACATTCAAAATCTGACATTCAAAAATGTTAAGGTAGTATATTGTAACGTAATATTATTTATGGAAAAATATTGTAACAATTCAAAGGAACATTAGTGCTCCATAGATCCTGGCTTTTAATAATGGCACGTAATTTTGAACAGCTTACCTTATCAATCATCTTGCGAGCTTCAATTTCCTCCGCATTGGGATTTTCCAGTTGAATAGTATAGGTACCTTTATCACTTTGATCATCATCATCCTTTTCAATAGTTGCCGAAACCACCTGGCCTTTTAACTTTTTCTCCATGTCTTCGTTTTGACTTGGCCTATGCCCAAGGCTTCCAGAACTTCTTAGCAATGCAGACTGTAAGAAAGGTAACACAGCAGAAGGTTCTTCAGATTTCTGCTTTAGAAGTTTTGCATGTAGTGCTCTTTGCTGGGTAGAACTATTCTGTAAAGGTGATGAACACCCCTTGGAGTCACCTGATGCAGGTCTCACTTTTTCAGTTCTTGCATGAGATGCTGGAGAAGATATTTCAGGGCACAAAGATCCCACATTCTGAGAAAAAGAATATGATCTTCTCTTCCGAGGGTGGCCTTCATCAAAAAATTCAATCATAAAGGCAGTCTGACTTGCAATTGGCTGGTCTGAATGCTTCCCTGTATCCTGGGCTTTTGAGTGCAGTTTTCGCTGTTCTGCATAATGATGCCTTAGCTGCTCTTCAAGTGCTGCCCGTTTACTGTAATGTTTGTGTGCTCCAGCATTTTCTGAATCACTCTGTGTCCCATCATCATGTTTATTTCCTGCAAAGATGAAAAATTGAAATCTAGCTTCACATGAGTTGCAATAACACAGAAAGGAGCTCCCAAAGTTAAATGAATGCAGAGGCAATATTTGCTTTTCTGTTAGAAGCTCAACTGCCTGTTAGTAACAAGACTTGCAAACTTCCCATAGCAACGCACACCATTCAGATTTGCCATGCAACAATGGAGTCTTTTGCCAGCTAATCAGTGAAGGAGATGCATCTCAATTGTCTTATTCAGAGTAACAGTCAGTTCCTAATCAGTCATACTCAACTGGCAAACAATGAACATGTTACAACAGCTACATCAGAATTAGAACTCAACAGATCAACGTATTTCCCAATCAAACTATAATAGCCAGCAACAAGTTACTCACGCAGAAAACAAATGCTGCTTCTAGTTTTATCCATGAAATACGGAGAGTAAAAGAAATTACTATACAGTCATCACTATGATTAGGTAATATCTCCTGAAAGCTTAGATTTGAAACATGATTTGGTCATTTCCCCAGAACAGCTATTTATTTGCTGCTCAGCAGGGCAAGACTCCAATCAGTCAATTCAGATGACAAGAAAAGAGATTCTGACAAAATGTTAGAAAGAACAATAGTGACCGGCCTTTCTGCACTACACTGTTATAGTGTTATTATTCCACTTTTGACATCCTGTGGAATTCTGGGGTTTGTAGTTTACTAAAGCCAAAGAGCTCTCTGGCTGCAAATTCTAAATGTCCCTCCCTAAATAGCAATAGCAATAGCAGTTATTTCTATACCGTCTATCAACTAGTGTTATCTAATCGGTTTACAATGTATTTTAGCTAATTGCCCCCAACAAGCTGGGTACTCATTTTACCGACCTGCGAAAGGATGGAAGGCTGAGTCAACCTTGGAGCCTGGCAGGATCGAACTCACAACCTTGTGGTTGCAGTATTGGCATTTAACCACTGCGCCACCAGGGCTCCTAACCTGCAAACCCTAGGATTCCACAGGATGTTAAAAGTGGAATAATAGTGCTATAAGAGTATAGTGCAGAAAGACCCTAAGAAATTCTCAACAGTGGAACACTGAAAGTTGTGCACCCTCTGCTCTACTGGAGAATTGTAAAGCAGGGATTGGACAGACATGTCTTAGAATACTTTAGCAGTGGATTGCCTGCATTGGCAAGGGGTCAGTATATGACTACATGACTTCTGGACTCAACAATTCTACACTTCTATCATGTTTTCTAAAATATGATTCTTTACTCAAAGCAATTATTTATCAAGGTCATACTATTTTTTTTTTCAAAGCCCTATAGCTTGCATAAATACATAGTATAGTGATAGTACTAAACAAGGTACCTTTGACCTTTAAAAAATGCTCTTTCATGATACAGTTTAAACACAGACAGAAATAGTTCTCTGTTAACATCAAGTATCTATAATTGGAGATGCTTGACCATATACAAAATCTATTGTTATAAGAAGATCGATATAAAATATATATATCTGAGATATATAGAATATGGATATATATTAAAATCCTGAAAAGTAAACAGCAGTCAGAAATATATCATCAAAGTCTTACTACAATTTTATGGAATTTCTCAAGGTTGCTCCACAAAGCTGATGTGCACTATTGTATCAATATTCCATCTTGCTGGGCCTCCCAGCAAATCCTGGATGCATCTAAGCTATGAATACTGCACCATCTCAAATTCTATTCTATTCTATTCTAAAACTGTACTTGCCCCCTGGTTCTCTGCTCTTAGCTAAATGTGCTTGTTCTGGCTTTTTTGCATGCGATGTCAAGGAACTGTTAAGGCCTTTTGGCCACATAACACCTGTGAGCCAAAGTTGCAAGCAATGACAAGGCATGGTTGTATATGGTACTCTAAACCCTCAATATAATAAATTGACGCAACATAGTAGTGAGACTACTAAAAACTTCAGAATTTTAACTAGATCCATTGATATTTAATTTATAGAGTACCGATAATGAAAATTGAATATTGAGGACTCAGGTTTTTTTAGAAAAGGTATATATCATATATTGGAACATAAGCTCTTTACACGTGTTCTTCGGATAGCTTTTCTGAATTATGAAAATCATGCTATAACTGAATCAACAAGTCACTGAAACATGTTTACAGTATCTTCTGCACTTTCTTTATTCCCCAAGAGTTCACTGAAATGCTCTGCCAGCCTATTATGTCACACACTGCTTATCAAAAATATTATTTCTTCCAAAGCAGTCTGTGGGCCACTGTGCTACATTTCTCTGAAAATATATCAAGCAACAAACATACTTTTAGCAGAAATGTATGACTTTTGCTTATGCAACTTTATAATTTTTAATTGTGCGTCAAAAATGTGACAAAACCTGTTTTCATTCATACAAAATGGTACCTGACTAGTGATGAATTTTTAATTTTTTTAACAGGATTTAATCGAGTGAAATGGGACATTAGCAACACTGAAGGGGAATTTTTGTTTCAGAAACATGCCACTTATGTATATCACAGGTTCTGACTATGATAAGCTCAAAATGTGCATTCATTTTATCTTGGCACAATTTATTGTCACTCAAGAGCCTTTGACTAAATGGCTAAAATATTTTGGTTGTAAGAAAACAAAGGGAATGTAGAAAATGGACATAGTTCCAGTTATTTATACTTTCTGAGGAATATCCAAGGCAAGCAAGCAAATAAATAAATAAATAAATAAAGTTGAAATTATTTATTTTACCTTTCAGTCTCTTCAAGTAGACTGGGACATCACTCTTAATACTTTTTGAATCTTCCTCTGTTGATTCCCAGACCATTGTTGGGGGATTGTTTTGTGCTAACCAGTTTGCCACTTTACTCTCCGGTGCCAACATCACAGCTTGAAGCCCAGGAAGATCCTGAGCACCAGAAGGAGAAGGCTTCTTAGGCTTGTGGCGTTGATCTGGAGTGAATTTTGTGACATGATCTTTGATTGTTACTTTTCCTGGGGTGCTGTCATCAAATTCAATAGTAAATGAAGCATGCCCTGCCCCTGCTATGTGTATGTCTTTGGTTGGGATCTCATGAATAGTGCCCTCAGGTATTTGTGAGTGTTGCTGGAATTCCTTTGTAGGGATTTCAAAGTAACTTGGCTCCCTACAGAAAGCATAAGTTTCTTCTTCACTTGCAGCTGCAGATTGCTCCTCAGCTTGCTTGCCATCTGTGCTGCATCCTATTGAGAAAAATAAAGAAATTGAATTTCTCCTATATTATGAAATCTGAGTCTTCAAGGAATTTCAGAATTCATACAAAAGCCAGGTGATAATTCTTGGAAAAGAAATACAAGTCTGTGTAGGAAGACTGGATATTGTTCCAAAATTGCAACTCATTTCTGCTTGCTGCTGATATTTTCATATTGATGATGGGCTTGATTAAGTACACCTAGTATCAAGAAAGCTCACTAAGAATGACAAAGAATATTTCTACTCCAACAAGTTCATGGATGTGAAAAAGAGACATGATTTAATGGTGCCTGGAAAGATGGAGGAAATATTTAAGAGAAGATTCAGAAAGTGGTATTTTCAAGCTTCCTTCTAAGTAAATACTGAAATGTAAATATGCAGTTGACTTTTAAGTCATATTTTAAAATATTCCTACTATTGGGAGAAACCAAACTAATAAGGTAGATTGCAATGATTCAAGACATTTCCAAAAATCCAATTAAGAGAGTACAGAACAGAAAGATAAATTTAAAATGGAGTTTACTATAGCGCAGGAAACATGCTGAACTTTGTAAATATCTTGCTTTTGATGGAACAAAGAAAGCAGGAGAAGAAGAGGCACAATGTACAATGTGAATAAATGCTAAATAAAAGCCTTTGTGGAACTCCTAGCAGAACATTTTGCAATTGACATAATAAGCCTGCTTGCCAAGTGTCAGGAACATGAATGTACCACAAGTAACTGCTGCTAAAGCAAATGCTGGAAAACCCCAACTACAGAACTGAGCAATATAACTTACTTTAAGATGTACATTTGAAAAGTAACAAAAGTGGAGAACTTCAAATGCCAGATAGTTTCTCAGAAATCTACTATTGTGTTCATGAGGTGGGTGAAATGATACATCATGCAAAATACATTTTAAAATGGGGAAAGCAACAGGCAGAACCTCCATAATGTTTTCCAAGACTCATCTCAATTTAATTTTATCATCATGTCTGCTTATAGCACAGAAGTTACTCAAAGAGGGATGAATTTCTATTATTATAACTGAGGAATGAAATATATTAGCAAAGGTTCAGAGAACTGATACACAAAATCCTGTGATCTTTCTTAGTTTTACAGAAGAAGCTGAGGTTTATACTTTTTTAGCACTGTGATAAAATAAAATGACTTTGTTAATTTTGAAATATACTACATCCCTTCCAGGCTTGTAGGTTTATCCAGAATCTCCTCCTAAGACTACGAAAGCTAGAAAAGTTGTTCTCAAATACACATTTTTGTATCTCCTTTTGTTATTTAAAAAAGGTAGACAGCTTAAAAGTAATTTAAAAATTCCTTCTCTTTTTAATGACTACATTAGTAAAAACAATGTAAGCAGGGATGAAGAGGCTTAATTAATTAAAATCTATAACTTATCCATTTAATTAAACAACAAAAATTGTGTCTTTCTGTTTCTGTGGATGCAGTCTTAGATCCAAACCAATACATTCAAAACTTGCAATTAAAAAATAAAATCATTTGAGATTTAAAGGTACCCTTACATGGATAGAAACTGCCTTTCCTCATGCAACATTCCATCAATTGCTACTAATTTTCCCCTCTGACTTCAGCCCCTTATATTGTCCTTGACTTCTGAGTGAAGCTTTTCAAGGAGCACTCAGCTTCCCAGGAGTACAAGTGGAGTTGTGCTCTTGTATCTTTGGCTCAAACTATTATATAAAATACATGAGATTTTCAATTGAAGCACAATTTAGTGCATTTTCTCTGAAAGGATTTCTGTTTTTTCATCAGAATTTAATCTCCTCCAGGGATTTTGCTAAAATCTTCCAAAATAATTTCTTTGCCATGAAACTGTATACTATAACTTTTTGTGGGGGGAGGGGAAAGAGGGCAACAGGACAGGGAAGCTGCTTAACAAACATGCAATGCAGAACAGGATATACATGAAAGTAATTGTAGATCTATAGGAATCATGAAATGTATGCAAGTATGGATTCCAATACAAGAAAGTAGACCATATTTCTGGAAATGGAAACAAGCTTTTGATCTGAATGAAAGACAGCACACTAGAGGAAGCAAGAAACGCTGAAGGCAGATACTCAGTAGGGGGCAACGGGTTAAGAACAGTGGGTGTTCAGGGCAAAGCTAGGTGTTACGAGCAAAGATGGGAAAAGAAGCCAAGGCTGACCAGCAGCTAAATCTATGGAAGACAAAGACAGAGCAGATCTATTTTGATATGCAGTGTTTTCTGAAAAGCAGTTTGATAGGATGAGTTCTGGATCAAAAGAAGTAAAATAATTTATTTATTTGAAAGAAAATGATTCTCATTAGCAGGAGTGAGCACTGACAAACTTAAGTTTCATGATTTTCATCATCAGTTTGTCTCTACATAGAGGTCAACAGCTGGAAACAGTTGGCATCAACAGTTGTATTTTATCAATATCACTATACTAGAGGAAAATTATTTCCTTGATGGGTAAATTACTTCCATCTCTCTCTGCAATCTTGTTATAAATTCTTCATCATTATTGTTCATCAGTTTAATGCTCTGAATGCTATGTGAAAGGGTTTCTTTTCAGTAAGCTTTCATGAATGTAAGATCTACTATGTCCTTTGTTTTTTTTCTTTGTTGACATGTGTAACTTCACAAAAATCTAACAACTATTAAATGACACACTGTATATGGGAATAGCTATAATGAAAGACAAAGAGAAACCTAAAAGGAGGGTACAGGTTAAAAACAGGTAAATTTCAAGAGCTTACAAACAACAAATATTCACTAACATGGCCTATATGTGTAATTCTTTTCATGGAATTACAAAATATCCAACTCTTTTTATAGCATTAACAGAAAGTGTTCCACTGAATCTTGGGATCCACGGCATGTCAATAATGGTTTCAACTGCGTGTAGTTCAGGCCCATTTTCTTCTTACATCAGATTAAAGACTAGCTTAATTTTATGAACAGAGGCCTGATCCAGGACCATTCCAGTATCCATGAACACTGAAAAATACAAATCTTAGGTCAGAATTAGTTAAGCCAGCTTGGTTCGTTTTTATTGAAGCTTGTGGCTAATCATGTGAGTTCTGAAGTCTCTACAACTTTTTTTTGCGGCAGTTCTGTGGCATGTTTTGGTAGATAGTTAAATAAAAACCTACAAAAAATATTACAGCATGGTGTGCTCTCAGAGTTGTAGCCAGCCACTCATGTCCTCTTCCAGGATATTTCATTCCTTCTCCTGTCCCCTAAGTCTATGTTCTATGACCACTAAGTACGTCCAGTTCTTATTGGGATATTTTTGAGTCCTGCCCTTATGATTTTTTAAAGGTTTTTTTCCCCCAATCTGAGCCTACTGCCACCTTTCTTCTTGTCCTTGGATTGTTCAGTGTTGGCTACATAATGATCTGAGCTTGGAGATCAGCATAAATGATGACAAAATTTTACAAAGCTATACAACAGGATGCAGTGATGCTGTTCCTTGAATTTTTAAAGTGAAGATCCAAACTAATAAATCTATTCATGTACAGTTACAAAGCTCAAAACCACACGAATATGCTGATTTTATACTTTCAGAAAATTTGATACTTTCATTAAATTACACTTAAGAGTGTCAAAGCCAAGCATCTTGAAGTCTATTACTTAGAAAGAGGGGACACTAGTTTGGTATCTGAAATAGTCTTTCACTTCATCCTCAAAAATAACACTGTGGAGATCTGAAACATCAAGACAAAGCCAGCACGCATCTCAACAGCTAGTATAAATGAAAACGAATGAAAATATGAGTGCATGGCCATTTCAATGGCTGAGACATTGAAATCTGGGAAATCAGACCCTTTAATATATCCCATGTGTTTCAACAATATGAAAGAATCTTGGTCCTTTCCAAAAAGGTTGATATTCAGAAGCAAACTTTCTCTTTTGGATTTAATCTAGGTCCAATTTCATGTCAGAGAACTGAAGGACTGTTCTTTTGATAGATGTAGAGATCACAGCCTTTTCTTTGCACTGCCCATGCTAAATCAGTTACAGATTAAAATAAAATGCCAGATAAAGTTGGTAGACTGTTTTGCTCCAAAACCAGGGTCTAGGAAGACACTGTATTTATGAAGAAAAATTACTTTTCCTTTGAATAATTATCATGGTTTGTAAGCAAGAGTTGCTTTGCCTGAGCAGAAAGCACTTCTTGTAACTTAGGCACCTTATATTTACATGTCACCCACTCCTCCTTAAAATAAAAACTCTTCCTGAAATCTGGGGATTCCCCATCCATCAGAATAAGGCACGACCATGACCTTATGAGCAGTGGGGAATCAGGAAGACTGGGGGTGCTAATTTGTGCAAGAAGAAGTGCCTTCTGCAGAGGCAAGGCCACCAAAATGGCCAGAATTTTCTTGTGTCACTTCTCATATAGTGTCAATTTGTTTTAGAGTTTTATTCCCTCAACTTCTTCCCTGAAAATTCTGGATTACAGCTATCAATAGCCTAATATTTTGCTAAGTTAAACAAGTATCGGTTTGAAAATGGTGAAACAGGCTGTGGAAGGAAAAATCCATTTCCTATGAAGTGACAAAATTACAAACGTAATAAAAGCAACAAATAACTTATACACTAATATCATATTCAGGACCAGAAATCATACCAATATTTTTTCCCAATGTAGGGAATGCTTGAGTCAGTATATTCCACTATAAACTCCAGTTTTTGGAATCCACAATAGATTTCAGCATTGCTGGAGATCTGACCACAGCACATCAGGAATCTTGATGTTTATGAAGTACCCTATTTAACTGCCAAAGATAAGTGAAGGCTTATACCTATTTAAAATATTCTAGAAATATTTCACGCACTGCTTAGTGATATGAACGTTGGGGGAGTACAAAATAGAAATATATGAAAAACTAAGTCATAAGCATCTAATAAAGGTGAGAAAGAAAAATTATTTAAACTGAACATAGCAACAGCAGTAGTTTAAAGTCTTATATTTGTACTGACTAACACCTCTTTCTTTATATCCTGGATCCACAATACAGACAAAATACAATATGCCAAAGGTGAAGTCTGTGACACTTGAGTCCACTGAGTTTGCACATGACTAATAATCCTCCATTAGACATTTCAACTAAGGCTGAGAGGCAGTAATACATAATAATCTTATTAACTTAAGGCTGTAAAGGCTAATTGTATCTAGTTGGCTTAGCAGTAACTAATCACCCATGTCAATCTCCTCATTAAATCATGCTCCATCTGCTATAGTATATACTTTCACTTCTGTTCAATACGCTATGATTTTTCCAAGGTGTAAAATGGTAAGCAAGTTTTAGTTTATATAGTTTTATTTAGTTATTGGTTTGGCTTATTTAGAACATTAAGTATACATACTTATTTCAAGTTTCAAGCACATGAATTCATTGATGGATATTCTTCAGAGAAAAACAGTATGATTGATGGTATCACATAATTTACATCTACTGCATCAAATAGAAAATGAAGGAGAGAGATGATAGGCTTTCCTGGACTAGAGAATTCTTTTTTCTAGATGATTGCACAAAGAGTGCCAAACTTTAATTGCTAAGAAGGGATGGCTCTTGTACAAGCACCTAATATAGTGAAGTAAAATTTGACATATGCTTTTTAAAAATTAACAAGGCATGTACAAATGAGAAGGAGGAGGATATCCTCCACTTCAGTCTTCAGCTTAACTCAAGATAGCAAAATCAGGAAAAAAGGAGCTCCTACAGCAGCTATATTCTCTATGTAGCTTAAACCTAAACTGAAGACATTTTTCAAATAGCTGTTTCTCCATCTTTCATTTTGAACCCTAAAAAAAAACCCCTTCCTTTTTCAAACATTCATACTAAAGCAAGACCCTGAGCTTTCTATCAGAAAAGAACTGGCACACCTAAATGTTTCTGGCAGTGACAGTTCTCCTTTTTGAGAGAATTTTTGGTGGGATTTTTAGGGGGGTGAGTGGGAGAGATCTATTGGTTGCAAAAGAAAAACAGGTGACTGGGGAACAATATGAGGCCTACAGAATCAGAGTTGGAAGAGACCATAAGGGCCACTGAGACCAATCCCCTACCACGCAGGAATATACAATCAAAGCACTCATGATAGATGGCCATCTAGACTACATGCCATATATCGCCCACCCTTATTCTAGGATATTACATACTCAAATCTTCAAATTTTATCAAAAATGAAAAGCCCAGTGCTAACATTGTTATGAATTTCTTTAAAATCCAAAGTTCCACAACATACTTAACTGAACTGCGAGACTTAACTGAAAAGCTACTTCATTTTTTCCAGTTAACCATAAAGAGTCACAAACCTAGCCAAGGACTTCTTATATAAACAGGACTCTTGTTCTGATCCTGAAAAGCAAGGGATGGTGGTGGTGGTGAACTACACTTGCATACTGGATTAAAGCATGCAATAAAGACATAAAAAAAGTCTTACAAGATCAAACTATTCCAGCCTCATATCCTAATTCTTACAGTGGCCAACTAAATGCGTCTGGACTTGAACAGAAGTAGAGTTTGAACTCAAGTTGAGTTCTTTCCAAATGTTGTTCCCCAGCCAGTGATGTTGCATGTGGCCCCGAGGTTTCATACAGCATTATGAATGGTAGCTTTTGATAGCATTATTTTCCATACATCTGTCTTATCTCCTTTTAAATCTGCCTAATCTATAAGTCATCACCCGCAAATTCCATAATTATGTGCAGAAGCATTTCTTTTTGTCTTGAATTTCCTCACAGTATATTTATTGGATAACACCCCATGTTTGGGTACAGTTTCTCTCTCTTTCTAGTTTCCCTGCATTATAAATAATTGTAATCACCTGTATCATGACCCGTCGTAATTACCTTTTTTGTTTTCTAAAGTAAGGATCAAGTGTGTTACTTCATTCTGAATCTTTTCCAGCTACATATCACTCTTTAAAGACAGAAAATCAGAACTAAACACAGTGTTCCCATGTGGCCATTGTTATATACCACAGATACATGATCTTAACAGCAGCTTTAGTCCAGTTCTCTTTCTTAACATCCACAGCAGGAAATGAACTTTTAATTGAGCCATCAAGACCCCAAGATACTTTCCCTAGTCAGTCATCATCAGCTTAATCTTGTCAGTACATATGTATTTAGGATGTTATTTTGCCTCAATGTACAGCACGAACTTTATGCTCACTTATAGAAAATTGCATTTGGTATTGTAATGCTCATCACTAGTCTGGAGATTTGCTTGGAGTTTTTTGCAATCCCTTTCTGTTCTTATCACTTTGAATAATTTGGTGTCATCTGCAAATTTAGCCACTTCACTGCTCAAGCCTAATTTCCGATCATTTATGAACAAGTTAGAAAAAAACACCAGTCCCAATATAGATTCTTTCATGAACACTTATCTAACAATCCTCTATTACGGTTATTTCTAAGCTCTAAGATTAGTTCTAAGTCCAACTGTTCCGTTACCACATGAATGACACAGTTTACTCAGGAGCCGTTCAGATATGTGCGTTTAAACAGTGTTACTAAAGAGATTTCATCCACATATACATATTAAGTGAGGCATGTAGATTAAGTGAGCAGCTTACACTTATATCAGTTGAAGCAACTTTAAAATATAAAACAATAAAAATAATTTAAATTCCCCAGAACATATTAAACAATAGGACTATTTAGAAGCTCTAATTTTAAAAGTTACAGCAGTCTAAAACTCTGCATGCCTACAGATTTAGACAAAAGGAGTGAATAAAAAGCACCTGGCAATGGAGTGAAACCATTGCTAACACCCATCAGGCTTCCTACAGGATGGCATGCCACAGCAGATAAGGCTGTATAAGTAAGGTTTTCTTCATCCCCTAGAAATACTGAATATTAATATATCACTAAGTAACAACAGTGGAGTGTATGAAGTCTGGCCCTCAACCTGTTATAGTCAGACAGATTTTCAGAGTCCAGAACACGGGATTCAGACTTTCAATTCAAGTTTTTATTCAACTTACAATTACTGCTACCCAAATATTTTTTCACAGGGCCTAACTAGACATTATGGAGAGATATATATAGGCACAATCTGCTTGCATTTCCGTGTAGTGACACAATGAAATCAATGAGTTTTTTCAAACCTTCTGCATGTGGCAGTATATGAAGCAGAATGGCAGTTGAAAAATACGTACATGCTAATGTCTTCTTACATTATTTTTTATACCACAGTTGGGAAACTGTCAGGGTTTGGGGGCTGTATTAGTTCCAGCAGGACCTGGGAGGGGCACACCTCCCTCTCATTCACCCTGACACTCACAAATTAAAAAAAAAATTAAAAATATTCTCAACAACATCTTCATGCCCTCTAATGGGTTCTGGAGGCAATTTTGCTATAGTTTTGCTCCCCCTATGCTCTTTTAGGTCCAAAGAGGCCTTTATTTGTCAGGAAGTAAAGAAGAAGTCAAGTGTTGGATTCAGAAGCTTAAGGATGCATGTTTCCACTGGCATACTTTCCCCATTCCTGTTTTATGTGTTACTTTTTTGGGGGGATGGGGAGAACAGAACATTTGCATTCATGTTTCTCTGCAATGTATAGTTTGGGCTTTGTGCACATTGCCACATATTCAGAAATAAGCTCAATTTGAATCAACAGAACTCAGTGTTAGATGAGTTTTCAACTACAGCAGATCATAGACAGAATGATATTCAGACTGTTTTCCGATCGATAAGTATGATTTTATCTAACAAGAAATCCTCCCACCCACTGTATAGTTTTAATTATATATACCCAATTCCCTTTTTAATATTTTAAACATCTAGTAATTTTTAACAATCAATTGACTGAAATCTTAGGTTTAATTTGTTTGTCAAAGCACATCTAAAGCAGGCACGTGAGATTATTGTCTTGTAGTATCATTTATACAAATATCCTTTCAATTTATCAGACTATCCAAAATGGATTAATCATTGATCCTTCTTGTTAAGCACAAACATATCTCAAAAAGCCTCTGACAAAGAAGCTTCTTTTCACAATCTTTCTATCCTTGCCCAGCTCTCCTTTTCCTCCTTATTGGAAGTTTTTTTTTTTAAGCATCATCAACATTGGGAGGATGATGAATAAAATTTGAACTGGGAAAGAATGGGGTTCATCTTTAGCTGATCCTACTTTAGCTGTGTAGGCTTGCCTACAACAAGCAAAATAAACAGCAATTAAGTATAGAATCTCCTCACTAAGCAGGTGTGAAGAGCAAAACAGAGAAAAACCTGCCTTGCCAGCTACCTCCAGCATGTTTAAAAACAACAACACAGCTTTATACATTTGGCCACAAAAATGGAAACCATAATAAAAATGGAAGCAGTGAAAGAAAGAAAAAAATCATCCCTGGAAGCATTTTGGGAGAATCATGCAAGTCATCTGTAGAAGACTCAAAATGCTTTTGTCTACTTACCGGACCTGGGTGTTTCATTTCAACTGTGCATATTGTTAGTTTTGAATAAAAGGATTGCTGAGACATGTTGAAGCACTCTACTTACTTGTAGTGTTGGAACCTACTCCTATTCTACCCATGTTATTCTGCCTCTTGTACTAAGTTTTTAGTTAAAGAAACAATGCCCAAGAACACATCTTCTTTGTTAACTAGTAGTTAACTACTTTATTATCTGTATAACCAATTTCATACACTACTGGTTAGTCAGACACAATTGCAAAACAGTTCCTCAAAATGGTTTTAAAGAACTTTTAGCATTTGACTATAGCCTCAAATAAATCAATAAAAAGACTGAATAAGTAAACTACATATATAATAAAAAAACCCTCAACTGCTAGGTTCCATTGTTTTTAGTTCATTATAGCACAAATCAAGAAATGGAAACTACAGTAGGGCTATATGAAAAAATAAATATTACTATTTGCATCCTATTTCTTCTTATGTATAGATATCATCTGCAAACTCTTTGGGAAGAGAGAAAACTTTTTCTCATCAAAAGGCCGATGTTCAAGAGTACCTCAATATGCCCCCTTTTAAGTTACAAGGTTCTCTTTACTTTATTTCTTAGCAGACACAGCTTGTAACAGATAGAATCTTCTAGATAAGTGTACGTTCCGGGTAGAAATAATTCCAGATGGATCATAACCTGTCGTTAACTGGTCCAAGTACCAGTGAAAAATCTCAATGAAGATGTAAGGTGTGTACACACCCTATGGATCTTACCATATACAGTATACTACTATATACTAATCACTTCTTCTTCCTTCCCTCACCAGAACAGAACATCCTACTGGCACTGTTTTGTTAACGTGATTTTCTTGAAAGCAAAATCTGTAAGAACAATACAAAATCTTCTCAGCTTTAAAATGGAAGTGTGGAAAAGCTAAATAATCTTACCTGACACTCCAGCATCCTGAATTTTCTCTTCAGGCTTACTATCTTGTTTGTAGCCATTCTGTTCTTCTACTTCATCATCACCCCACCATGATGGTTGTCCATACAAGGGTGTACCTCGGGGCATGGCAGAAAGATCTATTTAAAAAAATTACTTGTTTAGAGCAATAACAATCACAATATGAAAAAAATCCACGGTAAATACTCCAAACATTTTTACTTCTGTTGGTGTAAGCTATCTACATTCTAAATATAAAATTTGCTAGTGATGCAACATATCACCTTACTAGGTCTTCATGAAAAAATAACTCAGTTTTGCCCCTTACCTTCATACTCAATATTTTCCCAGTTTTCTTCTTAGGGTTTATTATTATATTCCCAACTACTTATTGAAATGTTTATTTTATTAACTTGATTTCAAAGCTACAATGAAGATAAGATTTTGCTCTGGTGCAAATTTCCAATCACTTAAAAAAATTGGTAGGTAGTGTGTCAGATAGTAAGGCCATGCTATTTTAAGAAACACACAGCCTCACTGCTTACTTACTTCTATTTCCATTATTAGCAATTACAGAACCATACTGTGAAATGAAAAAGTGTAGGCTAAGCCAGTAAGCAGAAAGGAAATGCTGTTTTCTAAATTAGCACAGTTCTTCAATGCCACAAACATCCCTTGCAATTTCTACAAAGCAGTATGACACATTAGTATTCTCCTATTTGTATAATGGTTATTCTCTCAACACTATAACATGCCACATCCTTTAGAAGGAAGCAACAGAAATGTTAATGGATAGGTGACCAACATCCTACACACTTATGTATGTTACTGTGTCCCTTCAAGTTGTTTCCAATTTATGGTGACCCTAAGGAGACTCTATCATGGGATCTGCTTGGCAAGATTTGTTCACAGGGAGTTGCTATTTCCCTTCTCTGTGGCTGAGAGTAGCACTTGCCCAAGGCTACCTAACAGGTTTCCATGGCCAAGTGGGGATTCCAACTCTGGTCTCCAGAGTCATAGTTCAGTGCTCAAACCACTACATCACATTGGCTCTCTTAAGCACTCAGCACAGCATAAATGTACATACAGCATAACTAACCATTGTTATGCATAGGATAAATACACAACAGTTGCCATGGTCTCAACCTCATCCAGTGTGCAACGGTCAATTAGCTCTACCACTCACATATTAAAAGGGCTGTGTATGTGCTTCTGGAATGACTGGTTGCACTAAGGCTTACATTTACATGTCTTCTGAGAAAAAAATAACTCTTTGTGCAAAGACTCTTACACTTGAAGTGTAGTCTGTGTATCCCTCCAGACAATTATCAGCCATAACCAGCACAATCAGTGAGGGGTAAGACAAGTTGCAAAGCAATATCTAAAGAGCTACACATTCCCCATTCTTTCAGATATGTGGGTTTTCCATGAAAATTTGAACTGGAAAATTTTCCAGTGTCTTAGCATCTGTTCATTGTTAGTTACTAATGAATCTTATGAAATGACTTTTAAACAAATTGGGGGGAGAATCCATGAAAGAAATGAACACTGGAAAATTTTCCATACCACTTCAACGACTACACTAGAATAACATTACCAAGTTCTCCACTCAAAAGCAAATAAGCCTTCTGGGAAATTAGCACAGAATGCTACTAACTACTAACCGACCAACCAATCTTATAAACAAAAGCAGGAACTCTTTCATCATTTAGATTTCCCACTACACAATTCTGAGGACAACAGCATGGTTAACAAGTACATAACAACTATCCTACCTCAATCCTGTATTTTATTTTGTACTTCATTTTGGTGTTTGTAGGCCCCTTTTAAGGGTTAAATTTCTGAAGGAAGCTCACAGCATATTAAAAATAGAAATGCTCATTTATTAATTTTTGCTGACTCTACAATCTATGCAACCATAATCTATAAAACATTGTATCTAAAATGATAGCATTGTAACAGCAGAAATTAAACAATATCCACAAACAAAAACACTGAATATAAAAACAAATGGAAAAGAATAAAAAGATAAAAAAAACCCACTAGAAACCACAGTGGTCAAAAACAGAATATTAAAATCAAATTAAAACTGGTTTGAAAACAAACAGGCTTCAAAGTGCATTTAAAAATCATCAACATAAGGGCCTGGGGCCACTGCCAAAAAAACTTTGGCCAGAAATCTATTAGAACATTACCTGATGGAACTGCTTACATCAATGCAATCTGGTGTGAATAATCTTTCAATTGCACTGCAGCTGTCTACTCATCCAAAAAACATGTCCCAGAGAGCCTGGAACACCACTGGAGATGGTCTTTGGATATCACTAAGGGTTGTATTCTGCTTACCAGCATGATGCTGGCTTTTACCCTTTGTCTCTAGTGCCCACCTGTCTGAAATTTCCTGACCCGCAAGCAGGGCCTCAGAACCTAACTTTAAAACCTGGGCACGTTTGTAAGTGCATAGGGCATCCTTCAAATATCTTCACTCCAATCCATTTAAGGTCCATTCATCTGTACTTTAAACTGGACCAGGATGCATCTCTGCAATCAGTGTAGAGGGTACAAAATAAGGTGTCAAAATAGATGTTACCTGCACCAATTTCCTGGCCCCAGAAAGCCAGTTCCATACATAGCACATTATATTAACCTACTTTGGATATATACATGTACAGCACTGGGCAATATCTACTTCCTCTAACAGGGTTGCAGCTGAAGAAGCTGATAAAAGATAGCCCAAGCATGTGCTTCCAGTGATAGTGCTGAGTCCAGGAGAACGCTGAAACACCAGTATCTTAGGGGAGTGCATTCTTGTTCAGAGCTAGCTGCACAACTTTTATCCAGATCTGATTTCCCTGATGTCAGATTTCCACATTCTCTTTAGCTTAGGTTTCAGTTCATTCGTCAGCACCTAAACTGCCTCTAGACTTCTGTTCAAGATTTGTCATACGTTCCTTGAAGCTGGTAGATGGAACTTAGGTACAGAGATATGTCCTCTGTGTATTAATAATGCTTTGGCACAAATGTACCAGCTTTCTCTAGGTGCTTTTGTGTGGATGTTAAGAAGTATCATTATTCACATGGACTACTGTCTATGCGAGGTTATCTACAGCCTAAGCTTATTCACTAGGCAACTGAAATAGACTGTAATGGCTTGAACAGACTACATTCCTTTTAATTACCTGCAGATTTTTCTTCTGATTTCAGACTGTCTATAGTTCTGTGGTGTGCTTCAGAGATGGTATCTTGTACCTTTGGTTCTGCAGCTTTGGCAGTGGTCAACTTTGATCCTTCTGCCTCTGAGGATTTTTGCGACAACTGCAATTGACTCGTAAATTTCTCATGCTAGAGATCAAATAGAAATTCAATCAAGCTGAGAACTGAATTTTTTTACAAATTTCAACATGTCATTTAACATAGAACAAAGTGAAATAGTATTTAGATTTTAACCCTATTGTGTGAGATGAACCTTCAGATAATCTATCTTAAACAGTTTATAATGTTAAAATGGGACAATTCATTAGCCACCCCTTCTTTGTATATCTAGAGGTATACACTGGCTACTCTGTTTTGGCTGTGCATGTAACTGACAGGGACCCTGCAAGGAAAACCTATTTCTACAAACATCATAGTCAATAAAGCAGGAGTATTGGTATTAATTATCCAAATACACGGGGGCTGTGGCTTGGTGGGAATCAGTGATTATCATCGTCACCATCATTCAAGCACAGAAATAAAAGCAATATAGATGCATAGTTTTTACCTTAAGTGCTTCCTCGGGGACTCTCATCTCTCCTCTAACTACAGTAAAAAGATTGGTATGTACAATGTGATAAGGAAAACAGGCATTTGTCCATTCACATTACAAACCATAATCAACAATGTGGATTTTCCAGAAAAAGTAAAATTTTCAACGCTCTAAATAATGGTTTCTGATTTCACACGTTTATCTAAAATGCTATATTCAAAGACATTCAACACTTTATGTGGAAATTAAAATATTGTTATTTGTAATAATGTAAAGTCAGTAGTACATACCTCTCATACATTTAACAAGAAAAATACCTGAAAGAACAGTACTTTTTAAGACCTGTATCTAGGTATCTGATACACCATCAGTTTAACCTGGTTTCGCTAGGTATAATTGAAGTACCTTCAGCTTTACTTCCTCACTCTGAATTACTTATCAGTTTCATTTCAAGGTGAGAAAAATCAGATTCAGTACTAGTTGAACATTCTGTTTTACTAAAGGAAGGACCAGAGTCTGCAGGCACAGGCAACTTACATGTTTTGTCTTGACTGTCTGTACCTGCAACTGATTGAGAAGCAAGAGATCCTGTGAAACAGAAAGAAGGTCCATAGTGCATTCTTTTGTTAATCTGTTCCTCAGAGCACTACGATTTGACAATGTTTGGTTCCTTGAAAGAATAACTAATTGTTCATATCCTATATTTAGTCCATCTGACCAGATTCATTTCAGTAGAACAGCCCAGATAACTGTGGATAAACATGAAGAGGAAGGTGGTGGGAAATTTTTCACCTCACATCTCTGACAACAACTGGTTTTATAAGATTTGTGAGAGGAATATAACTGCTTGCATTTTCAGTATTTTAAAAGCGGGATGGGCCCTGTTTGTGTTACTAAGGGCAGCATGTAGCAATAGCTGCTGGACTGAGGGCAGCATACTGGCAATGGCTGTGACCAAAGGCAATAATGGCTATGACTAGCTCCAGTGCCTCTGCATCCCCTGTTCTCAATCACACACAGCCTTTCCTCTCCCCATTCATTCTCTGACACACATACTAAACTGGGGAATAAAGATATCTCCTTTCTGTCCCATTCCATTGCCATATGGTTAGGTCCCACTGAGCACTCCCCATCTGCAGATAACTGGAAATTTTTCCAACTCTAATCCGCTGGACAGCAGGGAAGCTGAATGATTTAACTAAGGATGCTTAGATATAACCTTTCCTGTGTCTGCCTTCATCCTCCTACAACCATGCTCTAGCCAGCCTGCAAATCAATTGTTTGGTAAGTGGTCCAGATCACAATTTGACTAAGAAGGAAGACACATGAGGATTATATCATCATTCTTGTACTTGTTCTTCTTTCCATCACAGTTCCCCCCTCTGTAACAGCTGAAAGGTGGACTTCCGCACCAGCTGCAGGTCACCAATAAGAACAGTGGGCTGAAAACAATGGGGTGGATCCACATTTGTTTGAGAAGATACAAAATGGTTTCCACTTATGAATTGAAGGCTGTACAACAATAATACAATGTACAGTTGGCCCCCCATACTGTGTGACTGGGATACATGATTTTCACTTACCCATTCTAAAACGCGGTCTAAAAATATGTACTTTGAATTTAATAGAAACTCAACAGAAATGAAGTTATAAAGGAAAATATACACAGTATTACATAGATAATGGAAGGGAATGGAACATTCCAGCAAATGACATCCTGTTCATTCAAGTTCTTGCTGTGTTGCACTGTCCCTGCTGTCTCACATGTCCTCGCTGTATACACGTGCTATAACCCTACCCAGCCACTCAGTTATGTGATCTGATCATGGTACAGTGCCCTTCTGTAAAATTCTTGTGCAATTAAAGTGCTTGTCCTTATACAACACTGTAGTAAAGTGCTTCTGCCTGAGTGCTTGTGTTGTTTGTAATATCCCAAAGCACAAGATTGGTGATGTTGGCAATTGTGATAAGCCAAAGAAAACCCGTAAGTGCTTCCTTTAAGTGAGAAGGTAAAAGTTCTTGACTTAATCAGGAAAGAAAACAAAACATGTGGTTGCTAAAATCTATGGTAAGAGTAAACATTCCATCCATGAAATTGTGAAGAAGGAAAGAGAAAATTATGCTAGTTTTGCTGATGCACCTCAAACTGCAAAAGTTACAGCATGTGATGAGAGCTTAAAAATGGAGAAGGTATTAAAATTAGTAGCTAGAAGATATGAACAGAAAATAAATTCTCATTAACAAAGCACTGAGGCTATACAAAGACTTCAACAGGGCATCTTTTCATGCCACCAAGCCCTTTACTGCAAGTAGGGGATGACTGTACATATCTAGGAACAGATTTGGACTTAAAAATATAAAACTGAATGAAGAAGCTACCTCTGCCAATGAAGTAGCTGCTGCCATATTTCCAGATCAGTTTAAAAAATTGATTGACAGAAAAGATCCCATTCAAAGCAGTTGTCCAATTGTGATGAAATTATGGGCTTTTCATAAAACTGCAAAAGCGGCAACAGGGCATTAAGCATGGAAGGACAGATTATCTCTGGTCCTATGTGGCAACTCTGCAAGGCATGTGATAAAGCCAGGCATAGCATACAAATCAAAGAACTCATGCGCTTTTAAAAACAAAAAGAAACTTTATCTTCCCATGTTTTGGCAGTAAAAAAGCGTGGGTGCCAGTCATCTTGTTTACACAATGGTTTCACCAATGCTTTATCCCAGAAGTTAAAAAAAAAAAAAGTATTTGAAGCAGGAAAGGCTTGGAATGCAAAGTCCTAGTGATAATAGACAAGGCACCTGTCCATCTTGAATTTGTTTTGCTATAAAATGAAAATGTCCATGTTGTTTTCTTACTTCTCAGTACAAACTCATTGATTCAGCCCCATCATTCATTTTATCAAGGCCCCAGACCCAGCTGATATCGGATTGCATTTTCGCAGCAGCTGACACAGACTCTAATGTGGATATAATGCAGTGATGGAAATCCTTCGCTATTGCTAATGTCATAACTTTTACCCAAGTTGCAATGGATGAATTAAAACCAGAAACTGTAAATGCCTGCTGGAAAAATGTTTGAAGCTGTGGGTGGTTTTCAGCCCTCCCAGGGATCAATGGAGAAGTTAGGACAATCATTTGTACAGCAAGGCAATTTAGTGGAGGAGGATTTGCTGACCTGCTGGATGAGGAAGTGGAGGAACTTACTGACAGCTATGAAGAAGTGATGATAAATGAGAAATTGGAGAACTTGTTAAGATATTTTCAAAGAAAGAAGACACAGAAGAAAAATCAGAAATGTGAATGTTAGATAAATTTGCCAGTGTTTCAAATTGCACAGATATTAAAGGACAAAATTATGGAATACAATCCTTGGACGGAACGCTGCATTAAAATCACCCAAAGGATTACAACTTCTGCAGCAACACCTTCATGAGTTTAAAAGAGACAACAACTTCCAATTACAACATTCTTCCATGAGGTTCCAGCCCCCCCCCCGCAAAAAACTGCTTCAGAGAATCCCCAAGCATTGACATTATCTGCTCTTGAGATCAAGATCCAACCTGCTGTCCTGATGCTTTAATCTGCAACAGTATCCTGCTGCTTTAATCTAGGATCACCTTCTGATGATCCTCCTTCTGATGATGACCTACCTTCTGAAATATTGTTAGAAAGTCACTATTAGCCTAACACTACCGCACTGAGACTCTGGCATTAGGCTACTGCTGAATCTTTACATATAAAACATTTTGTTCCCAACTCTTTTTGGATTGTACATTGTTAATTTTTATGTTTTTATCCATCATGCACTGGCTCTGGACTGCAAATAATGGCTGCAAAACCTTCTTTCTCGTAGATTCTAAAGCTTCATCAAGTTTCAAAGTTGCATACTCCTCTCAATATGTATGTCATTCATCTCACTGAAGAAAATAGTGTTTTTTGCTATATATGCCAAGTCCAGGAATGTATCCCCCGTGGATATGCGGGACCTACTGTTTGTGATTCTACATTGCTATACTAAATTCACAATGAGCACTATTTGTCTCATTCAGCATTTTGTAAAAGACGAGTATTTCCTTCTCGAGCTGAACCAATGAATACATGGACCATAGCGGCAAGAGACAATAACATCTGGGCATCTCAGAGATGGATTCAATGTTTATATAAGAAACCAAGATTTGAATGTCTAAACCTACTGTAGAGCAGCTTTTTTAAAAAATGAAAGAAATTGGCTAGCCATTACATAAATTCATAACAGAGCTACTTAAAAAAACAGTAATTCATTTTATAAGGATATCATATCCAAATCTCAGTTTATCCTCAAGCTTCAGAGTGATGTATGTTTGCTCTGGAATCCGCACATCATTCACAAATGTCTAGGAAGGAAAAATAAAAACAAACATTAGATATTATGGTAATAACTTTCTGAATATGAATGTAACATTTACTGTAGAGTCATAGCATCGCATATCATTGTGGAACTCTTGAAAATAACACTTTCAAGGAAACCTCACTTGTTTAACAAAAATTCCAGAGGGATGTTCATAGACATCTAATTCTGACCTCAATTATTGCCAATATGACCTGAACCTAACATGTAAATATACCTGCTAGTGAAATAAGCAATAAATTCACTGAGGTAGTATTAACTGTTTCTTTAATACAGGTATACGTCATTTAACAAAGTAGATGTGTTCCTGGGCTTTGCATCTTTAACAGAAATACATGGAAAGAATAGGGACACATTCTTACACTACCAAAAAAAAAAGAAAGAAAGAAAAAAAGAAGAACAGTTCAATAAGCTTCAGCAAATCTTTTAACCAATACTAACAATATACATATATGAAATGGAATAATCAAGTCAAGTAAGTCTTGCATAAATTTATTTTTTAAAAAATCAACATTCTAGAGACCTCTGAAAACTTCTTCCAAAACGCATCCCAGGATGATTTTTCCCCCTTTCAACAGCTTCTCCCTTTCTTATGATTTCCGTTTTGGTGGCCAAGATGATAGATCTATGCTCTTTTTTAACATACTAGGGGAAGGTGTTAATGCAGGCTTTTCTCTTCTTCTCCTTTAGCATTTTATATATGCTCAGTAAGCGATTCTGGAGGGAGCTGCTGTCTACTTTACCTGTTGTATGCAGGCATATACAGCTACAGTAGGATTAGCTAAAGTAAAATCCTGCTTTTTCCCCAACTGAAGCTTCACTGCATACAGACATTATACTGCAACCTGACACTGAAAATCTGTTTCATCATTAATCCTTCAACATATTCCCAATGCCAATGTTCTTAAAAAAACACAACACCCTTCCAGCTGGACAGAGGATGAAGAAAAAGGAGGGACTGAGCAGGCATAAAAAGACTTTGTGAAATGGAGCTTCTTTGTCAGAGGCTTTGTTTACCGAGGTATGGTTGTACCTGAACACTTTCCATAAAATACACTGCCCTTTTGCTTCTGATTTCATTTTTCATCAAACTAAAATGTGATTATACTGTTTAGGTTGAAACTGGGACACTGACACTCACAGTGAAGATTCCTTTTCTGCAGTAGTAGGAAGGGAATCCTTGCTATGGGTCTTGCTACTCCCATCCAGTTTAGAAGCTGGGCTTTCAAACCAATCAATCAATTCTCCCATTCTAACTGGGAGAGCTATCCCTTTCCCATAGTAAAGGAATACAAAACTCTACCACACTCCCTAATGAAGACATTTAACCCACCAAAGGCAGAATACACAAAACAATATCAATAGCAGCCACTACATTCAAATGGGCAGGTAGAAGTCCTTCCCTACTACCACAAAAAAGAAACTTCCAAAGTGAATACCAATATTTCAGTTTCCTGCAGTGCAGGGGAGGGCATCCTGATGCAAGACCTAACCAAATGGTCCCTCATTCCTCAGTGAGAACCACCACCTGGAACATATGCTAGATGTCAAACAAAAAGGCAATGATGCTTTGCAAATGTCCATTACTACTGCTGCAGTGCTAAATGCCACTGACATAGCTGTGACCACAATAAACTTTAACCTCCTCTGGTATGAACACAGAACTACATTTGTAAACACAGTCTTAACCCTCTTGACAGCATCGCTGTGACATTTGTCTTAGCCTAGTAGATTCCTGTTGTACAAACAAATAACTTTATTTTGTAAGTCAGGTCATCTGGTCCAAATAAAATTTTAATGTTCTATGCATATCTAACCTGTGCCAATTTCCTTCCTTCCAAACCTTTGGATCAAGACAAAATGAAGGCCAGACAATCCATTCTCCTGGACCCACACTCTCCCTGCTCAATCAGTCTTCCTGATAATTGATCCTGCAGCTGTTCAGCCCCCAGTAAACTCAGGTGAGACTCTCACCACTATAAATTCCCTTCTCTTATTGGGAATCAAGACTGAATCTCTTACTACCAGTTTATATGCATTTTTACAGACAGGTTTTTTATCTGAACCAAGACAAGCCTGTTCTGTAGCTTCAGGGCAAAGTTCAACAATGCCAGACTTACATCCTAACCAACTGATATTGAGATCCATCTTGGTCTGTAACCTTGGAGAGCCATCAACTCAAGGACAATCTGACCCTTAGTGGAAGTGGGACTTGCAATTGCTGCTTTTCTGCTATTTTATACTGGTATGGGAGTAGACACCACTGCAGTTCTCTCAGGTGAAACTGACCCAAGGGACACAATATATACATACCACCATGATCACCAGTAACTTGGCCAGCTGAATCAGCTGATGATAGACTGACAATATTTATTACCCCAAATTCCAGCTCCTGTAAGGTGGAAGAAATACTCAGTGCCCCCAGGTATCTATAATAGCTCCCAGATGCTGTAATCTGTGGACAGGAATAGATTACTTTTCTCCCTGTTGACCACAAACCATAGAATTGTTAAGCATTTCATGCTGGTCCACACATCCTTTCTGCTCTTGAGGAAGGAAGGTGAGCAAATAAATAGATCATCCAAGTATAGGCATGCATTTACCCTGCATACTGTGACCAATACTGTGGGGAACACCCAAGAGGAGATAGACAGATGAAACAAGAGAGCTCAGTACTGATAAAAACATCCAGATAAAGCAAATCTGAGGTGTTTCCTGTGTCTGAGATATAGCGGAATGAGTAAATATGCCTCCTGGAAGTCAAGAGATGCCAGAAAGTTCTCCTCTCAAATACTCCCTAGGATCATATGTAAAGTTTCTACCCAAAATTTCCATTTTTTTAAACAAATGAACTGACTTGCTTAAGATTCCAATATTCATTTTTCATACCAATATTCCATACCAATATTCATTTTTCTTGGGCACCAGGAATAGAGGGGAGCACGACTCCGAAAATGTTTGGGCTGGGGGCACTGGTTCTATAGCCCTTCTCTGCACTAGGTGAGCAATGGCCTGAACAACACTCTGGTGTCACTAGGTACAAACTAACACATGGAATTGTTCAAATGGTCTGAAAGAATAATAAAAAAATCTATTGTATATCCCTCTGCCACTATCCTATACACTCATGCATCAGAGCAAGTCTGCTCTCAATGGTGATCACACTGCAGGAGACACGTCCCACAGGGAGCTGCACTGATTCACTGGGACTGCTGCTGTCTCTAATGCCATTTGTTCATGGCTGGGATAGATTCTCAGTTGAAATCTGGGGACTACTGCTACCTAGGCAGTGGTCTAGGGGCATTCTAGTTTGATTTAAAGGGCCTGCACTCTTGCTGCCTGAAGTGTGTTCTATAGGGCCAAAAGGACTGAGTGCCAAATCTGCATGATTTTTCTTTTTCTTGAGGAAATACAGATGACAAGGCTTTTTTCTTGCCTTTTATTTTAACTAATATCTCATCCAAGACACCCCCCAAAAATTTTGAACCTATGAAAGGGGCAGGAGGTCAAATTAGCCTTAGATTTAGTATCTGATCCCCATTTTCAAACTGAAGTTACCTTCTGGAAGCTACCCCTGCTACCATAATGCAAGATGCCTTGGAAAGTTATTAATGCCCTGATGAATTCTAGTCTCTGCAACAGGAACCTTGCAAAGTCAGTCTGTTGTCCACCTAACTGGGGGCTGCTAAACAGAGAGGTCACTAAGGCTATATGAACGGCCAAGACATTAGCTTCATCTACTTTGATTAAGGAGGCTTCTAATTTTTTATCATCAGCATTTTATGAATCATTTCCATCCCTGGGAAAAACAAGGTTGGCCACAGGGGCATAAGTAAGTGGGATCTTTAACTTCTCCATAATCTCAGCTGGTAAAGAATAAAAACATTTTGCATGAGCTGGGACAGACTTACGAGCACCAGGCTATGCCCACTCTTCTTCCACTGACTCAGCAATGTGTTCAGGGAAAGGGGCAACAGTAATATGCTTTACTCTGCCACTAATATCAGGCAGTTTTTTTTGTACCCTCAGTGGCAAGCTATCAGAAGAACCCAAATTCTGGGCTTTTTCAGCTGTTCTCAGCAAAATGAAAAAAGAATTCTGTAGCAAATAAGCATAGCACAGTCCTCTCTGGGAAGTCTTCCCTCTCTTCCATACAAAGTTCTTATTTCTCTAAGAGGAGGAGAGGCTAAAGAGGCTGAGCCCTCTGAGATCCATGTGACAGTGGTGGTATCCTTACATATTCTTTTTGCCTTATGGTTGGAAAACCTGAAACAATCCTACCCAGCTCCTCCCTCGCAGTGTGCACAAGCTGTTGAATGGCTCACAATGATGCTGAAGGGTTGGTAGAATGCCTCCTCCAAGAATGTCTATGTCACAAACTTCCACTAGAGGATCTGTATGTGTCAGAATCCTCACCATTGGGCCTGCATCAGTGTTTTTTGCACCTAGAATGTTTCTTGCATGTGGCCAGCCTGTGACCATGCTAAGTCCTTGCTAAAGCAGCTGCTGCTGCCATCATCACCAATTTCCACTCATCCCCCAACTCTGTAGCCTCCATTGCCTGTTTGGTGATTAATGAAATCCAGCAGTACAGATTGGAGTGCAGAACTTGACTGCTGATAATGGGGGGTGAAAGGGGAACAGGAGAGATCGGTGCCACACAGCCATGCTCTCCAATGTACTCACATCCTCAGCTCCTTCAAAAAGGTGTTGTTGTGAACCTCCACCACTTCCCCAGCTTGGACAAAAGTGATGTCATATCTCCCCAGCAGGGCAGATCAACAAGCCATGTGTGTGTACCCCATGAACACTGCTCAGATTGCCCATATGTTCCTGCTTCCTTCATCTGAGGACTACTCTGGACTGTCTGTACTGTCTATTTCTGTTGCAAAGCTCATCCTGTTTTGTTACAATAGAGTAAAGCTGGGAGGAATAGTGTGCAGAGAGCTTCCAAATTCGTTCTCAAGCTGGAGTGGAGCTGCAGCCCTGTTCCTCCTGTGAGAAACTGGGAGAGCTGGAGGAGGGGTTAGCTCTCCCACAAAGGGTGGAAGAAATGACTGACTCGTTTGAAAACCTCACCTCTGAAATGTGTGGGAGGAGCAAGATTCCTAGCAAGGCTACCCACCCCAAACTCTAGGAAAACCTACAATATTTGCTAATTCGTGTGTCACAAAGAACACAATGCAGTTTATTTCTAAGTATGTATGAAATTGTAATGTACATCTTTGGAGTTATGCTTGTTAATATTCTACCATGATATTTTAATTTAATCTTTGCATTTATAAAACCAGCTGCATTCTGTAACTGAAACCCCATTTTCAGCCAATAAGCATGGATATTTTATCATGCATGAACCTAATAAATAACTATAAAGTACTAATTAAGCTATAATGCACACCTCTGCAGTGTATAGCTGTGAATAAAGTAATAAGTATTTTAATCTGAACTTAATATTTTACAGTTACAAATATATGAATCAGCCTATATCTATTCCATTTCACATTAAAATGTTTCATCATATGTCTCTTTGCTACAATTTTGGCATAATTTCTTGGTTGGTTGGTTTTTTGAAATCACATTTATATTTATATGGTATTTTTCTCCACATGCACATTTCTGGAATTTTTTTTCCTGAATGCATGCATTTTATATACAGTCTTGGAGAGCAACACTGCAACAATCAAAGAAGTGAGGAATCTGAAAGGCAATGGTATTCTAAATTTAGTATTTATCTGGGAAATTCAAACTGTGTTACTTTACAAAGAATGTCCCTTGTTATAGTCATATATTGGGAATAAAGCATTATTTTTTATTTCTAACCAGCTCTGTAATTTATTAAAGATGTGAAAGCTCAGGAGAAAAATACAGAAAAATTCCAAAAACAGTTTTTTTCCCTGTTTTTCCCCATAGTTTTATTTTTCTGGGCTGCATGAAAACTGAGATATGGAATAATTCCTTTCAGAATGATGAATAAAATTTTTAAGAGGTGTTTATATATTCATTCTCCCCATATTATTTCTAAAAAATAATGTAAGGCTGAGTACAGCAGTGCTACTAAAAGTGGTATTCTGTGTGCCATTGTATGAGCCATCCGCTGCCAGTTCATGTAGATTTTCCAGGAAAGAAGCAGTCGCAGACAATGGGCCCAAGTATAGTACTGGTTCCTGGCACATCTTGGGGTGGGGGGAGTCAGTTCCCATACATCAGTTTGAGAAGCCCTGACATATAATATCTGATCATTATAATTCTTGGACCTGGTTTCTTTTTCTCAGTTCTTTTTATGAACATGACTGTTTTACGTCTGTCTGTTATTGTGGAAGACTAGAAGAGACATTTGGTGGTCTTTTCTGTTCTTACTGCTTTTTATGTCTATACAGATGTTCATTGCATCTTTCATTTCATTTTTTTCCCTGAAAATTTGTTCTTTTACCTGAAAAAACCTTCCTCCTCCACGGTTTCCAAAGATTTACATCTCTATACCTTACACTTGATGAATATTTTTATTTCAACATAACTTAACCCACAGTTAAATTAGCAGAACCACCTCTTGAATGGAAACTGAAATATTTCCTGTTCTCTCTTTTCATCTAAGGCTATCTTGCCCTTCACATATAAAGTCACCAAACTGAACTATAAGTGCTTAAAACAAAACAAATTCACTTACCCCATTTAGACTGCCCAAATCCTTCACTAAATGTTCATCAGCAGAGGCATCATAATTGACTACAGCATGTTGCTTGTCCACACTACGTGACTGAAACATGAAGAAGATATAATATTGATTTTAATGAATATGTTCACATTTGCAAACATATAATAAATGCTTGTAAATTAAAAAAAACTGGGTACTTCAAGGACATTATCATGAAAATACTAGGAAAAAGGACAAGGTACTTAGCTGGGGTCTGCTATCAGGCTGATACGTTCAGAGAGGTTCTTGTTAGAATCATGGCTATATGTTTAATAGCTATCCAGGATTCATTTCTATTTTTGTTGGATTTTTTTGCATTGGATGATGATTACAGTTTGATGCTGTAAAAAGAGATGAAGTCTAAGAACAGACACTGGCTGTTCTGTGTTGTTAACCTGCATAGTCCTCATGGCTAATTATAGCACCATCAATGTACATGGTGCTTTACAACTAAAATAACCAAAAACTGTGGATCCTGCCAAAGATGTACAATCCAAAACAGTGGTTCTTAACCTGAGATCCACAGAGCCCTCATAGGGGTCCATGAAACCCTGCTGCTGTATACCACCAGCAGCAGCAACAAGGAGGCAGCAGCAGGTATGTTTTTTGTTACAATAGAGTTTTGCTTGTTTGTCTGTGTGTGTCTGCGTGTGTGTGTTTTGGCATGATTTCTTCAGAAGAGTATTTGCCTTTGCCTTCTTCTGAGACTGAGAGAATATGACTGCCCATGGCCACTTAGCGTCTGTGCAAGAACTTGAATCCTAGTCTCCAGAAGCCGTAAATAAATAAATATATATATTTAAATATAAATTTAAATATTCAAATCTTGCGTTAAGTCTTGGGGGTCCCTGGCAAGAATTATATTAATAGGGGGTCCCCAGTAAAGAAAAGGTTAAGAACCACTGATCCAAAATATATGTGCATACACACACACACACATACTGGGGCAGGGGGAGAGAAAGAGAAGGAGGGAAGGAAGGAAGGAAGGAAGGAAGGAAGGAAGGAAGGAAGGAATTATAAAACTTTACAATGTAATTATGAAACAAATTATCCAGATTTAAAAAAAAAATACAATATAATATAAATCAAGCTGACAAATACATGTAATCAAAATATACAGGTTACAAAACAATATTAAAGTAAAATTCCAAAAGCTTTGAAAAATAAGAAAGTTTAATAGATTTAAAAATAACAAGGGAAGAAGCAGTCAACAAATGTTCCAGGAGATAATTTCGAGAGCATGGAGCAGTGAGCCAAGGAAGAGGACCCTTGAACTGGGTGAGAAGCCGAGACTTCCTAGAATGCAGATCTCATGGAGGCCAGTAAAAACAAATAACGGCTGAAAGATAGAGGGAAGCTAGGTTGTGTAGGTTTTTGGATCACACCTGTGTACTTCATTTGCTTCTATATTATATAACCTTAGGGAGTCCATTTTCCATGGGTCTCATACTACATGGCTGAACCTCCAGGCCAAGGGACCCCCATATAATCTAATGATGGGGAATTTGATCACTAGCCAAGGGATACTGGAGGTAGGATTCGTTTGGGGGCTCAGTTCTACCACTGCCTTTGAGGGGATGCTGGACCCTATCAGCAAAAATGCTAGAATGTTTCTCTGCTGTGTACCATATGTTTCATCACTCCCCACCAATAAAGCTTATGCTATAGTAGTAATGTGTGTTGGAGTCTGGTACTGAAAGAAATCTTGGGGTGGTCTGCAACTACCTCTAGTTCTAGAACAGAACAGATGAGATGAGAATTTTAAGGTATAAATAGGAAATTTAAACTTGATATATAGGCTAAAAGGAAAGGCAATGGAATTGCGCAAAAATGGTTGACAGATACGCATGGTATGTGGAGAGGAATTCCAATTAAAAATGATGTGGAAATAGTCAGATCTGAAAGGAGACTATTTAAATAAACAATTAATTGTTCTTGAAAAAATGTAATTCTGTAAAAAACAGGCACAGAAGAGATAACAACCTTGACTATCATTAGAAACAGACTTCTGGAGAATGAAATATCTAACAAAAAGCCAAGAAACTCTACTATCCAAATGGTGTTCTCATCAATACAGAATACAGTTTAGAAAATCAATGTAAACTCCTTTCCTCTATTCACCCTGCCACGCAAAAGTATTGAAGATACTACAAATCATGGCTCATTTTCTGTGCTGCAGTTATGCATTTGTAACCTAACTACTATGCACTCAGTAGGGCAACATAGTCACAACTGTGCCACTATTGTTATGATCGTAAATATTCCCCAAGTCCATCTTAAGAGTCAGTAACTACACTGTACAAAGGAGGTCTCTTCAGCCCCTCTTTGGGATCCAAGGAGGTGATGTTTCCAGCCCCCTGCCACTAGCAAGCAAGTCTGTGATAATCAGAAGCAGGACCGCTGTCACAATTCCATTTTGCAAGCCTCACTCATTGGCAAAAGGTGGCTGGAAATGTAATCTTGCTTGCATTGCAATCAGCAGTTGAACAGACCTCCTTTGCTCAATGTGGCTACTGGCTGTTAAGCTAGCCTTGACGGGTCAGGCCAAGAGACATTAACTAATTACATATACATTATTAAGTAGATGAGGTATGATAACAGCATATAATTTTAAAAAATTATACATTAATTTTTACCTTTCAGATGAAAATTTAGGTCACTGTTTGGAGACAATAAATTGATTCATTTTGCTAAATTAAATATTAGCACATATACCGCTCCACAATTATACATAGATTCTTCTAGATGCTTCTATTTTAAAATTAAAAATTTATATTATCAGGTATGTAAAAACAGCTAGATGACCAAGCTTCAGTGCAAAATACCTTCCCATTCTTTAAAGAAAATATGCTGAAACAGCAGCCATACACACATACTGATTTTCAAAAATCCAGTTCTTTGTATGAAAGAATAGAGTGCAAACTGAAAGGACGACAAAAAAAAAATCTAGTGCTTGACAAAAATGGAAACTCTAACCATTCCTCATTAATTGCTCCACATATTTCAGAATTAATGCTCCTCTATCAAGAGCTTAAAAAAAAAAAAAGGAAAAGCCGCATGGTGTGAAAAACTTCTGGGAGTCTTAGTGCATCACAAGCTAAATGTATCAACAGTGTGATGGTTAAAAAAAGTCTATGCGATTGTTTGCTGCATCAACAAAACTACAGTATCATTACTAATTACTTTTAAATATCTTATATCTAAGATATTCACATGATATTTTACTGGATATGTGACGAATAGTCTTGTGATACTTCAAAAACAATGAAATTTGTGGGCGAGGATTCTGAGTCCAAAAGCTCTTAAGAGGACTTAATGTGAGAAATGCTTATGCTACAATAAATATACTAGCCTCTATAGTACCACAAAATCCAAAATCTTGTTAGAAGACCTACAGTTACTCTTCTGGAATCTGCCGCTAAGGTCTTTGACTCATTACTCTGAAGAAAAGTATTGTAACAGATTATGAAAGCAGTGTACTAAGTTTGCTGCGATATGCAACATAGCTTCCTTCCTTTCTCCTCTCTGAACCCAAAAACCAGCTCTTGAGCATTTTCCAGTTCTCTGCAACAGGTTTTCTGGACTGTCCAGGTGGTTGCAGTTGCAAGAAAAGATCATTTCCCTCTATGTTAGATCTCACCATAGCCCATTCTTTCAACTTTCAATTTCAAGCCATGGGAAGAAAACTGCTCCTGATTTTTCTAAAAATAATGTTCCTCTTCTATGAGTCCCAATACGTTACACATTCAAACACCATTCAAATAACTTTGTGTTGCTATCCAAATCCCTCCTTGTCTGAGGATCCTACCATCAAGTGAAAAAGGAAGATTCCATTTTCACTTCAGCAGAATGCTTTATGAACCTACATGTTCTTTCTTTCAGAACATAAATCAAGAGCTTTATTACCTTAAGCAACTAACTACATGCATTCACTAAAGTCCATTAGTCCTAGTCTTCTATGTCGAATATAGAACAATGATTTAACTGCAAACAGAAGCTAAATATAAGAAAGCAAAATGTTTAAAGAGATCAAAATGCAACCCCCCACCGAAGTATGTATCTAAGGCATTAAATCCAACTTTCAACATGTATACTCTGGATAGCTGATACAATTACCTGCAACATCAGCTCACAGTCATCTCTTCCAACGAAAATCATCTCTCGTGGCAGCCTATGGCGGGTGCCTCCACTGCTCACCAAAAACCAGGATGTTAAGCTCATTTTCTGTTTAGGTTATAAACCCTTATAGGCTACGTCATCCTGCAGCAAGACAGAGATAAAAAGAAAACAGTTTAATGGTTATTTTTTACTTTTACCTTCAGTTCTTGGACCTGAGCCACTGGTCTCTGTACATTTTCCAATCTCACAACCAGCCAAAGATTATTGATTCCTCATCAGCTGTATGGATTGCTTCACAAACATCATCTTTCACGCTCAGGTGGAAAGAAATGCACACAGATACCACCAATATGTGGGAACTATTTTCCTACATTAATACACTTTGTCATAGTTTCCCAATGCGGGTACCTAGTACAAAATAGAGGCATCAACAATTTTAATATATATGAACATACAGTTCTCCCTCACACCTATCTCAGAAAACAAGTATGAGAAGTCACTGTAAGAGGTTTCACAAAAACAATCTACATTTGAGAGACGATCTGATATTTTTGAACAAAATCTATTCATCACATATGAACTTATTTTACAGAAAGTTCTCAGGATTACAGTAGGCCCTTGCATTCACAGGGGTTAGGGAAACAGAACCCCTGCAAAAGTAAAAAAAAAACTACGAATGACAGACAGCTGTGCAGGAGAGCACGAGGGAAGATCTTCCTCTCCTTTACTCTCTTGCCCCCCCCCCGCAGTAGAGCTGGAAGGAAGCTCTTCCCTTCCCTCTCACCCACCCAACTGCATGATCACATGGGTGGCAGAGCAGGAGAGCGAGGGTGGGGAAAGATTCTTCCCCCTTTCACTCTCTCGCTGCCCCCACCCACACAATTGCATGAGCAGCAGCGACAGAACAACATCGAGGGAATGTTTCCTCCCCTTCACTCTCTTGCCTGCTGCCAGTGCAATTGCTCTGGCAGTTGCAGGTAGGAGTGGGGGCAAGCAGGTACTACGAATAATCAAACCTGTGAGAGTCAAACCCACAAATATGTGTGTGGGGAGGAAACTGTAATTCATAAATTTGAAGGAGAGATTCTTTTGAAACACACCAGAATTTACTAATTTATTTTAAAAGATATTTACTTCTCAGTACTCCAACGCAAACATTCCTTACAATACAATAAAAATGTACATACCATTGAAAAAATTGTATGACTGACACATCAATAGCAACTCCTACAGAAATGTTTACAGATATACCTGCCTTACCAAAAGTGTCAATGATCACAGATAGCACCTTTATTTCATATGCCATGCAAACTGCCTCCCAGGACACTGCATGGAAACTTCAATTAAAGCTGAATAAATTCTCAGTTGTAAGGGGAAGCCCAATAACTTCCTTAAAATATGCTAGTATATAGTAATTTTTAAAAAAAAAAATCAAGGTGACAAAAATTAGAACTCAACTGAATGGAGAAGTTTCAACATCTTGAAAAGTATTGTTGTCACTAACAACAACACTATGACCTATAGAAACAGTAGTATTCCTATAGTACACATTACAGTTCAAAGGTTAATGCTAATATGATAGTGATGATAATAATCTACAGTGTCAATTGATAAAAAAAATTACATCCTCTCAAATGTCAGAAGCACAGCAGAGGTTATTGTGACACAACAGTCTGGTCTAAAGAGTTCTAATTTTCATGACAGAATAATTCTATGTAAGTAATTATTTCTTACTGAGCTTACTGAGATGTAGTGGTTTGAATGTTGGATTATGACCTTGAAGACCAGGGTTCAGTTCTCCGCACAGCCATGGAAACCCACTCGGTGACCTCGGGCATGTCATACACACTCAGCCCCCCCCCCAAAAAACCCCATGGTAGGCTCACCTCAAGGGCACCAAAGTTGGAAATAATCTGAAGGCAAACAACAACAACAACAACAAATTACAGTTGGCCCTCCACATTTGCTAGGGTTAAGGGCACAGGACTCTCCCAGAAGTGGAAAATTCGCAAATATCAAAATGTGTTTGTGTCTATGGGACAGGGCCTGAGGTATGGTGGAGAGAGCAGGCTTCCAGGGTCCAAACCAGGTCAGGGAAAAGAGAGGAACGGGAGACTGATTCTTTCTTGCCCATCTTCTTCCTTGGGCATGTGTTGGGCATCAGAAGAGGGTCTGTGGTTCTGAGAAATTGGGCTGCAAGTCATCCTTAGCTGGCCAGGTAGCAGTTGGTGGCTTAGGAAGAGGACCAGAAGTGGGTTTCTAAAGGACTGTGCAACCTGATTGGAGCTGCTGAGAGGGAAGGTTTCTCCAAGGAAAGAAGTGCCGGGGGGTGCAGGGATTGAAGAAACTCACAGATAAATCCATGAAAGTCAAACCTGCAAATGTGGAGAGACAACTGTATTTCTTATTTCTTGTTGGCTGTTCAAAGAGAAGACATTAAGCAGTGTAGGTTGCATGAACAAGCATGAGAGGTTTTTTCTTCACAGAATATTTACCTACAGGATTTAATAAAATAAACACATGGATAGGATTTTTAAATTCTAGACTGTAGTATATTTGGAGGGGTAAAGGCATTGTTCAAACAAAACGGGAAACCATTGCTGTCCATCCTGTGAATAAGCTGTGGTTTCAGGCACATGTTTCTCTCTCCCTTTTTACAGTTTGTGATTCTCTTTGTTCTTGCTAATTACAGTTTAAACCCATAGGTCCCAGAGCTGGAAGATGATGGGAAATTGTGGTTTACTTAAAACTGCTTTCTCCACCTCATATACAAAAGAGAAGGAACTGTGACAAACCAAGCTTTACTCCTCCACTGGAAAACCAGTGAGCCAAAATAAATGAAAACTAAATTTTATTTCTTAAAAAGGATATTTTCAAAGTAGAGCAGTTTTAAACATGTCTGAGAAAACTGAAAAACTGTGAAATACAAATAGTTTTATGGAAATACAGGTTACTCTTACAGTATATGGCTAAATCTATTTCAAATAATTAAATCTAACATGAAATTCGATTGAGCTGATGTAGCTAGATGAAAATCACATGAATCACTGCTCAAAAGAAAAATATAACTTAAAAAAAAGTTCAAGTAAAATAATTTAGCTGAGTCCCAGATGACTTGGAAAACATAATATGATCACCTACTTCTTTGCACTGTAGACAGCAATCTAGAAGTGTTAATCACTTGCATTCTCTCTGCCTACAGTAATAAATAACCTCTTAAGGTGGGACAAATATGTTAGAGGTAACTAACTCTTCATTGTCATGCATCTGCTTGAACACTTATTTGAACTTTACCAAAACCAGGTGTTACAAATGATCAGTGTGAAGACAATGTCAGTCCTCAAATGCAAAATTCAGTTTGATAGCTGCTGGTCAATGACTGCAATAAAGATATCAATCAATCAATTTGATAGCTTGATGCTTGTTCTGGTTACACTACCAAAATTAATAGCCATTTAAGATTAGAAACACCGGGTATAGTTACAAAGTCCTAACAATTACTGCAGTACAACTTGCAGGGAAGATGTGGGACTTTACTCACACAATTGCTGCCCACAGTTTTCCAAGGATTTGTGTGTGTGTGCACACATAGTAGTAAGTTGCAAAACAGTCACACGCTGTTACAAGACATACGGGAAAAATACAGCTACTCTTGAACAAATCTGAAAAGGTATGCACATAAGCAAACTATACACTATCACTGACAGGCTAGAGCAATACTACTCATAATGGTGGTCCCTGGGCCATTCAAAGTCCCCAAGCCATTGGTTAGCAGTCTGAAGTGACTTTACAAGGGGGGGGGGAATAGCTGCAGCCAGTGGCACAAATATAGCACCAGTCTCTCGCACTTTGGGAAAAAAACTGTCACTCCTTCATATCAGACAGCCTGAGAAGCACTGGGCTAGAGAACACAATAATCAACACGACGAAAAATTTACTAAGGAAAACAGTACAAGTCACACTGAATATCTAGAGCCCAGATGGACTGCTTAAGACCCATTCTTCAGGAAACATCCTAGTATTCTCTACTGCAGTGATTGCACATAACTGACATACATAAATTTTAAAAAATTAAAAAATGAAGGTAGGCAGTGATTTGCTTTACATTTCTAATATTCTGAGTTATCTTTTTTCTATTGCTCAATTAAGCTTCATGAACAATCTAAATAGTCTTCTGAATAAAGCAAACAACAAATGCAAAAAATGAAGCTGGAAACCATAAAGAGCAATGGTTTACACTATTATGCAGGTGGTCTGAAGAAAGGTTATAACAATAAATAAAAGCATGGTAGGGAGAGAGAAAGTACTGTTTGGATCATAAAGACAGAAGAGAATGTTCACAAATGAGAGAGCAGAATGCTAGATCATATCTAAAATTACATACCAACAACAGTGTAATCCTATAACAAAAGGTGACAAGCACCTTAGGATAATTGTTGATTATAAACTGAACATGAGTCAGCAGTGTGATGCTGCAGAAAAGAAGCCAAATGCTATTACAGGTTGCATTAACAGAAGCACAGTTTCCAAGATGAAGGAAGTCACAGACCCATTATATGCTGTGCTGGTCAGGCCTCATTTGGAGTACTGTGTTCTGTTCTAGGCGCCTCATTTTAAGAAAGAGACTAGATCAAAGAGGTTCAGAGAAGAGCAACAAGAATTATAAGAGAAAACATATAAGGAAAGGTTGAAGCAGTTGGGCATGTTAAGCTCAGTGAAGAGAAGAGTGAGGGTTAATGTGATTGTACTCTAAATATTTTAAGAGAGGTCACAGAGTAGGGGGCAGGCCTGTTTTCTGCCACTCCAGAGGGTGAACCAGGTCTAATGGTTTGAAGTTATAGAAGAAGAGTAAATATTGATTAAACATTAGAAGGAGCTTCTTGACAGTAAGAGTGCTTCAGCAATGGAATTAATTGCCTAGAGAAGTGGTGCAGTCTCTGCCTCTGAACTTCTTCAAAAAGAGGCTGGAGAGCTACCTGCTGAGGATGCTTTAGCTGAAGGCCTTGCATTGAGCAGTGGATTGGATCTGATGGCCCAGGAGGCCCCCTCCAGCTTGATGATTCTATGACTCTACCCCCTTGCCTGAAAGTAAGCACCACTGAGTTTGGCAGTACTTAATTCTGAATACGCATCTTTAGGACTGCACAGTCAGTGTCACTAATAGTATATAGGCATCCCATGTATATTCAACAGGTTAGGGAGCAGAGCACCGTCAAAAACTGGAAATCGTCAAAATGCAAAACTCTGTCTTTAAGATACCTAGGGTGGCAGGAAGGCTGTTATGAGCGTAAGAAAGTGGCACCTGCCATTAGAATGCATGGGATGGAAGAAGAAGAGCAGAAAGGGATGGATAAAGAATGCAGGTAAGATAACATAAAAAATGCTTCTGAATGAAGTACACCTGTAGGAAGCTCACAACAATGATCCACCCCTTTTCTGTGAAGACATTTCTGACTGGATGAGGTTTTGAGAGGAGCCAGATAGACAGAGCAGAAAGAGTTCTGTCAAAAGAGTTACTGTCAAATGAGCAAATTGTTGAAAAACGGACAGTTGAAAAGTGGGAGTTGCCTGTAACTCCTTTGAATGCACACACTTTCATGAGCCAAAGCTATGCCTCATAAGTAAATCACAGGACTAGCAGAAATCAAGAACAGTTCTTAACTATGAGAAGTTAGGGGTCAAATTATACCTGCTGCTTCTTTAAGAAACAGCATACCCTGCAAAATGTAGTCCCAGAAAAAAAAATTTAAGACTAAAGAAATTAGGTTTATTTTTTTAAATAAACCTGAATAACTGGGTCAGAGTTGATTATTCACAATACTCTACATGCAGTAACAAGTGATGGAAAAAGAGTAAATTAAAATACCTGAAAGGAGATTAAATATTCAGCATCCCTGACAATCATTGTAGCTTTAGGTCCTACTTGCAGAGATAAAAGGCTGACAGAAAACATAAACTTTACTGCTACAGTTAGCAAAAAGTAAACTGGCAGAACTGTGACATGTTTGCAACCTAGATGCATATTTTAAATCTTTTTCAGAACATTGTAACCCTGCTGTATGAACCAGAGACACATATATGGAGCCCAACCCTACCAACAATTTCTTAGTGGTGATATATTACTGAATTCCATTCTACTTGAGGTCCACTCCAATCCACTATCAGTAAGTATGCACAGGACTACAGACTTGGAAGTTCAATGGGAAAAGCTGAGTCCATCTCCAGCCATCTGCTGCAAGGAAGAATCTATATTAGTGTTCTGTAATTCTTAATAGAGAAAAATGAGAATATTGAACAGGGTTTTTTTTTTAATGAGGGATACAGTGAAACAAAAACCATATTGCATCTCTCTGTCAAAGTTTAAATATTAAACACTTAAACTCCACACACACTCTCTCCATGAAACATACTAATCTAAATGTGATGGTGCTCTATATTCTGAAATAATTCAGCATTGTTATCTAGAGTGTCTGGGACTTCCTGGGCCCCACTGTGAAGACTTAAGGAGCCTACAATTTGTCTTCATTCTCTGAAACATCCAAAACAGAACCTCTTTCAAAACACTGTGTGTAGTTGGAACCGGTTAGTTAGACCTCTGTTTTACTTGTATGTGTAGAATTGTGTAGCAGGTAAATGTAGTTTCTAAACAATTATTTGATTGGCTAGACTACCACCATCAGAAATTTAGAGTATAGTCTCAATGGGAAAACCCAAAGTCTGTCTCTACTAAGCTATTCAGGGGTAGACACATTGGCCATGCAGCAAAATACAGTAAAACCCAAAGTATGTATCATGCTGATATTTTTATTAGCCCAATAAAAACATGCAAAATGAATTACACCAGCTTTTAAAGCTCACCGGCTTCTTTATCAGGCAAGCAGGTTGAAAGTCATACAGGAGAAGAAAGTGACAATTTGAGAGTCATGGGCTTGCATCTTCTTTGAGATGTTTGCCTAAGCTAGGCATTTAATGGTAGCCTCAAGGACGAGCTGATGCAGGCAGAGGCCACAGCCCTTCTTGGTCACGAGAGGACAGAAGACAAAGAGGAGTAACATTTAGGCAATGTTAGAAGGCAACAGTTTGAGGAAGGCTGCCCTTGGCTGTCTGAGACAGGGGCTACTTATCAGTGATTATTTAGGAAACCCTTATTAAGAAGAGATCTACTAGCAGAGAAAACTTTCCTTCTTCCAGATCAATAACTCTAAAAAGCATTTTGTCATATATTATAATAATATATTAGCGTTAATTCCATTAGAATGTTATACCTTCTTCTGAAAGGGACAATGCTTGTTTCACAAATTATATTTAAGTGCTGCTTTTTGGAAAAGTACTTGCAGTCACACAGATGGTGCAACTGCTGCAAAAATACCAACACAATCTGCATAATTTAGGAGTGAAACTCTGCATTCTGTAGCCAGAAAAAAAAGGGTGTAACCTGGTTCAGCAAATTCTACAGATATTGTAGTTGCCAATATCTGAGCTAAAATACTGAAGCAGAAGTTCTAATTTCATTTAAAGTACAAAATAAAAAAAAACCTTCCACATAATATCCTCTTGTTTTTGTTTAAGGTTATAGTCAGAAATCACTCTCCCTGCTAAGGAGTGCAGACCTTAGACACAGCTGCAAGTTAAAGAGGCTCAAAATCCAAAAGTCATAGAAGACTTTGGAACATTCGGTGCAAAGAGGGGCAGTCCAGAGAATCATGCCATTTGATTTTTTTAGCTTGAGGTTCTAGCCAGAGGTCCAGAAGCTTTGGCTGTTTTAGCAGTCAGCCATCATTTGTGATTGTCTTGATCCCCTCATACCCAAATATTTGATTACACACAGATAACACAGAAGAGCTACAACATCTTACTTGGTGCCCAGAAGGGACATGTACAAAAACTGAAAATCTCTTGCCACTCCTGAGTATCTCCAGACAGGAATGCAGTGGGATTACCTCCTCCCCTCACGTCCTCTGGCCACACAAAGGGTTAAGGGATGTCTCTTCACTCAGTATAAAGTGTCTTCCCTTGAGATTTCTCCCTAGTTGGGGTGGTGAAATGGAATGGTATGTGGTTTAGTGGTTTGAGCATTGGACTACAACCTTGGAGACCAGTGCTTCATTCCCAGGTCAGTCATGGAAACCCATTGTGTGACCTTGGGCACATCACGTACTCTCAGCCCCAGAAAACCCAGCTATAGGTTCAACTTAGGGTTGCCATAAGTCAGAAACAACTTGAAGGTACATGATCACCACCATGACCACAATGGTTTTTGTAAGGGATTGGCTTGGTGGAGAACTTCTGACAAGCACAATCTGACCGTTGGTGGACTGCCTTAGTTCCACAGCCATAGGTCTCCCCTCCTTCAATGGCAGAGAAGAAAAGGATGAAGTTGCCTCATTCACAGATACGTCATCTACAAATTAAAGTATGAAATTCAAGCTTGATTGTTATATCACACAAAACGATAATTGTCAGTACTCTTCCATATCTGTTGTCCTTAAGCTTATCATGTGTTTTCATACAAGGTCATATCTATTTCAATTGCCTCCTTCAGAGAGGTTTTCTGCCCTTACGCCCTAACCTGGAACTGAATAAAATGTGGATATAAACCACGGTTGTCCTGAGTTTCAGAAGCTTCACTAAACTTTATATTTTTATATAAAAATGAAAAGGTAAAAATGAGAGAAAGTCAGTCATTAATTCTTTTCCCATGGGGGACAGAGACTGGTGATCAGGAGAATTAATTGAAGTAATTCAGTGGATAATTAACAAACTGTTATTTTACCAATTCCCCACCTGAGCCTAAGAGAAACATTTGAATAGGAAGCTTTTAATTAACACTGAAAGGAACCTTTGCAAGAGATTACCTCTCAGTAAACATTACAGAAAAGGGATCTAGCCATGGGAGAGGGCATTATTGGACATTTTATCATATTTGGTCATAATTCTCAAGGTATTACAACTTACTTTTAAACAGGCCTTCAGGTTTCTACACCAAAGTACAAATTCCAAGTTTCCATAGGTTATAGCCGTGACTGCTAAAGTGGTATCAAATCACTATAGTTATGCTGCCACTTCATTCCTGATAAGAACAGTTCAAATCTTGCTCTACAATTTCTGTTCTGGTTAACTTATTCAAGACCAGATTTTCTAAAAACCTTAGTTGCAAGATCCAGACAAAACACAAAGGATTACGTATGCACAGATTAGATATATAATATTAACTGGGATTTAGAGACTGGGAAGATACTATCAGAGTAGGACTGAACTCCAACTAAGAACTTGGAATATGAGATTTAAAAAATTATTTTCATAATTTTTAATTGTTAGAAACTGGAAAATTAATACACTAGGATAAACACTAATAATCACATTGCTTTAATTTAGTAAATTATCATTTAATTCAGAAATTGTTAGTTAACTCGTTATTTAAAATGCTTGTACTGGGCCAGAACATGGGATTTACAGAGGACAGCATTGAGGTTACCACTGTTGAACTCAGGGGAACACATTTTGTTACTGGCTACTTCAAAGGGCTCTTTTTGTTGTTTCAAAGTTGCTTTCCTCCAACTTGGAATTTTTCCCTACATGTACTACAAAGTCCATAAATAAACTGGGAACCTATACATTTCACACACTCTCCAAATTGTTTGTTAAATATTTATAAGAAGTGATTTATTTCAGTTTCAGGACACCTTTTTACCACAGGTACAGAAAAGCTACAAAGATCAAGCAGGGGACTGAGAATGGAGAATTCTTAATTTAAAATTTGAGGATCTCTAAACATGTGCAGAATTTTTTCTGCACAACTGACTCACTACATCCTTTCTGCACTCCTAGTCAAGAATTGTGGGCTGCAAAGATCAGTGGCAGAGCACAGATTTTGCATGCAGGAGCTGGGTCCCAAATACAATCTGTGGCATTCGCAATTTTAATGATCAAATAGTTAACAAGTCCACTCTTCTCTGGAATGGTCTTACTAAGCTGTATCATTAAAGGGGGTGTGCGTAACAAAAAGCCTATGAAATTCAAGATCACCCTATGTCAATGAGCAACTTGACAGTGCATACACACACACACACACACACACACACACAGAGGGAGATGGGGCCAAGTAAAAAGCAGAATAGGAGGGAGGGAAGCCAAAAGAGAAAGAAATGGGGGATGGTCTTGAGGAACACTCTTCACTTACTTCTCCAAGAACCTAGCACTATGTAAGTAATACACTGAAAAATTGCAAAGGGGCTCATTTTAGCTGAATGCAATTAATATAAAAAGCGTATTATACCATAATATAATATATTTTACAATATTAACAGCATATTATACAACACTAAGAGAACCAGCATGATGTAGTGGTTTAAGCATTGAACTATGACCCTGGAGAGCAGGGTTTGATTTCCCACTCAGCCAGGGAAGCCAACTGACTGACCATGGGCAAAACACACACCCTCAGTTCCAGAAAACCCCACAATAGGTTTGTCTTACGGTCACTATAAGTCGGAAACAACCTGAAGGCACGCAATGACAACATCAACACAACAATATACATTAGAAACTGGCCTAGAAAATAATAAAGGGGAGAAATCATTTATACAAAGAGAGAAAAAATCCCAAAAGTATCCTTCCACGCAGACCCAAGAGATGGCAGGACTTGCCTTTCAGACTGGAAGAACTTAAGACTGAAACGGCCTTTCTGAAAGGGCCCAAAAACATTATAATTTTACACTGTAATATAATACAAAAGAAATCAATAAAAAATATAATCAAGGGCAGAGGGAAGTTGCTGAACAGAGTTACAAATCACTCTCACTCCTCCCCAAAAGATTCTAAACATCTTCCTTCCATCAAGACCCATGGAGTCATTCCAAAAGGAATCTAGCTGCTCAACAGTCATTCATTAAGCAAGCAAATAATCACCAACCAATTCCAAGACATTTTTCTTCTTTTCTATTATTTTGTTTTGTTCCCCAAATTTACCTGTTCTTTTGCTCCACAAACCCAAACATCTGGCTAAGGTTCCAGAAACTATATTTTCTCCCCTATTTTTCCTCCTCTTCCCAAAGAAACCACAGTGTTCCTAACACTGAGACATATTTCCTCTACAACCATGAGACATATTTCCTCTACAGCGGGCACTCTCTACCTGCAACTTCTACGTGTGTGACTTTCAGCTCACATGAAGTGTTGCATCCCTCAATCTAAAATGGCGCAACATCCACATGGACATGCAGAAGCATCCACAGGCATGTTGCTGCCACTGAATATAATGGGATGTGAGTATCTGTGAATTTTGGTATTCACAGGGGTTCCTACAATGTCTGTCCATAACTGCTTGAAGAGTTTCATCTGTCATCCATTGAGATGTCTCTTTCTTTCTGGCTGAAGACAGTGTCTTTTTGCATTCCGCTCTGACAACGTCCATGGCTTCAGCCCAGAGTTCTTCTGGTTCCCAGTCAATTAGGCTTAATGGTACATATCTTTTTTTTTTTTTACATTATCTTTACATTCTTCAGGTTGTATTTTGCCATAATGGTTGGTTTAGTGTTCTTCTTTAGCTTTACTCTAATTTTTGATATCAGCAATTCATGCTTTGTGTCACAATTTGTTCCTGGTCTTGTTTTTGCAGATGGAATGGTGCTTCTCAATCTTCTGCTTTTTATTTGATTTGATTATTTTATTTGATTTCTATATTGGCTACCAAGTGATGTCCATATATACAGTTGCCTCTTGGGTTGCCTGAAGAATGTGTTTGTGATGAACAAACTGTCACAAAATTCAGTCTGTCACTCTCCTGCTTCATTCTTGATCCTAGGCCGAATTTTCCTACAGGCTTTGATTCTGCTGTTTCCTACTTTTGCATTCCAATTGCCTATGATTAACAACAGGTTCTGGTTTTGATGTGTGATCAATTTCCTCCTAGACTCCAGCATAGAATCTTTGAATTTCTTCTTCTTCTGCCTCTGTAACTGGAGCATAAACTACAGAGTTTATGGTTATATTCATAGGTATTACAGATATTATTTGGTCAGACTTTGCATTATATCCCTTAACTGCTTTTGCTACATCTCTCCTCACTATTTCTGCTACCCCATTTTTTCTTAGATTTTCATTTCCTGAGTAAAACACTGTAAATATTTGACTCAAAATGTTCCATTCTTCTTCATTTAGCTCTTTCACTGCAAGTACTGCAATTTATGTTACATTTCTTGTTTTACTACATGTAGTTTCCCCTGATACATGCTTCTCATGTACCACGTTCCTATAATATGTGTTGCCCAGCTTCAGACCTTCATTTCACTTCTGAACAGATCAACAACTGAACATCCTTTTGGCATGAGTCCAGTTGCATGATTAGCCACAATGTATCTGCAGTTGTCTCTGCTCTTCCCTAGTAGCTTGCTGAGTGCCTTCTAACCCAGGAGTCTCATCTGGCAATATCTCACTTCATTTTGGATTGTCCCACCATACGGTTTTCATGCTAAAAGACATCCAAGAGCCACAGTACTAACACATGTTAGCTCAGGTGGCACTGTCGTTGCCTTGGAGAGAACATCTACCAGTGTCAACCCACACTGCTGCTGCTGCCCAGTAGCTTTTTGGCACATTTAGTCTGGTTCCTCAGGAAAAGCCTGTCTGACATGGGAAACTGTACCAGCACAGTACTACCTTTAGCACAGCGTCTTGCCTCACAGGATCACACAGTCTCATCACCACAAAAAGGCATTGCCATGGTGGGAGATTTATTACTAATTTGACTAATATTTTTAACTGTACTTGAATAAGTTTATTAAGGACTCATACCAGGAAAACTATACATATTTTATCACGTGCTCATTTCAAGTATTCTGCAACTCAGAAAAACTTTGAACCCTCAATATTTCCAGCTTCCCCTACTTTTACCCTATTTGGAATCATTATGATTTTTTTCAGCAATCTGAAAAACACATAGGAATGTAATAGATATATCTTTAATTAGTAACGCATCAACATTGTACCATTGTAATCCTTGAGTCAATAAGGTTAAGATTCCATCTTTAATTCTTTTCATCCACTTATTCACTACTGCTTCTAAACATAATCAGATTATTCAGTACAGGTCATGCCATGGAATAGCACAGTAAGCTTTCCTTCAATGGCCTGAAAAACATTTTCACATAACCCCTATTTAAGTAGAATATTATTTTTATTTTTATAAAATGAAGCAATTTAATGCAACAAATTTCACATCTTTGTCTGTCTTGCACAAATCCACACAGCAACTATAGTAAAATAGGTACAGGGTTTTGATTTTTTTTCTTTTAAAAAAACCATAATGGGAGACTTTTCTTTCATCTTTTCTTTATAATGCAATATGCACTGGCCTTACTTACTTAATGGGAAAGATTCTGAATTTAGGAGGTAAGCCAAATGATGCCATAGACATTTAACCCCCATGTCCCCTTTTATTGCAGGATGAATAAGCTTCAGGTTCATTATTACACATATATGTGCCAAGATTAAAAACTGGATTCAGTAAAATGAAATAATTAACCTTAAATGAAGAGTTGTTACTTACGTGAACGATCATTCTGGGATGACAGGAGGAGCAATCCACAATGCCTGGGTTTTGATCCTTGTGCCAGCTGATGCAGGAGTTGTTCTCGAGCTTGATGTTAAAAGTCCATTAAACTGACTCCCTGTCCCTCTCCCTCCAGTTTCCTTCTCTAGTGTACTGTACTTCACCACCACACTATCCAGAACTGCCATACCTACCTTAGTGGTGGGTGTGGATTGCTCCTCCTGTCATCCCAGAATGATCGTTCACGTAAGTAACAACTCTTCATTCTCGGGCTGATAGGAGGATCAATCCACAATGCCTGGGATTTTCCCAAGCTGTTACATGGGTGGGTAAGTTCTCTATAGCACAGCTTGCAGCACCCTGCGGCCAAACGCCTCCTGGGATGACTTATATTTATCCAGGTTATAGTGCTTAATGAAGGTGGAAGCCTCCTTCCAACCCGCTGCCTCATAAATACCTTCCAACGAGAACGTGGAGTCATATGCCACTGACATAGCCATTGAGCGTGTCGAATGTGGTCATACATTAACCGGTCTAGACTGTTTAGAATAGTCATAGCTTATGAAAATATAGGTCTTTATCTATGCTGCTATTACCGCCTTACTCACCCGCTGACCAAGTGTCTTAGGTTGGAATGATAGCAGCAGCGCATCTGACTTCCTAAATTCCCTTGTTCTCTTAATATAAGTCTTTACTGCCCGCCTAACATGTGCCATTTCTTTTCCAAAGGATGGACCGGTTTCAGGCAAAACGTTGGTAGGTGAATCAGTTGTGGTTGCATAAATGACGACAAGCACTTGGGCTTAAAAGAGGGGTCAAGTCCCAATGTCAACTTGTCATGGTCGAATTTACACAGATTCTCATTCACTGATAACGCCACTAGTTCTGAAACCCTTCTGGCTGATGTAATAGCCAAGAGAAAAAAGTTAGCAACCGCAAAGAGGTCTCTCTCAGTAGTTCAAAGGGTGGCGCTGTCAGCGCGTTCAACACCAAGTTTAAATCCCAGGATGGGAACCTGTGCACTGTTGGAAATGATGACAATGTTGCTCCTCTCAAAAAATGTTTTATATGAGGATGCCTTGTATAAGAATTACCGTCCTCTGTTAGAATAGCCGATAATGCCGCTACTTGCCTTTCCAAAGTGTTAGGATGGAGACTCTTCTCCAGGTCATTTTGCAGGAAGTGGAGCAAATGTGTCACTCCTATCTCTGCCAAAGGAACTTCTCTATCCTCACACCATTTCGTGAAAGTTTTCCATGTTCTATCATAAATTCTTTGTGTGGATTCCCTACGGGAACCAAGTATAGTTTTCACCACACTTTCTGTATACCCGTGCTGGGTTAGGAATCGCCTCTCAACCTCCAAGCTGCCAGACACAACCACTTGGGGTCTGGATGGTTCACTGGCCCCTGCTTCAGTAAGTCCGGCCTGCATGGTAACCGCCAGGGTGGACCTCGGGCTAACTGCAGAAGTAATGGAAACCATGGTCTCCTCGGCCAAAACAGTGCTATCAATATCACCGAGGCTTTCTCCAGGCGTACCTTCGCCAGTACCCTTTGCACAATTCGGATTGGTGGGAAAGCATAGTGAGTCCCTGGAGGCCATGGTACCGACAATGCATCGTACACTTCGTCACCTTTGTTGCCAAGTATGGAAAAATACCTTTTTAATTTGGTATTCTCGGCAGTAGCAAATAAGTCTACTTGTAAAGGCCCAAGAATGCTGTCTATCTTCTGGAAAACCTCCACACTGAGAGACCACTCCCCTGGATGTAGAGAATTCCTGCTCAAATAGTCTGCCTGGATGTTTTGGTCTCCCTTCAAGTGCACCGCTGTAACTGAGTGAACGTGGAACTCGGCCCAGTTGTAAAGACGCACCGACTCCATCACCAGAGGTATCGAATGTAGTCCTCCCTGTTTGCATAAATACGCCTTGGCCATCACGTTGTCTGTAAACACCTTCACATGACGGTCCTTCACAAGGTGCACACACCTCTGGAGTGCCAGACGAATCGCCTTCAACTCCAGGAAGTTGATATTGAAATGCCTGTCTGCAGCTGTCCAACGCCCCTGCACTGAATGACCTTCGCAGTGGGCTCCCCAACCGTACAGGCTCGCATCTGTTGTTATATGCACCACATTCTATTTCTGAAAAGGAATGCCCAACGCCACATTTCTCCTTTCCAGCCACCAAAACATGCCAGTTCGAATATGAGAAGGCACCTCCACTTTGTAGTGCCTTCTGTTTGCGATGGCCAATTGATGTCTCATTAGCAACCTCTGCAGAGGCTTCAAGTGGAAACTGCCCCATTGAATCAATTGTGTTGTTGACACTAAAGTGCCCAGTATTCTTGCCAACTGCATTAAATCCAATGAGCTGCTCTGTGTTAACCACTGAGCTGCTTGTGCACCTTCTCCAATCTTTCCATGGAGAGATACATTTTGCCCTTCCTTGAATCTATTCGGGCCCCTAAATGGGTCAAGTCCAATGTTGGGGTCAGCACACTCTTCTCGATGTTGAGTAAGAAGCCGTAATCTGAGAGAACTTGTATTGTCATATTCAAGTCCTGTCTCAGCTTGGACTCTGACCGTGCTTTTAGCAAGATCTCGTCCAAGTAGGGGTATAACTGCACCCCTTGCATCCTTAGGAATGCTATAAGCGGAACTAGCACCTTCGTAAAAACTCTCGGTGCAGATGCCAGGCCAAATGGCAAGGCCTTGAACTGATAATGGTCGTCCTGGTAATTGAACCTCGGGTATCTTCTGCCGTTCGGACACATGGGAATGTGGAGGTATGCTTCTTTCAGGTCGATAGATGCCATATAGTCCCCTAACACCAAATTCTCTTTGATTGTTTCCAATGTCTCCATCTTGAATTTTCTGTACTCCACAAACTTGTTGAGATATCTGAGGTTTAACACCAGCCTGTGCTTGCCATTTGGCTTGGGTACTACCCATTTCTACCTAATTCCTCCACCTCCACAAGCCTTAATTATTTTTCCTAAGTTGTTCTACCCTACTTGTGGGAGAGGGACCTGATGCATCCTACTGTCATGCAGGAAAAATGGAAAACTGGAGGGAGAGGGACAGAGAGTCAGTTTAATGGACTTTTAACATCAAGCTCGAGAACAACTCCTGCGTCAGCTGGCACGAGGATCAAAATCCAGGCGTTGTGGATTGATCCTCCTGTCAGCCCGAGAATATTAGAATTAGACTAAGCCACCTTGAATTCTGTGCTGGAAGAAAACAGGCTATAAAGTAAGGCTGGAAACAAACAAACAAACAAACAAACAAATAAATAGTTTAGGACATGTTGATATACAGATACATTCCAGTACCATAGCTGCTTTCTGAAATCAGGCAAGACAAGTATTGTGGAAGAAAACATGGACATCTATTAATTCAACATGAACAGAACCTCAATTGTTACATATTCACTTGTGAATTTTAGTTATACAAATATCCACATCTGATACTTCATATATACTAATAATAACTTTTAAATTATTGTCTAATTGCTTGTTTTAAAATTGCATCATGATATGCCGCAGTATTTGGATTCTGATTTTAGCTTGAACAACTGATTTTTTTTGTATTTTGATGAAATAGATTATGGGAGAGGAAAGACATCTACAAGACAAATTGCTTTATCTTGTCCATCACTGTCAGAGACCGTGCAAAACAAGTGACTTTTATCACAGGACTTAAGAGAACCATATCTATGGGGACTATTCCACATGTAGAATATGGATGGCTTTAGTATGTGTTTCTATTCTTTTTCTTAAAATACCCCAGTGGAAAAAGAGCACATTCAACAAGCACGGAGTACTGACTACCTATTGAAAAGATGAAGAAAAAGAAGAAAATGAGAGTGAGAGAAAGAAATGGAGTGGCTGTGCCTTGAACAAAACCAAACCACAAAACAAGCATACAGCAACATGTTGCAGGGCATCAATTATTAGTAACAAAATGCTTAATACAGATCTAACTGGCATTGATGATGGTTTCATTCTAGCACCAAGTTAAAATATTTTTTATTTTTACTGGGCCTGATTTCATCTATAATCTATACATACATGGTTTTAGACTTCAAAACTTTTAGAACTTATTTTAACTTGTCAAACTAACAGGTTGTAATCTATTTGAACTGCCTTCAACTGTGTAATATTTTACTTTGTTTTAAATGACTTTATTTCTGCTTTGCCCTGAACCCTTGCAAGATAGGGCATAATAAAAAAAAATTTCAATTAAATAAATAAATCTTGTGCTCTATAAGAAGGGGGAATGGGGATTTTGAATTATCTATTTAAAATATTGTTTACAGAAAATTTGCTACCCTTCCTTGTCACTTGACTAAATGTACTTTATTTTTAATCACATTATTTTGGCTTACCTCTCAAAAATTGGTTCTATTTCACCAAGTGGAGAAACACTGCTTTAGTAGCAGGGGTATTTTACACTGGAATTTTCAAACTGCAGGAACCTGCTTATTTAATTAAATTTTATAACTCATCTTTCTTCCTAACAAAGACATGCTTATCATACCTTAAGGATACACAAACTTTTCACTTAGCAAACTATGAATATGGTTATTACAGATATGGTTTCTATTTTAAACAAGATTCATAAATATGCCAAACAGAATTATATTTGCTACCCAAGATATAAAATACCATGTGGCTAAAGCAGTAAAATATATTTAGGTTTTATACAAAAATAAGCACAGTATCTTTTTCATCCTCATAATTTCTGTTTTTTCTCTGGGGGGTGGGTGGGAAGGCAGAACTCCCTCCTCTAGAGACAGCTTCAAAAATTCCTGAAATTTTACATCTCTAGATGCACGCTTACAAAAGATTCATTCCAAGAATGGACTCAAATATATAAAAGCTCATATATGAATTTCCAATGTCTGTGGAAATGGTTTAGGCAATTTCTGGGCTACACTCAACAAATTTTAACAACTGTTGTAGCGTGACACATATTTAGGAACAATGTATACCTAACATATCACAGGTAATACATATCTTCATGTTATGGACTCAAGTAGTCTCTTGTCTTAAACAAAAAGGCTGGGCATTACCAAATTAATAGATCTCCGCTCCAACAATGGACTCATCCTGGTTTTCTTTCATATCGGCTCTAAAGGTTTCCCAACAGACTTGGAGAAGTGAGACAGAGGATTCGACCAATTGTGTACAGATTGGGATAGATACATCTGGATGCAATCCACACTCTTCCTGAATTATGCTAGTTACTTCACCTAGAATGCCCTACAGATAGAGAAAATCTAACAGCACTAAGGACACATCTCGTCAGTAGTTATTGAAAACACACAGAAAAAGGTAGTGAAGCCTTGCCTTACTGAAATAAGGAAACTTAAAGGAATCATTTCACAAACTGAATGTGGCCTGAACTATCCTTACCTTTTTTTTTAACTTAGACTGAAACATCAGATTGAAAGTACAGATCATAGACATACTAAGACAAGTACGAAATTTCTCTTGAATTGTTCATGCCTCTTCTTTTCTTATGAACCTGCAGTCCTGCTGCTTTCCTCTTCAACATCCTTGGTCTCTAGTTAAACACAGCCTGTGTACTTAGAATTCTTGCATATTTAAAAGCAATCTACACCACATTAAGGGTGGCGATAAACTGGTTTCTCTTAGAGAATCCCAAAACCCAAGAAATAGTGCAGTAGAAACACAGTAAAATGTAAGAGGGTTCCACAAATAACTGGAGATGGAGTGGCTCCTAATTTGAAAAATTTCAAAAGGACTAACATACATAAGGAAACATTTCTTATAAGAAATAAAATGTTTCAACATTTCCACTGCAACAAGATTTGAAACTTTAGTATGGTAAAATGATGATGGTCAATTATGCATCTGATACAATTTGTCATCTGATGTAACTGCAACATAATAACCATGTTTTAAATCAGCTTTTATATTTCTTGTATTTTTCTAAAATATTTTAAAATTTGATCATAGTAAAAATAATTTACATGTAGGCTCATGCGGTTTATCAAATATTGTATAGCTTGCATTAGTAGTGCTAGTAAACATGTCATATGAAGCACCATATAAAAATATTGTCAAATGTACTATTAGCAGTCACCTTCTTATTTCAGTTATAACCTTCCTATAAATGCCCAGGTTTAATATTTCCAAAAGGTTCACAGTGTACTTTCTGGTATCTAGTGCTTGGCTAGAGCTCTAGGAGACCAGGGTTTGATTTCCCACTTGACCATGGAAACCCACTGGGTGACCTTGGGCAAGTGACTCTCTCTCAGCCTTGGAGGATAGCAGTAGCAAATCCGTTCTGAACAAATCTTGCCAAGAAAACCCCATGACAGGTTTGTCTTGTGGTCATCATAAGTCAGAAATGACATGAAGGCACAAAAAAAACAACAACCCAAATCTAGGCAGTGTAGTATTTCATCACGTTCCTAAGCAGCAAACAGAGAATATTATCTGTGAGCGCCCCAGAATTTCTTGTGGATTTCAACATGTACAAGCAATTTTCTTCTTATAATTATAATAATTTTCTTGTTAACACTAGAAATTTGAACTTTTTTTTAGCATTTCCACACATAATCACTGTTTATACTGGGAGAATCTCCCATCAAGGTGTGCTTTGCTGTACTGACAGTAGTACAATGCTACAGAGTCTTGCAACAATTTATTGGAAATAATGGGCGACAGTACATCAGAAAGTTGCCATGTTAAATTCTGCAATGATGAACCCATTAATGTTAAACACTGGTAGAGGATAATAAAGGAAATTAAAAGCAGACTGGAAGGAATAACAAAACAGACTAAACATGCTGTTGCCTGTCCACAAGATCTCCATCACAGCCTGTACTGCTGCTATGATGTCAGAGAATATTTATGCATAAATTCTAAGGAAATATCACTTATAGACACAACTGTGAAGTGACTAATTCAGCTAACGGATCACTCTGGATCTAATTATGGTGGTGAATTTTTCTAAAAGAAACACACTATCTATACATACACAAACACACACATCTCTATAGAGATTTGATATCAGAAATCAACACTCAGAGGATCCTCCTACCACTTGGTGCATTGTACCTCTACCATAATCTGGAACCAGAATTAATGTTCTGGTCAGTTTAAGAGACTTTTCCCCCTGCATTTTTGGCTATTTCACAGCACCCAAAATAGTGTAATAGTGTTTTCCAGGAAAGCTATTCCTTATAGGCTCATTCTGACATTTAAAAAACAAAAATCCTAGGCAAAAATTTTCCAAGGTGGACTGGGTGTAGAAGAGCCTTGTGATTTCCATTTCTGCTCTATGTTGTAGGGAGGGCAAGTAAGCAAGCTCAGTAGTGGAAAGTATCAAAGAGTTTCTTCTTTACAGTTTGTTTCTTTGTAATAGGAATGGACCAACAGTTATCTTTGCAAAATCTCTTTATTTACAAATATACGAACACAGCAGGCTTGAATAGAGCAATTTCCTAAAACAAGATGGGACAACCACTGTTTAAATTCTCTAACAGGCAACAGCATTTTAAGTGTGCAGAAATAATTCAGAAATTTAGTGCAGGCCAGCCTCAAAACTCCTTCTCTGCCAAAATTTGAACTGCAGCGAACAGTTTCTCTGGACCATTCCCCATGAGCTAAAACGCATGGCATTTGAAAAAAAGAGAGATCCATCCACTGTGCTTTTATTGGTCCCAGACATACATAGCAATATGTTTGTTCCCAATATGTTAGAGGAAATGTATATCACAACACTAAAAGAGAAAGAATAGTTTCTATTGCAAGAGAGCTGAGGGGCCTAGTATCAAGTAGGCTTTAGGGCCAAGGAAGCAGAGGAAAGCTTAGGTTTACATACTAGATCTCTAGTATGTTAATAATCATACTAGATTAACAAACCACTGACAAGGCTGTTTAGCAAGATACATCTTATGGGAATAGACTTCTTAAATGTTATTCCTACTTGTGGTACTATGAATTATCATATTTGCCAGCATACAAGATCTATCCCATTTATACACTGGAAAGTACTATCTGCTGGCATATAAGACACAAGGGTGTATAAGATGCACCCCATTTTCAAACAGTATTTTTGGGGAAAAATAGAATCTTATACGCCAGCAAATATAGTACTCTCTATTCAAATAGCATTATGAATTACTCTGTACTCAAAGTAGCAGTTTTTATTACTCCCAGTGAGTAATACACCAAAGACACCAAAGAAGAGCACAAACATAATTACAAAGTTTTGGTCTCTCTTACAAAATTAGATTGCACAATAAAACATATTCTACCATTCAGGCTGTACAGAAAGAAAGGGGGAATTGTTTCTCCACTTAACTGAGATCAGAGAAGAAATAATATCTCAAGCTATCTTAATATCTTCAGTTCTTTTCTTGTGGGCCATAATTAAGTTTGTCATGACAAGCACTTCTTCAGCTGCTGAGAGAAGCTCCTACATTGCTCTTTAGCCTCTCCCTGTGAGTAGAATAGGTCATTCTTGCAGTTATATAGTCTGGGTGCAATGCAAATATGGAGAACAGCCCCACCACCTGCTCCAGCACCAATCTGGAAAGTAAGACTAGAGGGTTTCATTCGGATACTGGTCTGATCAGAGCACTGGGCAGGTGGTTTGGTTTTGAAGAGATGTTCTAAGTACTTCTACAATCCAGGACCAAACAATTTATCTTTCCTGACTCCAGTACTCACAGGGGGAGGCTAAAGAGCAACGCTGGAGCTTCTCTCAGCAGCTGAAGAAGTGCTTGTCATGACAAACATAATTATGGCCCACAAAAAAAGAACTTTTAAGATATTAAGGTAGTTTGAGATATTATTTCTTCTCTGATCCCAGTTAACCGGAGAAGGAATTCCTCCTTTCTTTCAGTGCAGCATGAATGACAGAATATGTTTTATTGTGCAATCTAATTTTGTAAGAGAGACCAAAACTGACTTTCCTGACTTCAGCTACTGAAGCCAACCACAATTACCAGAATTATGTTCACTCACAGACTGGAGGTGGGGATTATCTCTGTCTCTGCACAGAGATGCACCGGGGAGTTGAGGTCCTGAAGTGGCAAGGAGACCACCAGTTTTGGTTTTAACTATTAAGGCAAGCAGAATTAGTAGATCCCTGCTCAACTATCTCTGGCATAAGTTTCAGTACAGTACAGTCCTCCCTCCACATTTGTGGGTTTGACTTTCATGAATTTGATCATTCATGAGGCATGCGCTTGCCCCCCCATTTTCCTTCTCCTAGTCCTTTGCATTCTTCCCCCAAGGCTTGCGAGGCTTGTATTCAAAATGGACATGTTTTCCTTTTAGGTGAGCAAATCCACCTCTCACTGCTGAAGGTATGTCCTCTTTGCCACATGGCTACATATTCTGCTGTGTAATGGCTGCTAACTGGTCAGGTGCTCTCTTTGCTCCTATCCCTCCTTTCTCAAGATTGCAACTGGCAGTAGGTAGAACCCCAGAACTCCATTCTTCTCTGTCTGAGGGGAAAGTACCAGTAAACCTTTTAACTTGCCTTTTTTCTTTCCCCTGGGAATGGTGGGGGCAAAGAAATGAGACAAGGATTGCAGAGGGGAGTTATTTATAGTTTTTCCACTTTTGCAGGGGTACTGCACCCCAAACCCTGGCAAAAGTGAATGGACTGAAACCATTATTTCAGTTCCAATCCATGAGGTTAAAATGATTTATCTGTTTTAACCTTCCATCTGCATTATACCACCATGTGTGAGGATAGGAGCCTCTGTCCTTGTGATGTCTGAACTAAGCCCAATAATTGATTAGCACTGGAATGAATTGCCTAGGTAAACCATTTTTGAAAGTTTTGAGGTGCAGAATCAGAATTACCAAGGATGTTTTAGGTATGTAGTGTTGGACTAAATTTTCAGTCCTATTTCTTCTGACTCTATTAGTGTCCTAAAGCTTCTTCATGTCCCTTCAACATATATAAAGAGCTATGTATAATAACTAAAAGCATTAATTCTGAACTGGGAAGTTCCAGGCAAAATTGCAACTCAACCACTAACTCACTTTATAGTGCTGAACATAAAAGTAATCTTGCTGAATCAAACCAAAGAGTCATCCATTTAGCAATTTGTCTCCCACAGTGACCACCCAGAGGCTTCAGAAAATCCATAAGGAGTACAATTCCCCATTCTTATTACCCATGAACTGTAGTTGTGTGACCCTTTGAAAATGAAAGTCCTAAGAATATGGAGATCTTAAGCAAGTTTTTCTTCAAATGGACAATACATTGTTGTTTCTGCTGCATACCTTCAAGTTCCTTCTGGCTTATAATACTGATATACCTTACAAGGGCATTGTAAGTAGGGTGGATAAAACAGACTAAAATGTTTTTTTTTTTAAAAAAATGATTTCTTACACTTCAAGCACCTAACTTAAGAAGTTGAGTTTAATAGGAAATCAGAGTTTCATACACATGGAAATTAAACCATGCATACAGTTTTTTAGAAGTGAATCATGATTTATTGAAGACTTCTATCTGAAAAAACCCTGCTGAAAGATCTCATGATGGGCTAAGATTTTAAATGACACAATAATTAATGTATTGTCTCTATTACTATGAACTTTTAATGGGATGCAGGGGTCAAGAAATCATCAGCGACAAGGAACAAATATACTGTATATCTCTCCCACTTGTTCCATTTTTCCTGAAGACTCCTTCAGGTCCTATATCTTGCTAAGATTATCCACTGAGCTCCTGTGATATATCCTGTATTCCTACTTTATGCCCTGTAACTACTTTGAGTTTAGAAATGATTCTGTTCTCAACTTATGAATATTAGTGGCCCTAAAACCCCCAACTTACTAATATTTTCTTTCCATTTACTAAAGAAAATTAGAATAGACAAATTGCCTTGTTATTATGATATATTGCTTCTGTAAAGTTCTGAACACCTGCTACAGCCAAATCTTACAAAAAATTACTTGGAAGAAATTACGACGGGTCTTATTACCTGTGTTGTCAGGTAAGGCAAGCAACCCTACAGCCTTAATCTTCAAAACAAGAGATCTTGCTTAGACTCCTTGTTTGTGTGCATACAGCAGGTTCTAAGCAGACAGAATTCTGCAGTACAAAAAGACAAGTAGGCTAAACTCACTTGAAGATCATAGATTTTATCCTATCTTACACACAGATACAGGAAATCAGTGCCTTTTTAGGAACCATGTATTATGCATGCTTGTTCAATAACCATCACTTTCAAAATGAAAAACATAATTTTAATTGGTTTTTCCTCATAATTTCTATTGATTTTAGAACAATCCACCTGGTTAAAAAAAATCAGCTACCTAGCAGGAGAGATACCATGATCATGAAGGTGGGGGAAAAAAATCAGTTGAATAGTTGCATCTCTCAACTCCACAGTTCTTCCGGGCTACTCTTTCAAATCCTCCTCGCCTTCTCTTTATTGGATCACTGCCCTCTAACGTCTTTAATTCCTGTATCCACTTTTACCAAGGTTCTGTTTGCTCATACTCCTCCAACAACTGTGCAGTTCATGCAACGATATTTTTTTTAATATTAGGAGAAAGCTTCATAATCAACACTGCAATATTCCTTAATGTACAATAAACATTAATACCAGGCATTTCTCCACTCAAATCCAAATTTTTTGATTCTTGCTGAAGAGGCATTCATACTGAAGTACTTTCCTTTGATTTTTGTCAGTTGCAAGCCATTCACAGGCATCTCAAACACTTTTAACATTTTACTGATAAAACCTTACTCATCACTAACCTCCATTCAGAACTGTTGGACTAAAGAGTAATATATTCTTTAATAGGGCTACACATTTTCCTCCATGTCCATCATGTTTTAAACGCCTCGATAGACCAAGTTCTCTTCCTGTTTTCAAATCATCTGATTCATAAATGTAATTCACAGGGCTGGAATACCAATTTTGCTTGCATAGTATGAAAGCATGACACCAAACAGGTACAAGACCTAGTCATGTTAAAAGCATGAGTATAGTGTTTCAAATAAATAATTTATGAAAAAAATATACTTTTCTATTACTGAATGAGGAAAAAAATTGGATTCAAAGTATTCAAAATGTGAAAGTACACTGCCTGATAACTTGCATTATTCTAACAGCTGAAAGGAAAAGTATACTGGTTTTTGTCTGACACATTCTTGTTGGCAGCACATATTGAAAATTAGTTGATACCTAACAAATAACTCAAGCCCTTCTTAATCAGAATGTAGCTCTTACATATGAGTACTATCTTCTGAACAGCCATAGCCATTTTAATGCATTTAACAATTTCCTGCTCAAATGGAAAAGCAACATCTTACCTGATGCCAGAGGCTAGATTAACTGAATTGTAAATGCACATCGTACCAGAAAACAGTTTTGAGCAGAAGCTCTCCTCTTCCCTTCCCCCATTTCTAGCATCCGGTTCCAAGCAATGAGTGGATGAGATCACAAAAGAAGCCTCATTTGTAGAGCTGTCATATGGCTGCTCCTCAGTCGAGTCAGCTTCCTCTTTCATAAAATGCTGGGTATTTCAAAACTACTCTAAGATTTTTTTTATTGCCTTTGCAACCAATGCATTTCACTTCCAAGAAAGCTGTTATGACTAGACGCCTACTGTATGCACAAAATGAACAATCTGGAATGATGCTTTCTACAAAAGGCCATTAATTCCCTGATATGTATAGCTTTTGAGAAGCCATATGCATTTCCCCATGGATCCTCTTTACAGACCAAAGACTACATAAAACGTATATACCAATGTTATCAAAGAAAATGCCTTTTTTAAAAAACAAAAAGGTCTTCCTAGGGGGATCTATTTTAAAATGTGTTATCACCTTAGATTGGGGGCTGTTCATACCCCAAACTGCAGGGGAGGCTGGAATACAAAAGCCTCAAATTATTTTTGAACAACCACGCACACCCCCTCCAATTTGCTGGTGTGTGCATGTGGGCGTGTGCGCATATACATGTATATATGCATATATGTATATGCGTATACCTATATTCTATTACATATAAAGCATACACACGCAGGAGCCTGTACAACTAATCGGAAGCAAGTGGACAAAGAAGAGTCGACATACTTGCAAAGGGTGAGGGAAACAGATATCCGGAATAACAAAAGCAGAGAAAAAGGCCTCGGGGCAGCTCTGGACGTGTTTTCCAGAGGGGAGAGGGGAGACCAGCGTGAAATCAGAGGAAGAAAGCCGCCACCCCGCCGCAAAGAGTGCCCGAGGGGAAGGTGGCTATCTCGGAAGGAGGGGACAGAAAGCGGAGGTTTCCGCTCCTCCATCTGTATCCAATTTGGGCCATCCCCGCTCAAATTCATGCCGCCGCCCCAGAGGGACAGCGCTCCGCGGACAGGAATAGCAGAAAGGGGAAACGCGACAGTGACAGAAAAGGCGGAGGAAAATTCAAAAAACAAAGAAGAGGAGGGGTTGGAAAGGGCTCTTCTTCGTAATAACGGTGAAAACAATAACAATAACGGCCGCCTTCAGTTAAAGCCTGGCTCAGCCGCACACACCAGCGCCGGAGACTATTCTGGAGACAAGAAAGGGGAGGAGGACAAAAAGGCAGCGGCAGAGCAAAGGGAACCAGGAGATGAAGGGGCGGGCGGCTGTACAAAGCCCCGTATTTGTCGCTCCCTCCCTTCTTGACAGAGGCAGGAGGACACCCCACCCGGGCAAAGGGTCCCGGTCACCGCGACAGCATCACTCACCCCCCGCTCGGGAACCCCGAAGCGCCGGCTCACAGACCCACCATCTTCTCCGTACCGAGAGCGCGCAGGAGGAGGAGGAGGAGGAGGAGGAGGGGTCAGGAGGGAGGAAAGGGCGCTCGCGGACCCTCCCCCTATCTGCGTCGCTCTGGCTCCAGTAACCGTCCTAACGTTATTCCCAGTGCATAGCGGCTAACGGCGCGGCACTGGGAGAGGCTACTGCGCAGGCGCCGTCTCCCAACACACACTCACACACACACACACGGGCAGACGAGAGGCGGCGGAGGGAGGGGGGAATAAAATGAACGGATTTGCAGTGCCCCAGAAAGGAATCACTGCGCAAGCGCGAGGGAGAGCAAGGCTGCTCTTACTACGCCAGCGTCAAATTCTAGACAATGGAGCGAGCGGACGAAAAAGGGGGAAGTGAATAAGAAAACCTCGGGTTGACAATAAAGTATTTAGTGCGTCCGTCCAAGAGCACGGAGAACATAGTTACCTGTTCTTGTAATATAGTTACAAAGGGTTTTTCCCTTCTCAGTCCTACTATGGTTGGAAGGGAAAGAATAAAAACACAGTCAGCTGAATTAATGGCGTTGGGCATTGGTACGAACTGCATCTCCAATTGATGAAAGACGCTGCACTCTGCGGGAGTTTATGCCAAGCAAAACTTAGCGGACCTTTGAACTGCCGCAAGGCGCTTGTGTTCGTTCAACAGAAAATTCGTCTATTGTGGAAGCGACGGCAGTCCCTGCTCCCACAGTGCCAACGCACCTATTACGTTTACCATTAGTTGAAAACTGGACATGTCTTGAGGTACCTATTTTCCTTGTAACAACAGAATAACACCTGCACCAAGGCAGGAGGGAGAAGAAGAAAAAAACCAAATGTGCGCTGTTGTGGCACGGAACGACTACGACTCCCAGCGAGCAGCGCGGCAAAGGCTTAATCAAACGTACGTCAAATTGTGTCGCGTTGTATGCCGGGAGGCATAGGTCGCCTTCTCGACTGCGCGAGGCGATTCCTCCGCCCACCCACCATGGCGAGGCGGACGTCGCCCTGCTTAACGGCGGGTAGAGGGAGTCTCTCCAATTCGCGGGGCCGTTTTTTGGTTGCTAAGCAACGGCCTTCCTCAGGAGCGGCCTCGGCACCTTCCTGCGCCCACTCTGGTGGTTGGAGCGTCGTCTCGTGCCGCTAACCGTCCCTTGCTCCCCTTGTCACAAAAGGAGTAGAAGCCACGTCGGGTTACAGCGGCCGAGAGCCCGCGGAAACAGCGGCGGAGACTTTTTTTTTCCTCACCCGCTTCCCAATGCAGGCATCCCCGGAGCCGGCGGCGGTGACAGAGAGAGCCGCGGCATGCAGTCCGAGGCCCGTCCTGGGCGGGTCTCCGCCGCCCCCGGCGCGTTCCTTTAGCCCCATGAGGGAGGCTGGAGGAGAGTCAGGCTTGGAGGCGACTTTGGAGCGATATCACCGAAGTTTACGCGGTGAGAGAGCGAGCAAAACGCGGGAAGGCAGTTGCTACTCTCGCGGCCCTTGCTGACTTTCACCTCTCTCAGTAGCGCTAATGCTCCTTTTCCCATCCACCTACGTTCCACCATTTGGATACAGAAATGTGCCCAAAGCAAAGCCTCGGAGCTTTTCGTTGATGGCTTTTTGCACGCTGTACAGAAAGGGAGCAGATTCCGGGCGGTCCCAGTTGTCAGCTGACTTTTAATTGAACAGCCAGTCAATGTGTCTGACTTATTTTGTTGAATAAAGCGTGTTGAGTTAAGGTGACACGACCCCACCCCTGCATTTATAGATCTAATTTACTAGGTTCGGTCCTTGGTTTTCCAGAGTTTGCTCTTAACGCACCCGAACGCCTTACTGGCTCAGAGATTGTCATTGTGTGGTGCCAGTCATGCTTCAGTTAAAACCAGTTTTATGAATCTATTCCAAGCTAGTTTGACAGCGGATTTGCAGCCCGTCCATTCAAGAGGACACCAGGGTCTGAAGTCATCACTGTGTACTAACTTGGATGGTAGACTGCAAATGAATACCAAGTGCTGTGGTCTAAATTTCAGCGGAAGGAGCTGGCAAAACAATTGCTGAATATTTCTTGCATAAGAAAATCCTATGAAATTCATAGGGTCACCACAAATTAACAGGCGACTTGAAGAGCTATACAAACATATACCTTGAGTCCTGTGATTTTTAAGTTCCCTGAGACCTGAAGATTATTTCAAGGGTTCTTCCAGAGGGAAAGTTGAGGAAGATTGTTCTACATCCTGACAGGATGGAAGGGCAAAGGAATGTGACAGACTAAGGCCATTTCTGCTCTACATTGTTACGGTGCTATTATTCTGCTCTCAACTTCCTGTGGAATTTTCAGTTTGCAGTTTAGGGAGGAACATTTAGAATCCTCAGCCAGAGAGCTGTTTGGCCTCTGTAAACTACCAAACCCCAGAACCCCACAGGATATTGAAAGTAGAACAATAGCACTATAACAGTGTAGTGCGGAAATGGCCTAAGTTCTCTAGACTTTAAGCTACTTTTGACACTACTGATCAAAATGGGGATTTGGAGGCACAAGTGCTTTGGTGATTCCATCCAATAATTTTGTGTTGATTTGCATGCTGCTGGGAAACTGCTTCTGTAGCTCCTTGCAAGGTTTTGATTTGTTTCACTTTCTGTTAAAACATCTGTGTAAAGTTACTAAGTGACATCCTCTGGCAATCTGAGCCTCAGTTTAAATGGTAAAGTGGATCAGTGAATTAATGGGATTTGCATCACTGTTGATTTTACCGTTCAGCTGTTGATTCAACCCTAGGTAGGACTAGCAATTCAATTCAGGGACTGGCATGAAGTCCCATTACCACAGTGATGGTAGTAGCTCTTTCTCATCACATCTGTATGAGGCAACAGAAGTGTGAGAGCAGAAGTGGAATAAATGAGGGCCACTAAATTGCTGCTCTGTCCAGATTAGATACGCATGCTATAGAGGGTGGCTTATCTGAACAGACAGGTTATGTTCAGTCAGTTTACCTAAATCAGGGATGAGGGCCAAAATTTTTGCTCTCCACTCAACCAGGTCTAGATATAAGCCAGAAGCAGGCCAAAAATTGGGGTGAGTGGGGAGGGAATCAATCAGAAGTAATCAGATGTATTCATGTCCATCCAGTTTTGATTCAGTTTTTTTTTCATCTGCCAAACCTTGATGGGAGCTGTACCCCCAAAGCCACTTTTCTGAAGCTTCTAAGAGTGGATATTCCCCATTTTGCATGGGTTTTTAAAAAAGTTTTCCCTCTTTCTCTATTTTTAGCTCAGGTGGGTCAAAAAAAGGGGAAATCTACACAGCTAAACAATCAGTTCTGGATCATGGGAATATTTACAGATGAGAACTGCCACTGGAGCTTTTTAAAATTTATATATTCTATTTATACCTTACCTTTCTCCCAAATGGGATCCATTTGGATCCCAGTCATGCTGATACCTCTGGTATATACAGTAATTTTCACCAGGTGAAATACTGTAACTCTTTCTTGATAGAAAGAGTCTGACCTCAGCGATTCATGCACTCTTATCCACTTGAATAGATTGCAGTTCACTGAATATAGAGAAGTATTTGAAGAGTTTTTGGAAATGTTGCTTAATACAAATTATGTTTCTGGTTTCCTAGGATTGGTGTCAGAGTACCTGTTTTGTGGTGCTTACAGCAACTCCCAATCTATTTCCAATCATAATTCAGAGCATTCATTGTTTAATGGCTCACTATTTGAAGAATTGCGTCTTTGTTCACTGAGAAAGTGTCACTGGTCTCTGAGGTTAATTAGCAATGACTAAGAAGACTTAATCTGTGCCTTTCATAGCATGCTGAGCTTTTGTGTCTCTTTGGCGCTAGAGGAAAACTTCTTTAATGACAAGTTTCTATCATAAGGCACAACCAGCAGTTCTCTTCTCATCCTTCCACAGTCATCCCATGTTTTGCATCTACTTCTTATACTCCTTCTTTATAAGTGCAGAAGACAAAAGCCTGCTTGCCAGTGCTGATTATATATGTATGAATTCTCTGCGTATGTGCAGTTTTCCATTTTGAACCCATTTAAATCATATCAGCATCATGACAACAAGAATAAGTTGGCTTCTAATCTGCAGGTGCTAAATCCATTTACTTCAGACTAAGCAGCATTTTGTTGTATAAAAGGGCGATGTTTTCATATTATATGAATGTAAAATAAATATTTATTTGTGTATGTGTGTTTAATAATATCTGTGGTATATGTGACTCTGTCCATGCTAAGCTGTACACTTCATGATTATAAAATGTGGTTGTTTTTAAGAAGAGAACATGCTTAGGTGAGCAAGATTAGGCAAGGCATATGCATGGCAGTTTAGATGCTTATGCTATATACTCTCATCATCTACTACTATCTAGGTGGTCACTTGTAGAAGGTTTGGGGCTGTATATTTAAGCCGAAATGTCCAGCCCTAGTTAAACCTCTGTTTATTCCTTCTTGTTGCCTGGGGTTATGAACTTAGTAACTTTCTGTTTTCTTTTCAGTGTTATAACATTGTTGCATATTTTATACCATGACTCTCATGGAAGTCACATTTTGTAAAGCTGTGCCTTTTTTCTGCTTGAAACTAGGAGTAACTAATTCACTGTTGATCTGTTACAAGACAAAATGGATCTATAATTTTGTTTCCACTGTTCAAGTCTGTCAGTATTTTTTTATATTAGATGTGATTCCTTTTATCGTGTGCCTTGTGCTTGGGGGCATGTTCATTCGTATTTGTTTATCTGAATCATTTATATATTCATGACCTGGTAGGCCATGAATTTTGGGAATCAAAATCGCATTTATTATCCTACCTGCCCACTCATGAAGGTCTCCAAGGCAGCTATCAGTGAGTTAGTTAGTGGCCTTCCAAATATTGGACTGTAGTTTCCATCATCTCAGCTCAGCATAGTTATTAATGGTGAGGCTGTTCAACAACATATCAGTGGTCACAGGTTGTTTACTCTTCATTAGTAACAGGAATTGCTCTTCTCAGTCACTGTTTAAACACAACTGTCCCGTCTTATTTACTAATTTCCTCTGCCTCTACTATCCCCTTTCCAAACTGGTCATTCTGGAAAGTACAAGAGGGTGGAGCTTCGCTTCTGCATTAGTGCTGTGACTCTCTCCTACTCTCTTTTCTTCCTTTTAGTGATGCCAAAGATGAATAAGATCTGAGGGAGAAGGGAAAATAGCAATAGTTCTAATCCCAGCTCAGATCTTTGGCTGCTGCTCTTAAAAATGCAGTAGGCCTGATGTAAATAGTGTACTCTATAGAAATAACTACCAAGACAATCAGGCAGCAGGTGAAATGATGGGAAGGTAGAGCTTTTTTTTAGTACTGTTTTGCCCTCTATTGATTAAAAAGTTATGTTCCTAATCCATAAGTTTCTAGGATGGGTTTAAGAATACTATTTTGGACATTTTGAAATGGGTTGCTCAGACTAGTTACTTTGCCCAGACCTCTAGGCTAATGAGTTCTGACAATAAATCTCATCTTCCGTATTTACTTGTTCAAATATAAATTAAAACATTTTCACAACAAATTAAAAACACATTGTTTTTCGCAGACCGTGCTAGCAAAAGCCTCAATCAACTGAAGCAGGCCTTAGAAGAAAAAGATATGGCAGTGGGGGAAAGCGTACCTGTGTTTGACCAGTTATTCGATAATATAGACCATGAAGAAAGTGAGGATAGAACTTGGCAGGAGCTCCAGTACAGCCATGCAGGTTTGAAACTTTCCTATTGTGATTTTGCTTCAGCTAGAATTATCTTGCTTGTTAATATATAATTAATCATTCTCTTTTAGTTAATCAACTTAAGGCCCTATTACGACAACAACAAGAAAAAGAAAGTGAAATGTCCCCTTCAGGAAGGAGGAGAATGTCACCCACAGTAAGCATTATCTTCTTTTTTTATTCTTGTTAAGTGAACAAATAATTACATGCTTTTTGGCAAAGTCTCTAAGCAACATTTATGTTGTCTAAGTTTGTGAATCGTATAGATAATTAACAAGGCATTAATAGGCTGGTGTAGAAAGTTGCATGCATTTATTAAAGATGTAAACTTTATATTAATTTTGAGCTGAGTAAGTTCAGTTCAGTGCTATAAATCTGAGTTCAATGAATAGGACATGGAGAAAGGCAGCAGTTAGAAGTGGAATACAAAGAATCTGAATTTATTCCAGTTGTGTGAGATGAAGTGCTCTTTCAAAAAAAGATTCTGAACCTCAAGACATGCTAGGTAATACAGAAAGAATTATTTACCATTAAAGATGTACTGGAAATGTTCGGATATTGATGAATTGTAAGCATGGATTTATTTTATTAAATTATTTAGTTGCATGTCTGCCCAACAGTACTTCCATAGCGATATACAGATTTCAAAGAAAAGATGCTTTGAAAACAATCTGAAAACAATTTTAAAAGCCAAAGGTGTGAAAGAGCACAGTTTTGATTGTCTGTTGGAACTCATATGGAGGAAGCCAACCTGACTTCTCTTGAGAGGAAGTTCTGTAATTGAAGTGCCTTCATAAATTCTTGGAATAGTGGAATGAGCAACAGGATCTGCTTTGAAGATCTTAGATTCTGCATGGACTCATAACAGAGGAAATGCTCTTTCAGATATCCTGATCACAAGCTGTTTAAGGCTTTATAGATCAAATGTCAGCACCTTGAATTGAACTGCAGGGGTGGGGGAACTGATAGGGGGAAAAATGTATTTCTGATTTTTCCCTCTCTTATTTGAGGTCTCTATAGTTCTAAATTAGAGCGAGAAGAATTAAGATCTGCTCATTATTGTTATTAACATTTTGGGACAAATAAGGAAGTACACTATATAATTGAAGAGAAATTCTTTTCAGCTACCGGGGACGGGGAGTAATTCTGCTATCTTCATCAAATTTGATGGTAGAATTTTTCTCCCTGTCCCACTTGCATTGTTCATTTGAGAATATGTGTGGAAGGAACACTGCCTGACCAGCTCACTTCCCAGTAAGAAAGAAGACCAGGGTGAGAAATGCCACTGTAACTTTCTATTTGAGATCAGAGACAGCAGCAGAATTCTCCTGCTTGCTGTTTGGTTTCCCAATTTCAGAGATGAGATCAACATGACAAATGGAGCTTTGGGTGGGTGTAGAACTTCAGGGATAGATGAGACAAGATTTGACCCTTTAGGGCTCAGTTTGTCTCTACCAGACTAGGTTGGTAGACCAGAGGTTCCCCTTCCTTGCCATAGAGATGCATACTTTCTCAAGAGCATTGCTTCTGTTGTTACCCTGTTTACTGGGGGTCCCGGGAGGGACTCCAAAATGTGCTCAACTATAGGTGGGGAAAATTAGCTCTGAACACTGCTTAGCGTTACAAGAGGGAGGGTAACTTAGCAGGATCTCATAGGCCCCAGTGTCTACGGGGTCAGGCCAAGGCAAGAAGCAGACTGGTTTGAAAATAAATGAGATTTTTATTAAATATAGACAAACAGTGTATGCAACACACTCACACAAGTAGCTAAGGAAAATGAAGGTTGGAGTGGTATAGAGGGATTTTGAGAGAGATTGGTGAATTGGGTGATACGACACCTGTCCTGAAGCTTGAATTCATTGGTCTGGAGTCTTAGTATGTGGGACTGAGGGGACAGCTCACCAAACAGAGCGGCAGCAAGGCTGAATGGAAGTCCGGAGCGATCCCCGGTTACTGCGGTCTCAGCTACTGGAGCTGAGGGGAAGGCTCACCAAGCAAAGCGGCAACAAGGCGGGATGGAACTCAGGAGTTATCCAAGGAAGGTCTTGGAATCAGGGGTTTTTATAGGGAGAAGTGTGACTTCAGGCTATGCCTTACTTGGGGACAGCATTGAGTTTTGGGCGCGAGACAATGTCTCTGAAAGGTCAAAATTTAGCATGATTAAGTTAAGTCTGAATTGACAAAGAGGTAGACTGTATGCAAATACTCAGTGCTTGGCCTTTAAGCTTCTAGCTTGCCAAGTTACCTGCTCGAGGCAGGGAGTCCTTTGTAAACAGCATGCATACATAATGAGGGTGTTTGCAGAGAGGTCTCCGAAAGCAGTGATCTGGCTATTTCTGGCCTGCCTGTATTGTCTTGGGATATTGCAGCGTTTGATAGCTGAGCCTAGTTCTGTGCTTCTCCGGGGGCCTTACAAACACATGGAGAAGGGTGGTAAAATAAAGCCGAATTATTGATATCAAAGAGATATCTAGTGCTACCACTGGGTAGACCTAAACTGCAGTAACACTGTCTTGCTTCATTTTATTTGCCCTTAACCATAACGCCTAATGCTGAGGAAAGGAAGAAATACGTTCAAAAGGTACACAGATATTCATGTGAGGACAAATAAAATGAAAAAAAGAAGGAACAGAGAGGCTATGGTGTTGACCTACTGTCAAGAACTTATCCTAATGGAAAATATGGGTGTTTTAAGTGACTGGAGTTCAACAAATACATAAATAAAGGTTTTAAAATTTTTAGATGATCAGGACTTCACTCCAAAATCTTCTAGTAGAAAACTATTGTCATGTGCTAAAAGAACAGAATGTAAATTATCCTGTCTTGAAATGCTTTTTTCATATATCGACATTGTTTGAAGTAGTCTTGTCTAAAAGTTCTTTGCTGTCATTAAATTTATTTTCTTCAGAGAACAGCTAAAGCTGAAGATCAGAGTTTGCCCGCCCTTTGTGATCTTGTACCCATCATTAATGATCAGTCTCAGTATATTAACCACTTGGAGGCTGAAGTCAAATTTTGCAAGGTATTGTAAATGTGGTTTAACTTAATTGCACTCTAATTTTTTCCCCCAAGTGGATTGCAGGTGTATCTCAGTTAACAAAATAGATGTGTCCCTGGGTATTGCCCCTTTAACAGACAGTTTAGTATCAGAGAGAGCAAGAGCGTGTAAAGAATCTGAATAGATTCCTACACCACAAAAAATAAGAGAAGCTAAACATGTTCCAGCATTTTTATTAGGTATTAAACAATATACACATGTGAAGTAAAACAAGCAGGACAGGTAAGCCTTGCATAGGTAAAGAAAAACATTTTGAATCTTTTAAAGACCCCTTGAAAGCTTGTTCCAAAATGATCTAGGGATAACATTGTCTTTACTTTTTTTTTGAATGATTTACGTTTGGTGGTCAAATGTACAGATCTTTGCTCTTTTTAACAGATGGTAGCTGTTGAGGCAGGCTTATCTGCTCTTTCCTTCTCTTTCCATGTTTATAGTCATGCTTGTTCATTGAGGGATTCTGAAGGCAGCTGTGTTTTTCATTGCCTGTTCTAGGCAGACATACAGAGCTATAGCAGAATTGGCTGAAGCAGAATACCACATTTTCCCAGCTTGCATTTTCTTTATAACATTGTTTACTGCGGATGTGTTGCTGCAACCAGACATCAGAAATCTGTTTCTCCAGCACTCCTTCACTATCCTCTCAATGCTGATGTTGTTTTAAAAACTTCCAACTAGATAGAGAATGAGGAGGAAAAGGTGGAGGTGGAATTGGTGGGCATAAGAAGACATCATGAATAGGACCTTCACAGTCAGAGCTTTGTTAACTGCAGTATGCTTGAATTATAGAATGTATGCCTGCATTGTAGAATGTAATTAGTACTTAAAAATCTTGATAACGATTGTGCGTATCCTGCATAGAAGCAATACTTATAATCCTGAAGATAGATCATGGCAGATAGATTGTGCCCTCTAATCTCTTTTGCTTAGAAATAGAACTCAAGCAAAAAGCCAAATATATTTAAAATAGAATATATTTAAAATAAAATAGAAAGTAAATTCATTTGGCTACACATCAAAAGCATAAGGGTTATAAGCAATAGGTAACACATGTTCTGTATAAGTTACAAATAAGTGGTGTTTGATGGCATCTCTAATGCATTTTTGTGCTTCAGATTCCTCACTCATCTATCTTTCACTCAGTTTACATATTCTACTTTTTCTCCTTTGGGCATTTATGTACATAGCCACTTATATGGTGTCCATCAAACGTGCAACCATACATCTCTGAATTGTGCATGCATAGACTTATTTCTCAACAAATATTTTTGGAGTGTGGTTGGTTTTTTAGTTTATTGCTTGTTATACCACAACATATTATAGCCCTCTTTGTTCAAGTGGGAGGTTTTCTGGCACACCTCTAGTACCGCAGCTGGAACTAGTATTATAAGTGATAGAAGTGTCTGCAGTTTAATAGTAACCTGTCCCCAAATAAGGCTTTATTTCATAATATATCTATTATAAGATTTTATTGCAAAGTGAATCCCATATGCTACTACCAAGAAGACTTAAACTGCTGCTATAAGAATGTTTCATCACCATATTTTAAAACAATCTGATCACTCCCTTTTTCACAATATATATTTAAATTTCTAGGATGAAATGTCTGAACTCAAATCTCGTATTCGTGTGGTTGTGCTTGAAAATGAGAAGCTTCATGATGATCTGAAAATGCTAACAGTGGAGCGCTCATGCAGAGAGCAAACTTTCCTGGATACCTCAGTAAGTTTCCTGGATTTTAGTAAGCCTGGTACAAACTGATCCTCTGGCACATGCAGAGGAGCAGTCTGCAGAAATATGAGTTAGTCCTTCCATTGCTCAGTCTATTTTTTAGCTCTCCTGCCTTTTCTCAGTGAAGAACTAAATCTTATTGCTCCCTCTGTCTTGAGTAGTTTTTAGATTGTCTTCAATTAATTTTTCTGATTTCTATGTTATATTCCTTCTGATACAACTTAGGACTCTATGACTTTTGTGGCCAGGTCGGCTGTAAGCTTACATGGTGTCACTTAGGCCACTTTGGATCAACCACTAGGAAACTAATCCAAAGTCTCAGCAGAATTTGTGGAATGGTATTTTTAATGGGGTGTTGGTTTTTCACAGAAGAAACATTAGAAATGGTGTTGGTAAATAGAACACCTTTTTTTTTTTTTAAAAAAAAAGCAAGTTATGCCTATAGCTAGTAGAAATGGGACAAAGTGGTTTTGGAAGCCTGTGCCTTCCTTTGACCCCTCAAGTGGGTTGTGTAGACATAGAGAATTCTAACAATTTAGGCCTCAACAAAGCAGACTGCAGTTTCAATACAAAACAGGAAATAGTTGACAAAATAGGCAAGAATTAAGATCTCCTCCAAGGAGGCAACAGTTCTGACTGAAGTAATACCGGTATAACACCATCTGTCTTTTGACTATCTTTGGGAAAATATGGTATCAAATCATTGGGTTTCCATGTAGTTTTCAAGGGTTATGAGATCCTGTTTGTAACTCCACCAAAAGACAGGTTCATTTTTTTCTCTAGTTTTGAAGTCAGAATAGAAAAGATGGTGCAAGAAATTGGGCATATTCTGAAGATCAAGGCTACCAAGGTGCTGCCAATGCAGAAGTTTTATAATGGCATTTATTCAATTTACGTGTGGTACTAAAAAGATGGATAGGTTTTGTCCCATATTTGTCCAAAGTATTTAAGGATCTCTGTGAAGTTGCCAGTGTTTCAAGATGGGTACTCTTTAGACAATTGGAGGCTCTGAATGAGGACAAATACCTAGCTTCAGTAGATCTAGCAAAAGTCATAGACAATGATTATCTTGTTTGTGTGTGTTGGGGTTTTGTGCTCAGCCTCAGGATGAGACAAGTGAATCTAATAAACTTAGTACATAATCAGAATCTGTTGATCTTGAGAGTTCAAATTGTACCATGGGTGAGGTTCCACACACATCTACTATAGTGGTTCCTGTTCCCTGATCAGGGAGAAATAATAGAATGCCAACACTACAGTTCAACCATTCCAGATTCAGTGTGAGAATGTCTGAGGCCATGGGTTCAGGAAGCCAGTCTGGGTCAGAGTTTGTAAAGTCCCCCATTCTACCTCACCCCAAAAAAGTGATACCAAGTGTGCATTTAACAGGCTAGGGAATTCACTACATGTAAAACTTAGCCCACAGTACTTAGTCATTGGAGGAGGTGTCATGGAACATAAATCTGCTATAGCTGAGAGTTGTTATGCTTAGTTCTGAAAGCATTCAAGGAAATTATCAAAGGCAAGTGTGTATTGATTTGCATACTTGGAAGTTGTTTACATATGTAAGCAAGAGCATTCATAGTTTGACCCTTATGCAGTGACTCAGAAGAATTGTTCTCATGATGTGAGAACATTCAGACAACCCCAGCATCAGTTTTGTCAAAAGATTCACAGATGATTTTCTAACAAGGCAATGACATTTATCTGGGAGAGTAAGCTCTTGATCAGGGAGTTTTGGGGAAAGTTGATTGCTGGTCCTGTTCAGATCAATATGTCTATGGCAGGAAAAAAAATGCAGGCTGAGAAGAAATAGTATGTTAGATATGCAGTGAGTGCTAGAGATATGTAGTGGTTGTGAAAGAATTTAGGAAACTGACTCAACATCTGTATATTTCAGTCAAAGAAAATTATCTTATTGGGTTAGGCCATGCATACGCATATATTGCAGCTCAGGGAACAGGAACCACTGTAGTGGATGTGTGTGGAACCTCACCCATGGTATAATTTGAACTTTCAAGATCAACAAAGGCCAAAGCAAAAGCCAAAGCAGATGTGGGTACATCCCACTTGAGTGATGGCAACAGTCAGATGCAACTCTGCTGAAGATATGCAGGACTGAAGTTTGGAGCATGTCTTCAGTTTTCATCTGACATTATAAAATGTATAAGTAAGGTCAGCTAAGGTAACCTTTGGAAGGAGAATATTTAAGTCTATACATGAATTGAGTACAGCCATTCTTATTCTTTTGATAACTTGGACTGGTTTTGTTCTGCATTCTCATAAACTGTTCTTCTGCACCTACCATAGAATGAAGCTTGGGGTACTTATCTTATAAGTTCATTCTTCTAATGTGCAAAGGAGCAATCTATCTCCAGCTAATTAATGGCTGCTAAGTTGCGCAACAAGTCAAGTGTTTCAGTTTTGTCATCCTTCTCTATACAGTGTATCTGTTCTGTACTTCTTTATAAAAGGGAAGACAGTCAGTTAGGGAAGTTGAATCCGCTAGATATTTTGAAAAGATAGGTTTTGGGAAGTGAAATCTGTAAGGGGTTTTGAAAAGATCGTGTGACTCATGCCTCTGAGCTGGGCAGTGCAAGGGATAACCCAAATTCTTTTGGATTATTCCTCTGCACTTCAGGAACACGAGACTTCATAGTAAGTACCCAGTGTTTCATTCTTTGCCTTCAGATAGCACCTCAGTTGCTAATCCATCTTCAGAAGGTAAGGGTTGTTTGGTTTTTATTTTATTCACCCATTTTCCAATAGATAGATTTTGCCGTATTATACTTATATTTGCCAACTAAATAACTTGAAATTGGTTTAGTAAATCAGGTTTCAATTAAATTTACTTGTTGGTAAACAAGAATGGTTTTATTTATGTAGAGTTTCTAAAATAGTGACAAAGTAATCGTATAATATTGTATATATACGTAGAATATATTAAGCTAGTATGATATATAAATTTAGTAACAACGATCCTGTGTTGCATTACGACAAAAATACATATACCCCATATGTTTACTTATCATGGTCTTATGTATAAACTATGTCAAATGTGTCTTATTAAACTAGATACATATGTAATGTGAGACTAGCTGTAATAAATTAAATGTAATATTTTATTAAATAAGAAATATTCTCTGCCATTTTTTAAGCAATACTCCATATACATTTTGTCTGCAATTGCTGATGTGGAACAAAGTGAAATCTGTGTAAATTGAGCCCTGGGGTAAATTTGGGGGAGGCTGAAAAGAAAACTTGGCTGATGAGGGCAGGGGTGGAGAGATGGATGGAAATAGTCTCATCTGCAAAACAAGATAGGCACTGTGAGTAGGAGGCCTGAAACTGCCCATACAGTTATCAAAAAAGAGTGTTACAGCATGTATTTCATGCCCCATTTTTCCCGCTGTAGCTCCGTACACCCACTGAAAAACCTCTCTTGGGAGTTCTGTGGGACTCTTAGGAAGTGCCTGGGCTGTGATGCAATGTTGGAATGCAGAGGGGCAGGCTGTTAACGATGCTCTCCATATAACCTTACATAATATTCCAGTTTGGCATGTATTTGTAAAATGTTTTTATGTCTATGAGTATACACAATAAAAATAGAGATATTCTTTCTTACAGGCAACTCCTCAAAAAACCTGTGAACCTTATTCTCATGTTGGTGAAGCTGGTAGATCATCTTGTCATAAAAATGAGCAAACCACAGGAGCTGTAGTAGAGATTGATAAATGGCAACTAGAGCTGGTGAGTGTCTTCTAAAAACACTGCATTGAGTCTAGTATCGTTTCATTTAGTATTCTCATATAGGAAGTTACTTAAGTTGTATATGGAAAAAAATCTAAGAATTGTATATATTCATTTATTTAAAAGTTTACGTATTGCTCTCGTTAAAGAGCACCTGAAAAGGGACCTTAGCAGAAGATTTTAATGCATATGCAGGACAATAAGTTAATAGGTGCTCCTTCAGGTATTTAAAATGAAAAACAAACCATCTAGAGATTGAAACTGATTGAAGAAGGGAACAGGCAATTTGGGCATTATATTATACCAAATTGAAGCTTGCAGTCATTTGTAAGGATAGCTCCCTATATTGTATTGTAATAGACTGTAGTAAGACAGATATAAAATTATTGGAACATGGATCACTGGGGCCAGGCTGGTCTCTCACCAGATGTGCCCGCAGCTGGGGAATCAGCTAAAGCTAGTGTAAAATATTTTGTGCCACTGAGACCACTTTGGCCTCTAGTGAAAGAGCTAGATCTGCACCCATCTCTGTGCATATTCAGGCCTGTATTTGGCAATGAAGCAGTCTTGATTGTCTTGATAGATAACCTTTATCAGAAGAGAGATGGAGGAATGAGAACCCGTTAATTCTCCTTGAACAGTTGACCATGGTATCATTCTGGACTGAGTCTCAGCTGAGTGAGAGGCAAATTATATGTGGGGGACCTCAAACTGCATACATGCTGAGGTAGATTTATTTGGTGAAACTGAAGTTGTCTTGGCTGCCATAACAATTGTGGTGCTGCCCTGGAAAGCAGTTCACTTAGCACGTTCTCAGATGGATGAGCTGTTTCATGGTTAGGTTATAAGTGACTTGTCACTACTTATTACTGGTTGGCTTTTACTGGGAGAGGAATGAGAAGAAGAACATTCCTGTGTTTATCTTGAATCTCTCAACAGTTTTCAAAAACAGCAAATGCAGAACCTTTTTTGTTTTTTTGGATAGGCTCTCAGGCTTAAGAACTGGAATAACATTACTTTGATGATTCTCTTCCTTTCTGCTGGAGGGTGCTTTGCTTGAATCTGTGGCATTTGTGCTCCAGAGCTCAAATTTTTATTTCATATCTATTTCATATCTATATCTATTTCATATCTATCGTGAGATCAGTGATAGGAACAATACAGAGATTTCAGCTCTCTCTTCTTTGTCAGGTAAGGTAGAAGAAGTACAGAACTAGAGTCTATAAACTTTGGAGTTTTATTTATTTATTGGAATTTATTTATTTATTTGTTGGGGAAGGCCAATACATTTAGATTCAGTCATGAAGTGACGAAGGAGATGTTGATGAGTAGTTTAGCTGCTTGGGGAGATAGTGTTCACTCTGCTCTGACATGTATTACTCTTTTTCTGAAAGACCAAATGTACAGTTGAAAAGGTTCATAGATCCAGCATTGTTACTGGGGGAAACATCCCAGAGTACTTTTTATCAGTGAGGCAAATAGACTAGTTATCATCCATCTTATCGAAAGATGACTTGCCCATAATTATCTGCAATTATCTGCAAGATATGTTACTGGAATGTTCTATATATGTGCTTTACAAGCGTGTCTGAAAATTGCAGGCAGTTCAAAGCAGAACTGCTGAATTACCAATGAGAATCAGTAGAATCACGTCTTACTGTAGTGAAACAACTTTACTGGCTGCTGCTGAAATTTATTTATTTATTATTCTGCCTTTGTTCCAACTTGGGACCCAAGACAGCTTACAACAAGATTAGAATAAGATGGAGCTGATCATTAAAAAGTTAAAACACAATTAAACAAGCTATCATATTAAAACACAATTAATTTAAAAAGTACAAAATCATTTAAAAACATAACAGTGAAGATAAAAAAACAGTGACTCCCCCACATAATGAAAGACCTTTCTGCAACTATTTAATTATCAAATTCATGTTTAAATTAAAAGGCTTTATTTGTTAGTGAAAGGGGAACAGAGTAGGGACCAGTCTGGCTTCCCACAGAAGGGAATCGCACAACTTATGAGTAGCTGTTGAGAAAGCCTTCTCCTGTGTCCTCACCAAGCAGACCTGTGATAGTGGTGGGACTGAAAAAAGCTTTCCCCTGAGGATCTTAAAATCCAGGTAGGTCCTTATAGCAAGATACAATCTTTCAGAAATCTGGACCTAAGCTGTATAGGGCTTTATAGGTCATAACCAGCATTTTGACTTATCCCTGGAAGCTATTCTTTTTGAGTTCAGTTCAAAGTTCTGGTACCTTGCATTGGTGGTATATGTGACCTGCAAGAACTCTGCCTGTGGGATACATTTATCCCTTGCTTTGACCCATTCATTGTATCTAGTATCTGAGGCTGTTCTCCAGGTTCCCCTGTTTTCTTGGGTAAGGCAGCTCTATACAGAGGCTTTTCAGTGGCAGCAGTCAGCCTATGGAATGCCTTCTCCAAGGATGCTTAACTAGAAGAAATTCTGACATCATACCAAGGGAAGACTTTATCCTTGTCCAAAGCATTTTAAATTTCTTAAGTATAGGGAGAAACAGTGTTTCATTCTGCAGTTTGTGTTTTTTCTGCTTTTAAAATTCAGTACTACTTATTTTATATACCATCAGTGAATGCCACATGCTGTAGTCCATTTCCACCTCCTGCCTGTGTGTGTGAGTGAATGAATGCACATATATGCCATTCTCCCATCTCATCTTCTTCCACCTCTGCATGAGTGAGCAAACACATACCTTCTCTTCTCCTGTCCCATCTCCTCCCCTCCTGAGCAAGTAAGTGAGCATGAGCACCCTCCCTCCTACCATCCCACCACCTTCCACCCCAGCAGTGAGCAACTGCATACCCTCCCTCCTCTTGTCTCATCCCCTTCCCCTCTCCTGTCTGAGCAAGTAAGTGAATATACACACTCTCCTTCCTCCCATCCGTGCGGTGAAGGAACGTGCATGCATGCCCTCCCCACAGTAACTCACAAATAAATCCACAAATGCTTAACCCGCACATATGGAGAGCTGACTATATATTTTATTATCTACAGACTCCAAAAGAATTTAATTCTGATGAACTGTGACATAGTGTTATTTATATTGGGTCCTAAGTTTGGTCTCTGATATCTCAGTTTAAAATGTTTCAGGTAGCAGGGTCTTAAAGAAGTGATAGTTTGAAAAGATGCTGGACTAAATGTTGAACTGTTTGTGTATACAATTACATCTTTATATTCTAAGAAAAATGCATCTGCTAATAAAGATTTAAATGGATTTTTATAATCTAAAATGTGATGCAAGTTAGTAGGATCTTGATGATAACCAGACTTTTTGAGCTCTTACTTGAAGTGAAACAAGCATTTATTTATTTTGTTTAAAGGACAAGCTAAAATGTCTGCATCAAGAAAGGACAGAAGCACTTGAAACTCAGGTTCAGTCTTTAAGGTAAAGAAAAGAGATAAAGAATAGAAAACTATTTCTTTCCTTTTTAGATTGATGCCTGACATGTGAATGGATTGCCTTTGTTTTCCTTCCTCATATCTGTTTACCTGTTTAGTTCAGCATAACAGATCATTACTCATTTTTCCTGCATACTTATGAAACTTCAGCCTTAAGCTACCAACATATACAGTCCTCCCTCCATATTTGCAGGTTTGACCTTCACAAATTTGATTATTTGGAAATCACCTACTTGCCTTCCTCCCATTCTTCCCCTCCCATTCCCTGGCCTTTTCCCAGGTGCACTGCTTTCCTTCTCTGCACCCCAGTACAAAACAAGTGAATGAGAGGGGAAAGGTTTGTGTGCGGAAACCTTTCCCCATCCATTTGCTTGTGTTTTGCCCGGGTGGGCACGCAGAAAGAAGGCAACACACACAGCAGGCAGGAAATGGAGGGGCGGAGGTGTTTTCTCTTTCATTTGCCTGCCTTTCCCCCACCCTCGGTGGGTGCACAGAAAAAGACAGGGCACATGAGCGACAGAAGAATGGAGGGGGTGGAGGTCTTTCACCCTCCATTTTCCTGCCTTTCATCTGGGCAGGCACACAGAAAGGAGGCAATGTGCACGGGCAACAGGCAAGAGAATCATGAGAGAGGAGCACGGATGCCTTCTCCATCTGTGGGGCTTCCCACTCCCATTTTGTCTGCATGTAGAGAGGTAAGGCACCAAGACGAAAAGCAAGGGAATGCGAGTGGGGGGAGCCCTGGAAAGGAATGGGAGGGGGAATGCTCACTTGTGTGTCGGGGGTTTATTTAACTTTAGTGCGAGTTCTGTGCCCTGAAACTTTGCAAAAATCAAGGGGCGGCTGTATTTCAAAGTCCTGGGGGTAGTATTTTAAAGCCATCATTACCGTATACTTGTTCATTTTTTTTACTCCATTTCTAATCACTGCATTGTTCTAAGAGTGCAAACTGCCAACATTATAATTAGCCCAGCAGTGTTTGGCGTCGGTGTGTGGGTGTATTCCAGTTGTTTTTTCAGATGATGAATGTCCACATAGTAATATGAGCATCCACGTTGCCTTTTGAACAGGTACAAGGAAGCTGATTTCCCTAGACAGTGATGTTCTGCTATTTAAACAATATCTTTTTAGGCAAAAAGTTTTTAGTAGGATGTAGACCCCTTCCCAGCACATTTAGGAACTGCAAAAAAACTTTATTGTAGTAGTGACTATACTTTCCTGTTACAGTCAGTCTTTCCTTTTTCTATTACAGTGATAGAATTCTCAAGCTGATGGTGCCATGTAAGTGATAGTGAGGGTAAGAGCAGCTCAAACAGAATAGAGGAAAAGCTGCTCCTGGTGCTTTATAGTAATTATTACCTTTTTTCAAGTCTTGTTTGTAACATTGTGTATCATTAACTTTCTAGAAAGCAGTTAGCAGAGTCACAAAAAAACTGTGAAGAACTAACTGGAAGATTAAGGCATCAGGATATGCTCACTGCAGCAAGTAGTTACAATCGAGTTGGTGGCCTTTGCTTAAAATGTGCACAACATGAAGCTGTTCTTTCCCAGACTCATTCAAATGTCCACATGCAAACCATTGAACGACTAACAAAGTAAGTAGTAAGCTGGTTAGATTTGAAATTAATGTTCTAATAAACAGATGCAATAGTTTGTTAAATTTGCAGAATTTGGAGCATGACCTGTGAGGTTCTGCCCAAACCCCTCCAGATGAATACGAGCTGCACAAAATTGCATTCTTCCATCAACTCAATGCAGTTGTGTGCTTCAGTTGTTTACTGAAGACTTTGAAAGGTTTATGGATCTGGGGATTCACCTCTTTGTATTGATAATGTAATTCAGCCAGTACTTGCTCTTCTAGTTTAAGGGACTGCTTTAAAATGCTATGCGCAATTAATTTTTGTTGAACTGTCATGTGCCTTGGTTGTAATGCTGTAAGGTGCGCAAGGCTATCAACAGATAGAATTTGATGCTTACTTCCTGTAACCTTCCAAAATTATGATGGAGTTATATCTGCACTTGAAAATTAGATGTCAACAGAGTAAACTTTATTTTATGGCTATTTATATATTTATTTGTTATGGCCATACAGATGCAATTGGTTGAGGGAAGTTTATTACATCAGTTCAATATTTACCTGTTACTGTAGTGCAAAGGTAGGCTGCTGTTGGAGGTGGGGGAGCCCCACTTGTCCTTTGGGGACCTTGAAGAGCACACCCTCTGCTATACCCCTCCTCAGAAGAAGAAATCCAGTATTTCTGCCAGTGCCTTCTAGTGGATGTGGGGGCATTTTGCTGTGTTTTTAGTCCCCCTCCCAGAGAAGTCTTTTTTACAAGAAGTGACTGTTAAAAGGCCTCTGCTGGGCTTAAAAAAGTTCTTACTTGGTCCTAAAATGGCCCCTGAATGGTCAAAAATGGTGAAAATGTTCCCCACAGCTCCTAGAGGGTGCTTGGGGGGTATTGGCAGCCAAAAAATTTACTCCAGGAGGCCCCCAGGGCCACAAAAATAGTGTGAGGGCCACATGCCCACGAGCTGCATTTTGCTCATTCCTTTTGTAGGGTGGGTAGAAGCATATAATACTGGCTCGGTTCAAACATGTCAAACTATGGGTGTTATATATTCAAGCCCAAGTGGTTGTTTGAGGTTTCAGGCATACCACAGGCAGACTGTGGCTTCAAATGGTTTATCTGACTTTGTTTTTCCTTCTGTCATAATTCAGCTCCACAGGTTTTTTTTATCCCTGAAGCAATAGCTAAACAGTTTATGCATCACTGCAAAATCACCTCAAGCCATTTTTAAAATTCTTGATTAAACCATTATTTCCCAATTCAGCATGAAAAGCCATAGCTTAGCTTCCTGTTTTTTTTAAATTTTATTTTTATTGCAAATATAGACAAGGGGGGGGAACAAATACTTCTTATCATGTACCTTAACAATATTGCAATCAATTTTTAAACTTATCAGTAACACCTTTTTTAATAGTTCTAAATATAAGTAAGTTAAAACAAAATAAAACAAAGGTTATATTCCTTTCTTCCTACCCTACCTTGGAACCTATTTCACTATCTGTATCTTACACTTCTTTCCCCTTTATGGTTTTCTCAAACAAAATACGGACTGCCCTGCACATCTTGATGGGTTTCTTCCTGGTTCTATAACATTTATTCATATTATCTCTAAATGATGTTTCAAATATAAGTACAAATACCATTAAGCTTTATTAAAAATCACTGAAGATTAAGTGAAACCATTATGCCTAATTTTACCTTGTTTTTATCTTGTGTTTATCAGACTTGTCAGTGTCTAATCTATGATTGAGTTACCCCAATTGTATTTGAGAAAGTTCCAGACTGGGAACCGCTCATTCTTTAGTTTATCTGCTTTCTCTTTTATCCTGCATGTAAGCAGGTCTTTTTCTTTCATTTCAATCATTTTCAACATCTATTTTTAACATCCATGGTTAGCACTCTGATAGCTTAGTTTCCTTAACTGTGATTTAGTTTCTGAATTGAACTGCCCCTGCAACTCTAGGTGTTTCAGGCATGTTGCACTTTTAAAAATGCTGAACAGTGATGGAGGATATTAAAGGAAAGTAACGATAGGATTGTCTTAACATCGCTGTAAGTTGGAAACAACTTGAGGTTCACAACAACAATTATCATACCATGATTTGTGTTGTCCTTCTTTAGTAAGTTTCCCTTGCTTACAAGTGTGAGGTGCTGTTGTTGTGCAGTCCTAGTTGCTGCAAAGAAACCAAGATTTCCTTGGTAGGTGTTTAGTTCAAAGAAAGAGTAGCTATAAGATTTTAGAGAAAACAAAGGTTATTCCTTTTCTGTCTTTTTTGTTGTTGTTAACCTTGGCTGTTAGTTAAACGAAACATTTTCATTAACAGTTTCTTTTTACCAGTGTTTTCAATTCCTGTCCATGTTTGTCTGTTCTTGGTTCTGTATGACAGCAGTGGGTGAATTCACAGCAAATGTTGTCTGAGTAGTGAGTCTACTTTGAGTATCAGCCTGTTAAAAGAACTTAGTTGTTCCTCTAGAATTCAGTTAGTTGGAAGTCAGAAACAACATGAAGGCACCCAGCAACAAGATAAAAGACATAGGAAACTGTTCTTAATATTTTTACCCTTTGCTCTTAGAACAAAGCCAATATATTTTCACCTCCTTGAAGCATACAGAGGAACTTGACAAAAAGCTGGAAAAATGACATCAGCAAACCTAAGTGGGGATGGAAAGAAAATTCATCCTAGGTTGAGCAGGAAAGGGGCAGTCTGATAATCTGATTTCATCCAACTTTCTGTGTACTCTTACAAACACATCTATCTTAAGTAGATTGATTTGCCCCTCCAGCACTGTAACCATAAAGGAATTGTGCAGTATCCCTGTGCTGTATGTCCAGACTTTACTGGGACTTTTTATATTTCTGATGTTATATAGTGACTGATGACTTAGAGTATAAATCATAATTCATCAAGATGCTTGAGTGCTAACTGAGTTAATCCTAAACTCTTTCAAGCTGCGTTGAATTGAAAGTCTGGTACGTCTATGCCCTGGCCTAACTTTGTGCTGCCATAATGGCTTTCTCCCTGGGCTATGAGAGATTTGGACAGGGCCTGACTTGGCTTTTTCCACACTTTGCCCTTTTTGATTCTTCTGCTGACTGATTTCAACCAGTAGAGGAGTTGTAGGAGTTTCCTTTACCAACTGATCTCTAAGATTAGCTGGCAGAAGAAGATTATACCAAAGTAAGACCTGTTCAACCAGCATAGCAGTCTTCTACCTGTTCCTTACCCCTAAATGCACACCTGTTTGAATTAGAATCACATTCTGAGTTCACTGACATTCTGTCTTGTGACAGGACTGGGAAGAGAATCATAGAATCATAGAAATGTAGAGTTGGAAGAGACCACAAGGGCCATCCAGTCCAACCCCCTGCCATGCAGGAAAACCCTCAAAGCACTCCCGACAAGTGGCCATCCAGCCTCCGCTTAAAAACCTCCAAAGAAGGAGACTCCACCACACTCTGTGGCAGCACATTCCACTGTCGGACAGCCCTGACTGTCAGGAAATTCCTCCTGAGGTTCAGGCGGAATCTCCCCTCTTGCAGCTTGCATCCATTGCTCCTTGTCTTGGTCTCAAGAGCAGAAGAAAACAAGCCCACTCCCTCCTCGACATGACACCCCTTCAAATATTTAAACATGGCTATCATGTCGCTTCTCAACCTTCTCTTCTGCAGACTAAACATACCCAGCTCTCTAAGTCTGTCCTCATAGGGCATGGCTTCCAGGCCCCTCACCATTTTGGTTGCCCTCCTCTGGACCTGCTCCAGCTTATCCATATCCTTCTTGAATTGGGGTGCCCAGAACTGGACACAGTATTCAAGATGAGGTCTAACCAATGCAGAATAGAGTGGTACCAATACCTCCCTCGATCTAGACACCATACTCCTATTGATGCAACCAAGAATTGCGTTGGCCTTCTTGGCTGCTGCATCACACTGCTGACTCAAGTTCAGCTTGTGGTCTATGAAGACTCCTAGATCCCTTTCACACGTACTGTTAGCCAGCCACGTGTCCCCCATCCTATATTTCTGCATACCATTTTTTCTGCCTAAGTGTAGGACCTTACATTTCTCTCTGTTGAGAATGAGGTATATTATTATGCTAGCATGTAGGCCAGAAGCAATCTTTTTAATTCCAGTTATGTTTTCTTCATATCACAACTCAAATTTCACTGTTCTCATATTTATAATTATATGGCATTTGGCCCTGCAATTATATTTTATGATGTCATTGTAACCCCGATGCTGGTATAATTTTATTTATTTATTTAAATATTTCAATCCTGCCCTATTTCAAAACATCTCAGAGCAGTGTACAGATGAAATTAATACTAGCTGTTATTTAACAAATTAAAACAATTTAAAACAATAAATATAAATTCAGTAACCTATAATTTGGAATTATAACATATTTGGGAGCAGTCCTATCCATTTCCTGCTGATGTAATTCAAAAACACGGGTGCATAGTTCATATGTATATTGCAAATTTTCTCTCACAAACACTCTAACTCTGAAAACAGTCATCAGGAACAAAATAACATTTTACCACCTACATTTACATTAGCAGAATTCAGCCCTAGAGCACATGCAGTGAGCTGTTAATTCCGCCATTTTACAGAGACATACTGGCAGTTTGAATGAAGATATTGGTCTTCTAGGGCAGCTCTGGCCATTCTTTCTTCTTATCAGATTTATGTTCATTCAGGCATAACTCCATTATTTCCATGTAGCTATGAAACCCTTTACAGCAAATTCAGGTGAATTTATACATTTCTTTCAAATTGACCTAGACACTACGTACTATTTCATCAAAGAGCTATATACTTTAAAATGCACGTTTTAACTAAATCATAGTCAGGAAAAGTATTGTCTGTTGGCTGCATATGGGCTTGAAGCCCTTTCTTGAGATATCCACAGTGCTCCCCAGAATTTTTCTTTTAAATGAGTACTGTGGATTGCCGTCAGAATAGCAAAACAAACTGCTAAGTATACAATAGCTGTTGACTATAAGTATGAAAATGAGTGTTGTACTAATTATTCTATTTACTATAGTTAATATTATATGTAGTAGGGAATATAATTAATAAAGTCAGCCTTCCACATTTGCGGGTTTCACTTTTGTGGATTTGATCATTCATAGATTATTTGCTGTCATCTCTACTGCCTCCCTATGCCATTTTTAATAGGGACTGCAAGCCTAGTAAGACTGAGAAACTGTGAACGAGGCTTATACGTCTCTATTAAAAATGGTGTGGGGCAGCAGTGGAAGTGGCCATCCTGTTCTGCCTTGTAAAGGAACCCTGATGCTTCAAAGGAATCCGTAGTGGGTTGAATATGATGATCATACTTTTTTTTTGTGTTAAATATGGTTTGGGAGGGCCTAGAGTTATTCACAGTTTTTCCACTTTCATGGGGGTCCTGTGCCCCTAACCCTAGCAAGTGTGGAGGGATAACTGTATATTAAAACTAGTTGGTGTACATTCAAGCTCTGTGTGTGTGTATAAATGTTTCTGTCTCTCTGCCACACACAGATACATAATTAAGTATGCGAGGGGAACTTTATTTGTCAAGTTAAATGTAAACGTAAATTGAAAAGTAATGGACATTGTGATGGATTCTGGGAGTGTGGCTAACGTGAGTGACAGAGCAGCCCCAGCAACAGATTACTAGATAACCAAAGTGACTGTGTGTGAGAGAAACCCAGGGGTCTAGAGAGAGGGACAGAGGAGAAACCAAACCATTTTTGAGTAGGTTCAAAAGATGTGACCCTGATTTAGGAATTGAGCCTTTGAGCAACCAGGAAACCTATGTGTGTATGAAAGTTCTGTGTCTGTATACTGGGTTAAGCTATAAAAAAAACCTGGATAAACACCTTTTTGAAGTTCTATACTGCTTGGATATACTTATGAGACCCAATACCTTTCCCTGTTTGTTCTTTTAATAAAGATTATATTATATTTTTCTAAATTCTGACTCAATAGAGTACTTTCCACTAGTTCTAATCAATTAGTATCAGGCTACCACAGATCAGTAACACATTCTGAATAAGAACCGAGAGGCTTTACCCTTGATACGCTAAGGTGTTGGTTTTAAAGGGGAGCACAGGGCTGTATGAGGGGGCAAGGTGCTTTAGCAGGCTGAAAGGGAAGCCCTAGCCTCCACAAATATGTTTAATGTATTTGGACATTGGACATTTGTATAATGTGTTTGTTCCTTCCTAAAATCTGCTTAAACCCTATCTTTTGCCGTTGGCCATGTCCCATGGATGTGAATCCTTAAGCTCAACCTGAAAAGCAGACACTGGCCCTACACATATTGCCTACTTTTGAGTTTAGTGTATAACTAAAGCAAAGTGCCTGCTTTGCATTGGTAACTTACCCTTGCTCACCCTGTACATTAGCTGTGGATGTTATTGGCCCACAGCTCAACCCATAATGGTGAGAGATTATGAAAGCTCAGTCCAAAAATTTTCAGATGTCCATAGTTGCCCATAGCTGACCTACATGCTCAGGTGTCTTATGGGGAATCGTATGTTTGGAAATTAGTATGCCATGACCTGGAATGACCTGGAATCCAATGACCTGGAATCCAAAGTTCTTTCTCTGTTACATTTGTTGACTCCTTTCCCTCCATGGCAACTTTCTTTTTCCTGTCATGCCATGAAAAATATTTTACTCTGTCTCTCTAAGGATAGCATACTAGACATTCAGCCAATGATAGAGATAAACACAAAGGCTTCCAAGAAAAAAAAGAAGGAAAGCCATGGCTTTGGATTCCACTGAACACAATCCTGTATTTGCCTTTTGACAAAAACAGCAAACTAGTGAGGAACCAGCCATAGTATCCACTCTTTTGCGTGCCACCCACCATGTCTCAGAGTGAGACATTGAGAAGAATGCTGCCCTTTAGTTGGCTATTGCCTTGTGATCTTCTGATCTGACAGTAGTATCAATGTTAAACTGAAGATATATTTCATCAAGTGAGAGTGAGACAGACAGGGTATATATATATATTGTGTACACACACACAATATACTGTGATGGAAAGAAAAATGAAAAAAGAAATGGAAAGTATATGTGGAAGGTGCAGTGCAATGTAGAGGCCAAGGAGTCAGATCAGACAGGAAAGGAGGTCAAGGGGAAAAGTATAGGTAGAATTAAACTAAAATACCTTGTCAGTTGGCATAGGAGAACCGATGGTTTAGTGTTAAAAACTCCCAACACTACTTGGTTCGCCATATGAAAAATGGAAGTTCCAAGCCAGAGTCAGAATCACTGATGCTATGAAATGAAATAGCCCTGTTACATAACTGAAAAAAAACAGCAAAAAGCTTTGAGCACTGGAATGGTCCATTCCATTGGTGTGAGAGAGGGATGCAGCACTCTGACTCATGCAATAGAGGTGCAACAAAACTTCATGAACTACTTGAGGTCCATGACATGTATTAGACTTGAGGTCCATGAATTACATGAGGTCCAGCGGCAGTGTCACCTGTTGAAAAGCAGCATCAACAACCATATTCAGAGCAGCAGCAGTCTAGTGTGCTAACATTACTGGGTTTCATTAGAGAGACAGCAAATGAAGAAGTGCATCCATGCTGATGGCCCCCAAAGCAAAGTAATTCTTCATTGGGAAGCGTTGGCCAAATTAGTTTTGGTGTACTTGGTTTTAATTTAATAAACGTAATGAGTCTAATGAATTCAAGGAACTTGATTCCATTTCAGAATAATTTAGTAGTAGTGAATTTAACTCCTTCTGCTTTTAAAAATGGTTCAGTCAATTCATCATATGAATTATACAGAGAAAATGATCAAATGAATGTAATGCAAGTAACCCAATTAATCCAAACAAATAATCAAGAGGACATTAGTCACAGCTATATAGGTACAAAATCTATATTATTATCAGTGATTTAAATATTGAAGGAAAAAGGTTCTCGCAGAAATCCAAGCAAGTGATCCAAAAAATTGGATTCCAACTCACATCTGATAGGGAGAATGTTGCAGGGGAACTAAGATTGATAGCAAAGGCTGTGAATCATCTGATATAGAAACAGATAGATAGAATTGGAGTGGGAAGTTCCATTGAATATCAAGAGGTCATCAGGTTACATTCAGAAATCAGAAGTTGTAATACTTAGTAAGAAAGTAATGGAGTAACTTGTAGTTCACCTGGTGGATGCATTAATTTCAAGAAAAAGAACTCAGAGAGGGAGACACAGTATGGAAGAAAGCTACCAAAAGGAGGATTGCTTTAGCGTTGAAAAAAAAAAATCTTATGAGGCATCAGCCTTAGTGGTTAGATCCTCAATAGCAGCCTCTGTGTTAACAAGGGCAGCTGTGCTGCTGATACAGGATATTTTAGAGGCTCTGGATTTAAGTTCCCATAATTTTCAAAGTGCAATAATTAAATTCAAAACATTTTACTGTACATGGCTGATGCAAAGCAAGATGCATTAGCTTTTGCAGCCAGAACAATTACAATAACAGGAAAAGTTGTTGAAGAAGAATTTTTTTCCAGAACAAGAGACAACATTTGCCCTCCTCTGGTCTGCTGAGATTTATCCCATTCTCTTGGAATTCTCAAAGATTATTGCCAGTGGTTCTGAGATAACTTCTGCCAGTTCTTTTAATATCCTTGGATGTAGTTTACCTGGCCCTGGAGACTTGAAGCCATTAGAGTAGCCAGGTATTTCTGTCCTACCTCTTTACCTCTACTTTGATGCATTTCCCCTACCACATCATCTGCTCCATTTTCACAAGATCAAGCACTGGCTCTTGGTTACTTCCCCTGCCATATAAAATTAGGCAATGCCTTATGCCATTGTTTAAATGGCAAATCATTATTCAAGATGGGAGTTGTTTGAAATAAAAACTACATTTTGGGAAAAATGTACATTTTTTATCGTTGATATACAGCCCAACAGTGACAGGTTTCTTAGAGGATCAATATTACAAGCTCCACCAATCTTGAACAGATTCCCTACTTCTCTGGCAATCAAAGAATGAACATTCATAGCAAGTACCAACCTTTCAATTTATGATATTCAGTACATCGTTCATTTTTTCAAAGGTTCTAATGTTAATGTAAGACGCTTGGAAATAAATAAATAAAATATTGATTAAATAATAAATTAATTAATTATTCTTACTTAATCAGATTATTAAAAATTGATATTCTCTATTTCTTCCTTTCTTTCCTTCTCCAGGGAGAAAGATGAATTAATGGCAGCCCTTTCTTCGCTTAGAATAAATCTAAGTGAAATGCAGCGAAGGGAATGTAGTGCTTATGAACAAGTGAAGCAAGCTGTACATATGACTGAAGAAGCCAATTTGGAAAGAACTAAGGTAGAATTTAAAAAAGAGCTAGTGTGGTATAGTGGTAGTTTTAGCAGAAATTGACAACTTCGTTTTAGTGGATTTGTAATGTTGTAGTGGTTTGAGTGTTGGATTATGGCCCTGGAGACCAGGGTTTGATTCCCTGCTTGGCCATGGAAACACACTGTGTGAGCCTGGGCATGTCTTGTACTCTCAACGTCAGAAAACCCCATGATAGGTTTGTTTTATGATTACTGTTAAGTCAGAAACGACTTGAGGGCACACAACAATAACCTATCTTTTTTAAAAAAAATATACGCTTCACTTTGGAATTCATGTAACTACTTCAGGCATGGCCTCTATATGCTGTGTTTTGGATCAAGAATAGAGCAAGTGTTGCCTTCTTGTCCTGTCTACGTGCTCCTTAGAGGCAATTAATAGACTATTTAAGAATCACTCCTACTTAACCATTTCACTCTCTATTCTGTCTTTTCCTTGCTCTCTTTTCCTTCTGTCGCATGGAAATATTACTCAGCTGAGCTTTCGCTGCTCAACATAGTGATTTTAATGTCATGAAGTCTGCAGTTAGTCTTTTAGTCTTTTGTTGGTGTCACTAACAATGTGGTGTACCGCCCATAGGGGCTTTCCTCACTACAGTTACAGTGCTATTATTCCACTTTCAACATCCTATGGAATCCTGGGCTTTGCAGTTTAGGGAGGGGTATTTAGAATTCTCAGCCAGAGAGCTCTTTGGCCTCAGTAAACTACAAACCCCAGAATTCCACAGGATTTTGAAACTGGAATAATACCACTGTAACAGTGTAGTGAGGAAAGTTCCATAGTTTTGGTGCAGTGTGAACAATGTTTACACGGCTTTTCTAATTTTTAAGATTTACTTTCAGTGGCTTGTTTAAAGGCTTTGCTTCATTGTCCTGCTAACTAGTGCCCTCTGCTGTATCATTAGTACATTTCCTCTAGTTTAGAGGATTTTGTAATCCCACAGGATTTCTGTAAAAGACAGGATTACATTATTAATCAAGTGTGCTATGAAAAGAATGCTAGTGGCCTCAGCTTCAGAAGTTTGAGTATAAATGTTAAACTTCACCAATTGCACTTATTTCTGGGAGCATGGCCATATTAGTATGTTAAAGAAAGGAATTTGTGATATTTTGGAACTACCATATTTATCATACCATAATAAATTTGTTAGTTTTTCAGGTGCTGCAAGACCCCTTGTTGTTTTCACCAGATGAAATGCTGCCATTAAAGCTTTTAAAAATACAATTACACCAAAACAAAACTTTATTGGCTGAGGCCACTGTTTCACAGTAATGTTTGTGAACAGTTTAAAGTTTAAATTGTAGATGGTGTTGCATGTGAATTGAATCACTTGAGAAACTGTGAAGCAGTGCCTTTCCAAGGCCACACCCACATAGCACCACAGTATGCAAATTTCTTCATGGATGATCTGGAACAATGCTTCCTCAGCATGTGCACTCAAAAATCTCTTCTCTACCTATGATTTCTTGGTGACATGTTTGTAATAACGTAACACATGAAACATAGGAGGCTCTCAAATCAAGCAAAACACCATCTAGGAAAGAGTAGGAGAGGGGGAAAAAATCCAAACAGTCAAATAAAGAGTAAGATATGATGGTAAATAATATTATACATAACTCAGAATAATCAAAGGAAATTAGATATAACTAATAACCAGCGGTATGATACAATACAGAATAATACAATTACAAAACAGAATAATACCAAACACTATGATTAAGCACAACAAACGTGTACTGTACAGTTCTCCCTCCGCATTTGTGGGTTTGGCATTTGTAAATTTGATTATTCGCAAGCATCCTGCTTCCCCCCCCCATTCTTCTCCTCCCATTCCTATGCATTCTGCCCTGGAATGAGTTTGAGGCAAAATGGAAGGGAATGGGGTGAGGAGAAAGGCTCCCAAGATTCTTCCTTTGTTCCTCTGAACTTTCCATCTTCCCCTTCCCATTCATTTTGCCCCTGTGCAGAGAACATACACAGGGGCAAAATGGAAAGGAATGGGGTTGAGGGGAGGCTAAGAGCAGTGGTTCTCAACCTGTGGGTCCCCAGATGTTTGTGGACTTCAGTTCCCAGAAGCCCTGAGCATTGACCATAGTGGCTGGGGCTTCTGGGAGCTGAAGTCTACGAACATCTGGGGACCCACAGGTTGAGAACCACTGCTAAAGAGCCTTCCTTTCCTCCTTCAGAGTTTCCCCCTCCTTTCCCCATCCATTTTGCCCCAGTGCAGAGAATTCACACTTAGGCAAAATGGAAGGGAATGGGGTGGGAGGGAAGGCTAATGATCATTCTGTTCGCTCTCTGGAGTTTCCCTTCTCCCATTCCAGCACAGAGAACTCGTACTGAGGCAAGGGAATTGGAGGGGAAGGCTAAGAGCCTTCCTTTCCTCCTCCAGAGTTTCCCCCTACTCCTTCCCATCCATTTTGTCCATGCTGGGGCAAAATGCAAGTGAAGAGGGGGACTCTGGAGAAGGAAAGGACAGCTCTTGGGAGCCTTCTCCCCACACCATTCTCTTGCGTTTTGCATGGGAACAGGAAGTGGGGGAGCAAATGGGGGAGTTATTCTCAATTGTTCCACTTTTGTGAGCATTCTATGCCCCAAAACTTTGCAAATGTGGAAGGAGGACTATGTATGTAAAGAGCAACTTAACCCAAATAATGATAAAAAAATCTAAAGCTTATAGGCAATTAATATAACTTATCTCATACAATATAGCAAGGGCAGCTGCATGGTAAACAACACTTTGAACTTGAACATAGAAGTCTGTGATAAAGAAACATAAAAAGGCCAACTATATACATATAATTACTTCTGGAAATGTGGAGCTGGTTCATTGAGTTTTCATCAGCAGTTAACAGAAATAGTATTGTCCATAATTATCCTAAGGCCATAGATGCAATATTCCAGACTCCAAAGATGTTGAATGATGTAGAAATTAATCATAGTAAAGAAAATAAGAGTACAACAAAAACTGAATATGAAAACAGAGATATAATACACTTACTACCTCACAGATAAACAAGCAATATTTACAATTGTAGAGTTGCACAAAGAAGTGTGGAAGCTACCCATTTTTATACAAATCAACTCGAGTTGATGAGTGTAACTCACAGGTGGCTTGAAAACAGAGCTGCCAAATTTTTGCAAGATGAATTAAAGGCACAAAGCAGATAAAGATATGTACACAATAATGCAAACACACACACACACATTTATCTTGAAAAATAACTGGCAGGAAATAGATCTAAATACACTATAGAAGACATTGCATATGTTCTGTTTAACTGTCAATTACACCCCCCAGTAAGGGGACCTTATCTACAGACACTACTTGACAGAACAAAATATTGGGACCCTAACAAACTATTATCTTTCTTTCAGGGCACTAACAGATATGTAGTTCTCAGAACTGCTAAGTTTATAAATATGGCTGTTCAGCTGAAAAAACTATAGAACATATTGGGGTTGCGTGCAAGAGTGATGAGTTAATCTAAATATGTACTGTTTCTGTATGTTATTATATTCATCATATCACAAGATGAGATGATAACCCATTATAAGTTTTGGTATTTTCTTTTACGTTATTCTTTTTATTTCATCTTATATTTTATCATATCTTATTTTAACTTATTGTATCTTACTTCACTGTATTTTACTTATTTCATTTTATTGTATTTTACAACATCTGATGTTATTTCATTTGATTTGATCGAATGACTAATCAATAAATTTTAAAACAAACAAACAACCTAAACAAAGGAAGAGACACTATGGACTTGGCAAATGAATGGTTTTGTAAATATGCTGATAAATCCGAGCAATCATTTAAGGCAATGGATGCAATAGATAGTAATATATGTATCCAAAAAGCCTCTCTTTGAAGGAAACTGTTTGACAAAGAGATCTGTTTAAGGGGGCAAGGCTAGACCCACTTGATACAAAAAAACAAAACAAATGTACACGATGTAATAATGTAATGTACACCATGTGATTTGAGTTACAGTTGGTAAAGATTTTAACTGCCATCTTCCCTTAGTAATGGGGTTATAAAGTGCTTAATCAGTAAACGTTGCTGGCAACAAGTAGTAGTAGCCCATTGTGACAGAAGGTGTCTGCTTAAACTGAAGGAAGTCAGTGTGTACTAATATATTCTGCAAAATGGAGGTCTTAATAAGATAATAGGATATTTACCAGATCCAGATATATCTTGAATTGGATGCCTGTGTTTGAAAATAATTAAGTTTTATGAGAAACATGGTTGGAGGAAAAAGACCAAATAATTGTGTCTTAGGGCTCTTGTTGTACTGGTTGTAATAAGGTGGTCCTATTTTTACCCATGGAAATAATATGATTAGAAAAGCTTTTATCTGTCAATTGTTTTGAGAACTGACAGGCATTAGCCTTATAGCAGGAATGCATAGTACAAATTCTTTTCAGGTGTAAAAATTGAGAATGGGCCATGTTTTTCTTTAGATGTTAAAGGTGACAACTAAAATAATGCAAGACAGAATTTCTATCAGTAGGTTTGTAGTAGTTACATGCACACATTCTGGAATCCTGAATGTATACCGGAACATAAAAAAAGGCAATTTCCTTGCTATTGAAATGACGAGTGAATTTTATGTACAGATTGATTGAATTGATTGAACTGAAAAACTGGTTTACTAAGGAAATTTAAGGGGAAAAACAACAACAATGAAGACATCATCAGAAATTGAAAACATTATGAAAATGCTTTGCATCTGAACTGAGAATGTAAGAGGGTTCTAAATCTGCCATATATAGATAGGATATGCTGAGTGCTTCTGGGCTGCCAATCGGCACTCCCTCAATTTGAAAATAAAATTGCGTGGCAAATTTAATGTAATTATTTTCTAAGATAACATCCAGAAAATCCATTGAGAGTTGAATGAATGGTCTGGGGTGAGAATGAGAATACAGTCCTCCCTCTACATTTGCAGGTTCAACATTTGCAAATTTGATTATTCATGAGTGTGCCTGCTTCCCTCACAATTCTCTTTCCCCCATTCCTATGCATTTTGCCCCATGGAGAGTTCTCTAAGGCAAAACAGAAGGGAATGGGGTGAGAGGAAGTGCATTTTTATACAGTACTGTAGGGCTAAATCCATCATTAGCCCTACCTGGAATAGAATCATTGAAAATAATGGGAGTTGTTAATCACAACTAATTTAAGTGCCTTTGGTTTCAGTGAGTCTGTTTAAAGTAGTAAGTAACATTAACTTGATCCTTAAGTTGTGTTAATTTAATAGAAATATGTTTAATATAGAGATGTTATGTTTTTAGATTCAGGTTTTTCACATTTTCACATTTAGGTCTCATTGTTCACTAAAGAAAGGTGTAGTTTTGATCTTTAACTAGTACTGTCTCCACAGGCTCTTGTTCAGTGTGAACAACTTAAAAATGAGATGGAGAGACAAAGAAATCGTCTTGAAAGGGAGTTAGCAATCCAACTAGATAAGAGATCCCAAGAGCAAGAATCGGTTCGTGAAGAAATGAAGAAAGAAAAAGAGAATTTGTCATCCATGGTATTTTAATATTTTTCATATAAATACTTTGAAGTCTTAACAGAGTGTTTTTCTGTTCCATTCTTTTAAAGGTAGTTAAACTTGGCACCTTTCTTGGTTGCTCTTTGGAATATTTTCTATATTGAAAAATATGGCTAGCTAACAGTCTTAATGACTCAAAGCAAAACATCTCTTTTTACAAGACTGAATGTATAGCCATAGTAGCTGTTATTTTAGGTTTCCCCTTACTTTCCAAACCAAAACTTCTATTTAATAAGAGCCCTTTGGTCTCTGATGGTCTGTGAAGGCAGAATATTTAACATTTTGAGAAGTTAATGATCTCCAATTTTACCCTCTTGTTTGCTTCCCCACTAATGGTGGTTTTGCTTTGTTTCAGGTGTTCTCTTTATCTCAGAATGTGGCTAGTCTAGAAGCTCAGGTTGACAGAATTACCAGAGAGAAGATGTCCTTAGCAAGTCAACTGGAGGAAGCTCAGAATCAAAATGCTTCTCATGAAATAGAGATTAATAAGGTAAAAACACTTTATGAATATACAAAATGGTCAGTTTTCAATAAATAGGAAAATACTATGGCATTTTGCCTTTGCTCTTTATGTCTTAACAGGCTATAGTTTAATGTATTAAAGAGTAATGAGTGGCCCTGTCCTTCTGAAATGCTCTGACAAGGGATATATCCACAGCTCCTTCCCTGACTTATTTGTATTTTATTTTCAAATTTTTATTTTCAAAGAGGCTTTGTCTTTGTCTTAAATAAAAATTATTAAAAATAGCACTGCCTTTCTGCAGTGATGGAGTTGTGTGCTCCTATAAAGCAAGAAGCTGTGTGGATGGTAGCAGTGCCTCCCATGTCAGACAGGCTTTTGAGAAGGAGCCAGACTAAAGGTGCCAAACAGTTACTGGGCAGCACTAGGAGTGCAGGGTGACAGTGACGGAGACAATGGCAGTGGAATCATAGCTAAAACTTGATAGTAGCACAAAGAAGAAGGCTAGGTAAATCACTTTTATTGTGAAAACTCTTTTATTGTCTTTTGTTGTGAAAACTCTATGATGAGACAATCCAGAATAAAACGAGATATTGCCAGAAGTTGAGACTCCAAGGTCAGAAAGCAGTCAGTGAGCTTCTAGGATACAGCAGAGGACAACTGCAAGTAGCACGGTGGTTAATAATGCAACTGGACTGAAGCTGAAGGGACACTCAGCTGCTAATGTGTTCAGAAGTGGAAGTAAAGTCTGAAGCTGCACAACACATACAATAGGAGCATGGAATATGAGAAGAATGAATCAAAGGAAGCTACGCATAGTAAAACAAGAAATGGAATGTATAAACGTTCCATTGTCTGGGGTGAGTAAACTAACGGGACAGGAATGGGGCATTCTGAGTCAGATAATTACACAATATTTTATTCAAGAAATAAAAATCTAAAGAAGGAATGGGGTCGCATTAATAGTGAGGAGAGATACAGCAAAAGCAATCAAATGCAAAGTATGATCAAATAGTATCAAGACTTCAGGGAAAAACCCGTTTATATAACCATATTGCAAGTTAATGCTTCAACAATAGAGGCAAAAGAAGCAGAAAAACTGACAGAGTCTGTGCTTGATTCCAAGAGGAAATTGATCACACACCAAAATAGGATTTGTTAATCATAGGCTATTGTAATGCAAAAGTAGGAAAAGCAAAATCAAAGACTATAGGAAAATTTGGCCCACAGCCAAGAAATGAAACAGGTGAATAACTGATTGAATTTTATGAGGCCAATAGTTTGTTCATCATAAACACAGTCTTCAGGCAACCAAAGAGGCTGCCATATCATTTGATGGCCAATGTAGAAATCAAATAGAATACATACATGGAAGCAGAAGATAGAGAACTTTCATTCTCTCTTCAAAAACAAGACCAGGAGTCAATCGTGGCACAGACCATGAACTGCTAATATCAAAAATTAGAGTAAAACTAAAGAACACTAAACCACCCATCATACCACAATACAACCTAAAGAACATCCCCATAGAATGTAAAGATAATGTAAAAAATAGATATGTACTATTAAGCCTGATTGACCAGGAACCAGAAGAAGTCTGAGCTGAAGCTAGGGACACTGTCAGAGAGTAATGCGAAAAGATACTATTTGCAGCTGAAAAATAAAGAGAAGCTTCAATGGATGACAGATGAAACTCTTCAAGCAGTTAATGGCAGATTAGAAGCTAAAGTAAAAGATGACACAAAAAGGTTCAGCATCCTGAATGCAACTGTTCAATGAGCTGTGCACAGGGACAAAAAGAACTACAACTGGCCCTCCACATTTGTGTTTGGCTTTCATGGATCTGATTATTTATGAGTTTCTTTGGATTCCACCCCAACCCCTCACCTCAGGTGTTTCTTTTTCAGGGGGAACTCCCCTCGAGGTGGCTCTGATGAGGCTGTGCAACCTGCCTCTGGTTCTCCTCCTTCACCAGCCATGCTGCCTAGCCAGCTAAGGACAGCTCACAACCTGATTTCTCAGCACCATGGACCCTGCTCTGGTGCCTCCCCTTACCCAAGGAAGGAGATGGGCAAGAGAGAGGAAGTATAGACCCAACATATCAGCCTCCCCTTCCCCCTCTTTTCCTAACCTGGTTTGGGTCCTGGGTGCCACCATGCCTTGGCCCTATTCCCACAGACATACACACACACACACACACACACACATTTTTTGATATTTGCAATTTTAACACTTTTGTGAGGGTCTTGCACCCCTAACCCTAGTGAATGTGGAGGGCCAACTGTACTGTAATAGTCAATGCAGAGAAATAGAAGATGACAACAGAAGAGGAATCACAAGAGACCTCTTCCACAAGATCTGAGAAATCAGAGAGAAATTTAAACTAGGAATGGGGATACGTTATGACCAGCAGGGGGACACATTACGTTGTCAAGTAGAAATAAAAAGACAATGGAAACAATACACTGAGGAACTATACAAAAGAGATGAAAGGATGACAGATTCATTCAAGGAAGAACCATTTGAAAATGAACATACAGTTTCAAAAAGTGAAGTGGAAGTTGCAATCAGAACACTTGGGAGAAATAAATCACCAGGGACAGATGATGTACCAATGGATCTGCTTCAAGCAACAGAGACAGAATCTACTCTAGTTCTGATTAAAATCTGTCAACAAATATGGAAAACAAAATAATGGCCTGCAGACTGGGAAACCCTCAATATACATTCCAATCTCCAAGAAAGGGGAAACCAGGGACTGCAATAACCATGGAACCATTGTATTAATGTCCCATAAAAGCAAAGTGATGCTCCAAATTCCACAACAATGACTTTGCCATATGTGGATGAAGAATGCCACATGTCCAAGCTTGGTTCAGGAAAGCAAGCAGCAACAGTGATCATGTTGCAATCATATGTTGCATAATTAAACACATCAGAGATTTTTTTTAAAAAAGAAAAAAGAAAAAATCAGCCTGTGGTTTATAGATTATTGCAAACCCTTTGATTGTGTAGATCATGAAAAACTATGGATCGCTCTTAAAGAAATGGATGTGCTACAACATTTGAATGTCCTGATAAGTAACCAGTATTCAAGACAACAGTCTGCTATCTGGACAGACTATGAAGCAATGGAATGGTTTCCAGTTGGCAAGAGGTCAGACAGATCTGCAATTTATCAACCTATCTGCTTAAAATTGTAGGCTGAGCATATCATACATAAAGCAAGATTAGACTCAGACATAAGAATTCCAGCAACCATAGCTTATCATCATCACTAGCTGAAAAGGCCTTGTTGCATAATTGTTAAAGGTGGAGAAGCATGTCTTCCTTTTCATTTCCTCATCTGTGCTTTTTATAAATCCTTTCTAGTGCTTTTTATTTCTATGCTTGTTTGCGTTAATTAGAAGATTGTACTATGAAGGCTTTGAAGTTTTTAAATTCAGGGCAGCACACAAAAGTTCCTAATATTTTGTTTTAAAAATATGTGTCCATTTCTTTATGGCTCTCATTTAGATAGTTGAAACTTAGCTTCGCTAATAGATTCCTGTTAATTAAATCTGTGTGATCCATGTGGTGAAGCATTGCTGTACTGTTAATCTTTCTAAAAGAGAGCTAAAAGACCTTCTGTTAGGAGGCAGTACATATTTACTGCACATAAGAAGTGCATGTATGTGATAAGATCACTTGCCATAAGTGAACTGACATTATTCTGTATTGATATATATTTACACATCTCTTTTCATGAAGCAGTTAACATTCCGATAATAGTCAGTATCCTACACTGTCACTGCACTTACAGGAGCAGTTTCCATGAGCACACAAAAAAGGCAGAAGGGGAAAGCATTCCCCTCCCCTCTTGTAGCGTGCTGCACAACCTAAAGACTTCTGAGTTTTGCTTAGTACTCTCTTCTGAGCAGCTTTTCAAAGCTTATAGTAGATGTTTTTCCTGACACCTTGTTAAAATTTGCGCAGGCCATACCGCAGAGATATTGTTAAATCAGATTGTCATTTAAGACAAGGAAACTGGTTATGAAAACTGCTGAAGGAAGGAGCTAAAATCCAGATGCAGTCATGTTACGTTACATTCAAGCTAATGTTCCTGATGGAGGGTAGAATTTTATGTAAATAAATAAATTTCAGGTTTGAATGTGAGGATAATGTGGTATTCCACATTGTGAAATAGTACTTGTTAAGGAACAATTGTTTCTTCTTCGTGGTCTCTGTGCCTCACACATTGGGATCTTCGCGCATGCGCGGTAGCATTCAGAAAGATCCAGAGCTGAGCAGCTTGGCGGGAATCCCTCCTCCTGTCCATACTGAGCATGCTCAGCCCACCAAGCCGACGGTCCCTCCTCGGTTTTCTTTTATCCGCCAGTGTGTTCACAGCGAACAGAAAGACCTCTTAGTTGAGCAGCTTTTTTCTTGGTGTTTTTTGTCTTCGTTCCCCTACGGACTTCTGTGAGAACCCCTCTGTCTTCTTATGTCTTCGTTGTTCAAATCTTGGTATTTCGTGTGGTCACAAGGCTGCGTTGTCCGATGGACACTCTAAGTGCCTCTTCTGCCTTGGAGAGACCCACAATGTTCGGGTCTGCTCCATTTGTAAGGAGTTTACGGCTCAGACCTTGAGAAATATAGCTTCAAGGGTTAAATCCCACTGCTGGGAGCAAGCCTTAAGGATTAAAGAGAGGGCAGCTGAGAACACCGCCCTCTTTACTTCCATGGCTTTGTGTTCCTCTGCCATTACGCAACCCACAACCACACCCTCATCAGTATTGACGGCCACAATACCAACTTCAACGGTACCGGGCTCAGTACCGTCTTTGATGTCTCTGCCTCTGGTCTCCTCCTTGCCACGGATTCCGAAGCTTTCTCGGACACCGATTGCCTCCTCGTCATCAGGGGAATGCCTCTGCAGGCTCACAGTCGGCTCCACCCCCTAAACCCCTAACGGCGGCTCAACGAAAACAGCCTTCTTCACATTCTTCGGACCCTTGAGTAAAGGAGAAGAAGAAGGAGAAACACCGATCGCTTTCACCGGCTTCTCAGCCATCCTGCCTTCCAACGCCCCCACTGACCCAGCCTACAATGGCCACAGTCGAGGAGGAAGGCCCTCTGGATATTTCAGTGGAGCCCGGTGACGTCCAACTCCCAGTGGTGCCACTACCACCAGCCTTGGAGGAGCCTCTGGTTTGATCGGATCCACCTGCGCTGGGCGCATCAGTCCTGTCGCACGGTCAACCCGAACATGGGCTGGACTGTCCATGCCTTAGATACTTCACAGGCCCCATCTTAGCGGAGGGCACCTTCCCATGACCATGTCCATCATAGTGCGGTGCACTCTCCAGGCCGTGCTGGCAGGCAGCGATCCCCGCGGCGGCGGGAGGCCACCTCTGATCGCAGCAGGTCTCGGACAAGGCTCGACTTGCCATTCTCGTCAGACTTATATGTCTGGCGAGAGCAGCCGGGATCGTACTACTCGTACTCCCCTGCATATAGAGATCGGTATCATGCTGACATCCATCACCGGTCGCCTTATCGTCGTTGGTCCCGGTCTCCGTCCTCGGTGTCCCGGTACCACCCAACATCGCGATACCGAAGGTCACCATCCCAGTTGAGATCACGGTCTCCATATTACCACCATCGTTCCAGAGACTGCTCCCCGCGCTACCGGCTGATATCACCACCTCCTCGGGTTACGGCTACTGTTTCTCTTTAACCACTTGGTGCCAAATTCCATAGTGGTCGAATCGTCACAGACGAAAGGTGGTAAGAGGGCGCATACCACTCCACCTGATTGGAAAGGTCGCAGGTTAGATTCGTTTGGAAGACGTTTCTATTCTGCGTCTTCCTCGATCACAAGGATCTCGAACACCCAGGCTTGCCTTGTGGCCTACCAGCAGAACATCTGGGACAGGTTCTATCCCTTGCTGGCCCATCTCCCAGATGACCATAGGACAAGTGCTGTCCAGTTCTACAACAAATCGGTGGCCATGTCCAACCAGCAGATCCTGTCCTCCTGGAACGCAGTCGAGGGAGCAGCCCGGATGATGGTCAGCATGATTGCTCTCCGGCGATTCGCTTGGTTGCGGTCCACGGGGCTCCAAGAGGACAGCAGGAAGCACATCGAAGATTTAACCTTCGATGGACAGGGCCTGTTCCATGCGACTACAGATGATGCCACGGATCATCTCGTCAAGGTGCGTCTTACGGCCAAAAGGATGGGGATCCATCAGACGTCGCAGTCCTGTCACAGTGTCGCTTCCCGCTCTTCTTGGCGTCGGTCAACTTCCTCTTAACCATCCCGATCACCCCGCCGAACATCAGCTTGGTCCTCGTTTCCGTCCTCGATGTGCAGGACCTTGAGAAGGCGGCAACTGTCATCGAAGAAGTCTTCCTTCATGGCGAAGTCACGATTTTGACTTCCACTGCAGGTCGAGTCCACATCCATTCTTCCGCCTGCCTTCCAGCTTCGCTGAATGCCCGAGTCTGGCCTGTCATCTTGCCGAATGGCGTCGCATCACTACGGACTTTTGGGTTCTTTCCATCGTCCGTCTTGGTTACGCCGTTGAGTTTCAAAGTATACCATCTCGAGGCATCTACTATTTCACCCCGGCCAACCCAGCTTTGCTAGAGGGGATATAGTCCCTACTGCAGAAAGGGACCATAGAGTGGGTCCTGTCCTCAGCCAGTACTACCAGCTTCTTCTGCCAGTATTTCACGGTACTGAAGTCGGACGGTACCCTCCGACCGATCCTGGACCTCAGGGGGGTGAATTCGTACATTCTCCCCCGGAAATTCAAAACGGTCACCCTGTCATCCATCCTGCCTTTCCTGTGACGTTGGGACTGGTTCGCCTCTATGGACCTACGAGATACCTACTTCCATATCGCAGTTCGGCCCCACCACAGGCGCTACTTGTGATTTGCAGTTGACGGCATTTGTTACCAGTAAAAGGTGCTGCCGTTCTGACTTTCCACTGCGCCCAGGGTTTTCACCAAATGCATGGCCCCAGTGGTATCGTACCTCTGCACAAAGCACGTTATGGTATACCCTTACCTGGACGACTGGCTGCTGGTGGTGCCCTGCAAGCAGAAACTGTATGAGGATATTCACCTCACACTGTCTCTTCTCTCCAACCTCGGCCTCTGGGTGAACCCCAAGAAGTCTCACCTCAAGCAGACCCGTGTCCTGGACTTTATTGGCGCCACTCTGGACTCTGTCACGACCAGGGCCTTTTTTCTGATGAAACGGGCCTGCACTCTGCGTCAAGCTGTTACCGCTGTCCTCCGAACCCCAGTAGTCTCCACCAGGAAGATCCAGCAGCTCCTTGGCTATGTGGCAGCGACAATGGTGGTCACCTACCTTTCCCGCTTCGGGCCTCCCCACTGCAGCACTGGTTCATCAGCGTCTTCGACCCTCTTTGAGATGACCAGAGCATCCTACTCTGGATTCCCTGGCAGGTGCGATGCTCTCTCATGTGGTGGCTCTTGCTCTGGCACCTAATGTCGGGGATGCCGTTCGTCGATCCCTCTCCTCGGGTCACGATAACGACGGATGCCTCCCTCTCCAGATGGGGAGCTCATTGCACTGATCTCAAGGTGCAAGGGCACTGGATTGGCCAAGAGACTCGCCTCCACATCAACGCCTTGGAACTCCTGGCCGTCCTGAAGGCGTTAAGCGCTTTCCGCAACATCGTTGCCGGGCGAACGGTGCAGATCCTGTCGGACAACACAACAGCCATCTGCTATGTGAACAGGCAGGGAGGCACCCACACCGCCACCCTCCTAAACATAGCCCTGCGCCTTTGGGACTGGTGTGTGCCACTCCACGTTCACCCCATCGCCGTCCATCTGGTAGGCTGGGAGAATGTCACAGCGGACACGCTCAGCAGAGACACCTCATGCCATCACGAGTGGTCCCTCTCCGATACCATGTTGCAGAAGATAGTGTCTTGATGGGGCTGGCCGTCCATCAATCTCTTTGTCAGCATTCGGAACAGGAAGTGTCCCCGGTACTGCTCGAGAGCTGGCCTGAGTCGGGTCTCTCTCGGCGATGCCTTCCAGTTCCAGTGGGACAAGAAACTGCTTGTATGCGTTCCCACCGTTTCCTGCTTCTAGGTTGCGTGGTGGCCAGGATTCTCTCCAATCACGCCAACGTCATCCTGGTGGCCCCGTATTGGCTGAGACAACACTGCTTTGGCCCTCTCTTCACAGCCACTGGAGGCTGGAGTTTCAAGCTTCCTTTGGCACCAGACCACCTCTCGCACTCGGATGGTCTTGTGCTGCATCCAGACCTGCCACTCCTGTGTCTCCACGCGTGGCGGATAATCCTTTAGATGCTCCGGCTATACGGGATGTCCTCACCGTGGCCAGGAAGGAGTCCACGCATAGATCTTACAGCTACAAGTAGCAGAGGTTCTTGGCCTTCGCTGACGCTTGTCACGAACCCGCATCGCCTGTCGCCCTACCAACCGTGCTGCATTTCCTTCTGCACCTTCGAGAACAGGGTTTGGCCTTCTCATTTCTCAGGGTCTACCTCTTGGCTATTGTGGCCTACCAGCCGCGTGGTACCCCCTCTGCGGCACTCTTCCGCGATGCTACCCTCAAGCAATTCTTGACAGGGCTGCAACACCTTTATTCTCCGGTAACTCCACCGCTTCTGCCTTGGTCGCTGTCCTTGGTGCTCTCTCAGCTGACGCAACCGCCCTTTGGTCTGTGGCTACTTCTGATGACAGGCTTCTCACCATGAAGACGGCCTTCCTTGTCACTGTCACTTTAGCTAGGCGAGCAAGTGAGCTTACCGCGCTGCGGTCAGATGAGCCCTTCCTTGTCTTCCACCGAGACGAGGTTGTCCTGCGTCCAGACATCTCCTTCCTGCCTAAGGTTGTTTCTGATTTCCATCTCAACCAGGATGTCATCCTTCCCACCTTCTATCCAGACCCAGCTATGCCTCTGGAGCGATCTCTCCATTTGCTCGACACCCATCGAGCTCTGGCCTTCTACATCCAACGGACTTTGTCCTTTCGTCAGACTCCCCACCTGCTCATCTGTTATGGTGGTCATCGGAAGGGCCATAAGGTGTCCACCCAGAGATTTTCCAAGTGGGTTTGGCCAGACCATTCTTCTGGCATATGAACTGGCTAAACAGCTTCCGCCAGCCCTGCTTCGTGCCCACTCCACCAGAGCCGTGGCCTCTTCAGCAGCTCTCCTTCAGGGGTTGACCTGCAAGAGCTTTGTCTGGTGGCTACCTGGTCATGACCTTTGACCTTTTTGCGCCACTACTGATTGGACTGCTGGGCTCGACGGGATGCCTGCTTTGGCTGTGCAGTGTTGTCTTCCATTCTCTAGGACCTGACCCACCGTCGATTGGTAAAGCTACACAATCTCCCAATGTTTGAGGCACAGAGACCACAAAGAAGAAAAACAGGTTTCTTACCTGTAACTGTGATTCTTCGAGTGGTCATCTGTGCCCTCACACACACCCGCCCAGCCTTCCCCTCTTCAGGTCCTGCTTCAGCGAACTTCAAAACTGAGGAGGGACGATTGGCTTGGCGGGCTGAGCATGCTCAGTACAGACAGGGGGAGGGGTTCCCGCCAAGCTACTCAGCTCTGGAACTTTCTGAATGCTACTGCACATGCGCGAAGATCCCAATGTGTGAGGGCACAGATGGCACTCGAAGAACCACAGTTACAGGTAAGCAACCTGTTCCTTCCTTGCAAGAAAATAGTCACAAGGAATTTCTGCGGGGTGTGTGTGAGAACGATTGTCTGGATAAATACTTCTACTTTTGGAGAATATAAACTATAATTTCAGGACTTATAAATGTCTTTATTTTATATTGAGCCTTTTGGAGCAAATGTAAAATGTTAATAAGAATTTTATCTTAACTCATCATGCTTAAACCAGCAAGGAACAGGTTTTATTTAAAGTTAACTAGGACTTCAAGTACACAGAGAGAGATGTGGTAGAGTTGCAAGTTTTCCATTTATACCTGCATCTCAAAAAGTGTCACTTTTAAAACAGAAATACAAGCTGTAAACAAAGTAAGAAAGACATAGAAAATACATTGCATACTGCACTACAGTGAAAGTGCTGCAGGAGAGCACTAAACTCCTGCCACTTCAAGAATAGGAATGCTTGTCACCCTGTGCTCCTTTCCTACTTGCATGCATTTAAAAAAGAGGGAAGCACTGCTCTTTTTCCTCCAGTGATATCACCACTTAGCCATGTCTAACCATATATCACAGTGACATCATTCATCTAACATTTAATCCCTGGTTTGCTGTGTTTATTATAAGATGAACAAAACCACTTTGACTATTACTTTTTAAAAGAAATTATTTATATTCTTCTGATCACCACACAGGTTGTTACTGTTAGTAGCTAGTAACTTTTCTTTCTATTATTGTTCCATTGAAAAATACAGCAAAATTTTCTCTGGTTTCTGTTTTGGGCAGCCAGCTTAGCAGCCAGCTTCCCTATGCACTTATACTGGCACTCTTTCTTTTCTTTTCAGATGCTGGAGTAGTTCAGACTCCATGCTCCATTCCATTTCATACCTGCTTCCTGACCACAGGTTGACTTTTTCTTTTTAAGAGCCAGGGACAGTGGAGAAGGGCAGACTAACTTTTAAGAAGTATTTTCTGAGATTTCCAAGTATACCTGAATCTTCAAAGGCTTTAATATGAGCTTCAGTAAAGATTTCTCATTTAACTTTTTAAGTCTCTTCTTAAATAAATTAATTATGAAATGATAACAACAACAGCAACAATAATAAATAATTTTATTTGTTACCAGTATCTCCCCAAGGCTCCACATGACCTTTAATGGTTATGTGGAAGGCAAAATTTTACATAATCAGGTGAATCCAAGCAATCCTTGCTGAAAGTATTCTGCACAGCCATTACACGAATAGCAGCCGTATCCAATTTGCATTCTGGCAACCGTAGTCTTATCTGTGTTATACATGTGCATACATGCTCTCTCTCTTTCATTGTTAAGGTCAGACTGAGTCAGACTGAATGAGTAATAAGCAGACATCTGTTCTATTTTCACTGAAAAGTAATGAATTACAGGCAAAAAAGTAATTGTTTCACTTTGTTACTGCAAAAAAGAATCAGTTGTCAGAGCTTTGTATTTACACTGAAAATACGAGTATAAAAGAAATTACAGCACTAAAATTTGAGAGCCAATATGGTGTAGTGGTCTGGGTGTTGGACATTGGGAAACTAGAGTTCAAATCCCCATTCATCCATGGAAACCCACTGGATGACCTTGGGCAAGACACACACTCTTGTCTGCAGAGGAGGGCCAGGGCAAACCCCCTCTGAAAGAAATATGGCAAGAAAACCATGTGATAGGTTTGCTTTAGGGTCACCATAAGTCTGAAATTACTTGAAGGCACACAGCAAAAAAGTAAATTTGTAAATATAGAAGATACCCACTAGAGGGCATCAAAAGCTCTTCTTCTAAATAAGTATTGTCTGGAATCCAGAAACTGCAGGCTCTTGTCTATTCAATCTAACAGGTGTGTGGAGAAATACGTTATCAACTGAATCAGACCAAAATGAAGAAGGATGAGGTAGAAAAGGAATACAGAGAGTATAGAACAAAAACTGTGAGGGAACTTGAGATTAAAGACCAGGTAAGAGAGATCACCACGATCAACTGTTGTTAAACGTTTTAGTGCTTTCATTCTTACAGTGGTGACAAGTAGCTGTTTTCAGTTCTAAATAAAAAAAATCAATGTAGTCCTACTTATTTCTTTACTTTTATTATTATTAATAAAGAGTTTGTTTTATTTTAAGGAGTTGCTGTCAGATATAAATAGCTACCTTATATTTAATATACCTTGTTATATGCCATGAATGAAAAGATATTGTGTGTGAATGTTCTGTAATATACATATGTTCCTGTACTGTGTCTGTTGTCTCAAAAAATTGAAGGACACATTAAGCACTAATGCCAGTACTGTATTTAAAAAAAAAACCAAGATAAAATATATTTTCCTATCTTTTCTTTAAAATAAAAACTTATTGATAAACGTTCATTAAGAATTCCAAAATAAACAGGTTATTGATAATGATACTGATAATTTTGCTGTGTCATACAGACATGAACATTTCTCTGTGACTATTGTGCTAAAACTCATTAATTGTTAATCAGCATTTAATATTGGCATCAGCCAAAGCTAAATTAGGGAAGAATTGAAAGGAATTTTTTTGAACTGAATCCTATGAATACGCTTTTGATATTTTGCCTGTTTACCTGTTTAGATTTCCACAGGCCACACTGTACAAGCATATAGTAAATCATACTTTATTTGAAGTGAACAAACTCATTGTGAAAGTTATAGTGCTATTTTGTTTCCAGTTAATCTTAACATCTTTTATAGGATTTATGGGAGGACTGCTATAAAGACATCTCCCATAGCTCTAAATACTTGTATTGATTGTCTAGTTCTGTCCAGTTCTTAATGAAAAGCAATTCCACTCTCACAGGAACAGGGCACCCCAATTTCCTGGATTTCCCCCATCCCTATTAAAAGTCTTTGCACTCCATCCCATTCTGCTCTGGTGGCTCCCAATGAGTAGTTTCAGAATTTGAGGATGAGGAGAGTTAATAAAAATAAGTTGCCTAACTTGTGTGAGTTAGATTAATTAAGCTACACTAAGGCAAATTCACTTTTTCCACAACACCAATAAGGTCTAAAGAAACTTTAAATGCAATTTCATCTTCTCGGGGAATAGAGATGACAGCTATGAGAACTTACTGTTGCAGGGTATGCTAATATGCTAGGAAGTATGGATAAAATAATTTTGAATGGCCAATAAATATGTGTATGAGCTTTTAGGGTCACCATAAATCAGAAATGACTTGAAAGCACACAAGAACAGAAACAGAATTGACCCTCTTTTGATAACTAGATGCAGTCGTTTTTTGTTGTTAGAAACTGAAACTTTTAAACTTGCCAGGATGTTCTTTGCTAAGCATGTGCCATGTCTATTCAGATACCTCTCTGCCTTGTGTGCTGAAAGCAGTACACAGTAGAGTGAGACTGTGTTCCTTTCATTTACTTCCATGGCAGAGAAGGTGGTTGTGGGGAAAGTTTATCTTTTTGTGGAGAGCATCTGTGGTTGTGTCCCAAAAATGACTGTGCTACACAGAAATGTTGCTGGGAATTAAGTCTGGGGGCAATAATGTTTACAGAGATTAGCCATAATTCACTGCAAAGCACAGATTTTCCATGCAAAAGGGCTGGACAATATCTAAGTCTGTAGCCCTGAAGGATAGCTTCCAGCTGATGGGTCTTCCCATCTAATGTCCTCCAGAGATGTTGAACTAGAACTCTTGTCATTCCTAGCTAACATTGCTGGTATTAAGTTTTGGCTTGATATATTTATCCAATAGGGATGAGAATTCAGTGTAAAAGTGGGAAGATAAACATTACCAGTTTTTCTACATCCTCATGCTGCATCAGCTGAAATAGCAAGACTTGCCAATGTTCTGCATACCTCATTCAGAACCATATCAATTATTGTCAGAGCAAATACAAGCAATCTTAACCTGCAAGTTTCTTACAGATTTGTCATAGTAGATCTCAAAATTCCAAGACATCTTTCCCGGATTCTAAATGAGAGATAGAGAAAGTGTTGTACCTGGCCTATTTTCTACAACCTTGGACATCTTCTGCCTGTGTCCACCTTTTAAAAAAAAGTGACTGGAAGCTCCTTTTCAGTTTTTCTTTGGGGGGGGGCTATTGCCAGAAGATGCAAGGGGTGAAATAGTATTAAAATGCATACCTGTTATAATTCATACTTTTGGTTGAGAGCTCTTGGGACTGCAGTGGAGAGTTTCACTGCAGGCCACACAGTTCCTGTCTCTGTTGTATATATTAATGTTTTCACCACTCTTCTCCCCAAAAAGTGATCCTGAAGATGTGATGATAACATAAAATTAAGTACATTTTATGCCTTCATCACAGAGTAGGCATGAAAACATCTTCTATTTTTTGTCGAGATTTATCTGTTTTGACTTTTACCGTTTAGTAGGCCTTGTTTCACTCTATCCAACCAGCTGATAAACCAGAAGACTATTTCTGTGAATGAATACTTAATGATATCATATGTGACTTTTTTGCTGCCCTTTCAGGTTTTACTTTAACCTGTCCCATCCTGACCTATTTATCTATCTGTTCTTTCTGTGTGTGCGTGCGTGTGTGTGTGTGCATGCGCACGTGCACACACATCCTCAAGTGCGTGCCTGTCAGCATATGGGCAACCCCATGAATTTCATAGTTTTCTAAGACAAGAAATGTTTTTGCCAGTCCCTTACTCTGAAATATACCTTATGGTACCTGACTTTCATTAATGGTTTCCCATCCAAGCGCTAAACATGGCTGATCCTGCTTGGCTTCCAAGATCAGACAGGGCCTGGTGCCCTTAGCGTATCCCTTATCCATTTTATACTATCATTCAGTTTTTCAAATACGTTTTTTTTGAATTTGAGGGCTGAGAGGAATTATAGTTCTAGAACAGTATATCGTATGTATTCTAACCATTCTTGTTTTTTCATAATACCTTTACTTATAATGTGTTGCCACCACTGGCACCTTTTTCTTAGTTATTACCTAACACCTTTTTCTTAGTTATTACCTACTGTATCTTTAGTGGCAAAGACCATGACCAACATGTGGTTAGAGAACAGAATGTAGGAAACTAAGTGTGTTACCTAGTCTCAAGCTTTGAATTATATGTGCTGGCCTCAGGCTTTGAAGGGTTTTAAAAGTAAGCAATAGTACTTTGAATTGGGGTTGGAAATGGATAAAGAATTATTTGCAGATCATTCAGCACCAACATCCAGACCTAATTAGCAATCTAATAGCTGTATTTTGCATAAACTGCAATTTCCAGGGTATTTTCAAAGGTTCCTTTTTACAATAGTTTAACCTAGAAGTTAGTGCAAGACTGTCTGAAAATCAGTGATTGGTCATGCCATGGAAACTACTGCTTTTAGCAGCACAGCTGTGTTTAAAAGAATCCCAAATAGCAAAATTGTACAGCCATGAGGGTGAGGCAACTACAGCCAGATCAAGTTAGTATCACAGGTATCACAGATCTGAGCAGATGAGTGCACCCATCTTCCTAGCTAAGTTTCAAGTTTACAGTACATGTAGTGTAAAAGACATAGGACTAAACAGTAGTATCCTAACACCACCTTCTGTAATCAGCATCCAAGTGAGAATGGAATAACTGTAACATGGTGTTGCCAGTTCACAGTATGGCGTTCTGTCCAAAAAAATTCAGTGGTTGATGGAAAAGAGGTTAAATTAGCATGATCATCCATCGGAGTGATCAAGGGAATCTCTGTCAACCCCAGGTACGAAACCTGATTTGAAATGAACCTTGATAAACAGTATTTTTCAATAGTACCACAAATGGTGTTGTAGCTACTTGCTTTTTATAGAAAAGAAAGTATTGACAACTGGCTACCAGTTTTATTGGTATTTTGGATCTATGAAGGTATTCTTCATGATCAGCCATATAGCTGCCTCCTTCAAAATACTGGATGCCAGTTCCTCTCCAAGTGAGACAGTCACCACCTCTAGATCCATTTGATCAAGTTTCCTTGCTTGCAGTTATTTGAGAGAAAGGGCAAAGACTGAGCACACATGCGGTAAGCAACACTTGTCCATGAACCTTGTCCATGTCTTCAAGCGTCACTGGTTGAAATTAATCCAATTTGATCAGATTGCTGAGTGTGTACCAACTATAGTTTCCTGACAGTTCTGGGAGGCAATAGGATTACTCCCCTTCTTATTTTCTACTGGGAAAGGAAAATGGAAAAGTGATTTCTTGTCAGCCAGTGGTTCCAGGATATCCCTGGGATTGCTGACTGAGAGGCCATTGTGGGTAATACACCATCCTCCCTCCTTACACTGAGCTGAGAGAAGGAATAATCTCCTGTCAGCCCCCAGGAGTGACAGTGTCTCAAAAGGCAGACCAGAGTCCTCATGCTCAAGAAAAGTACCCCACTGCAGCAAAGGACTCCAGCTTCTCAGGTGTAGATGCTACATCTATAGCAGAGTTGCGTTTTTTTACTGTGTTGAGTTAGTACTTAATGTTTTAATTGGTTATCCAGTGTTATCTGAATATCTGACTTGCTTTATTGTAAATACTATTTTCTTTATGTTGTTTATGTACAGATTAATTTTTATAAGTCAATGTAAAAACAATACAAAAGACTTTAAAGCAAGTTAAAGTAATAAATAATAGCTCTTCAATAGCTGTATAAGAAAACAGCAAAGGAAGCAATTGGTATCAGTCAGAGAAGTAGTGTTAATAAAAGGGTTTTAAGAGGTATTCGGGACTTAGTCAGTTTCTCTTTCTTGAATTATATGCTGGAGAGTGCACCCAAGAGTGGACAAATGTTTCTGTTTCTCTATGTTTTTATATAGCTCAGCATTTTTAGAGGTCTATTCACTTCCTTTGCTCATTTTTACAAGTCACATTGTTTGAAGTTTTTGTGAAACAGAGAAATTAATTTAGTACTACAAATGCTGATAATTCATCTATAGCAATAAACTATGTAAGTGATCATGCCTAGGTTGCTTGATGATTAGAAATAATTTAATATTATTGATTTATGATGCAAGCATCTAAAGCAAGTGAGCATGAAAACAAACTTTCCTTTCTCTTTTATGGGCCTGACTTAACAATGAAGTTTGCCTTTGTCTTCTACTACTCCCCTGTCCTCTCTGCCAGCCCCCTTGCCTCATAGTAAGCTTTTCTTGATAGAAGGTAGAAGGGGGACTGCCAGGATCAGGAGAGCAGAACAAGGGAAACCCTGAACAGCCTCTGTGACAGCCTCTGATGCTCTGGGTGTCATATCTACCTAGGAAGGACGAGGATTCCCATCCTGTTTGTAAAAATCTCTTCTTCAGCAAGATGGTAGAAAAGGTGAAGGAAAGTGAGTCTTTTGCATTGATACTGTACCAACTCTTTTTTCTTTGCTAAGAAAAAAGGCTTTTAATGTTTGTGAAAATCATAAATACAGTTTTAAGAGATTGTGCCTACACTAAGTTCACATATAGTTTTATGTTGATTTAAAAGAGAAACTTAATTTCTATCCCTCTTCCACATACCAACCAACCAATCAATCAATCAATAATTTTTTTACAGTCGTAGACCAGCAGGAGAAGAAATAACAGATCTTACCTTAATATATATAAAATATGAAATGTGTAAAACAGAGTGGCATAAAACACAATGCAATAAATACAATAAATACTTAAAAGACTACGGCCATACCACCCTGAACATGCTTGATCTCATCTGATCTCGGAAGCTAAGCAGAGTAAGGCCTGGTTAGTACTTTGATGGGAGACCACCTGGGAATACTGGTTGCTGTAGGCTTCCACATACACCCTAACTTGCCTCATAATCAGTTGGTAATGTTCAAAACTAACTTGTTCTATATTACTAACTAACTAACAATACTAACTATGTTTTAGATTGCAAACCTATCAGAGCTTTAAAAAATGTTTAGTTTCCCAAGACAGTGTATTTGGATTGAGAGAAATCTAGCCAGAGTTAAAAATTGCCGTGCCTTACTGAAAACTGTCCTGCAAGTATCATGTTATGGTGAAATATATATTCAGTATTTTCCCAATGAAGTCAGTGAGGTTAGACTTGCTTATGGGGGACAGGGTTTAATTTGTGGTTGTCAGCTCTAGATGATTTTAAAAAATATGTAACTTGTATATTTCAGTTATTATTGCCTCTCGCAGTTCATAGTTTTTGTCTGGGAGTAGTTCCCATACATTTATATTGGATGCTTAGCTGTTCTTAGATGAACCTCATGTCGTCGTTGTTGTTGTCATCATTTATGTCCTGCCTTTCTTCTGATAATGGGGATCAAGGCAGCTAATAACATACCGTTACTTAATTCTTTACTTATCCGTTACTTATCAATTAAAAACAATACAAATATTAATAAAATTTATAATACTTTATGAAGTTAAAAACATTATATATTAAAAACACTAAAATGGATTCAAAGACTACACAGACCTTAAAAACAAAACTACACAGCATTAAAAATCTTACATGTGTCAGTTTGTAAAAACTGGATGACACAAAAATGTTTTGACCTGGCAACGGAAGGATAGCAAGAATGAGGCCCATCCTGGCGTCTTTAGGAGGGAGTTGCAAAGTGGGAGCAGCCCTCTCCCTTTTGCCCACCAAACAAACCTAAGAGGGTGGTGGGATAAAGAAAAGGGCCTCTCTGAATGATCTTAGAGCTCTGCTGTGCTCATAAGGTTCCACCTGAGAAAAATCCTTTTCCTTGAAATGTATTGGGCTCCAAATGTTTGTACATATGCTTTAAAGCAGTGCATTTCAATATATCTAGTGAGCCAGCATGAGGTGGTGGTTTCAGCATTGAACTAGGACCCTGGAGGCCAGGGTTCAATTCCCTGCTTGGCCATGGAAACCCACTGGGTGGTCTTGGGTGCCTCTACACTCTGAGCCCCAGGAAACCCTGTAATAAGTTTGCCTTAGGGTCATCATAAGTTGGAAGCAACTTAAAGGTACGCAACAATATCAACGTGAAGAACCAGCAATTTTGTCCTAGTGTTCCTAGGGCCAGTGTCATATTTGTGCCCGTTGGCTACAGCTGGTTCTTTCCTTACTGGAAATTCTCCAGGACTACCAGTTGATGAACCATCACTATGAGTAGCATTGTCTAAAAGGACTCCACCTTATTTTTAATGCTGGTGCCCACCCCTTCAATATACCTGTGTGTATCTAGACTTCAGTATTTTTAACTGCTGATGCTTTGTATTGGATTAGAGGGCATACATAATATAGACGTGCATGCAATGCTGACTTGACAAACGTTAGGTAACTGTTTTACACGATCTATGTGATGTAACAGTCCATAGTACAAAATATTAGCTATTTATGTACCCATTTTCCCCTTACTTTGAAACCTATTTTTAATGGGGCTTTCCTTTCCTTCTCTTTTTATGCCTTCTTATTGAGTGAGTTAGTTGCTACATGTGAAATCCATTTATAAATATGAATTGCCAGTTATGGAGATGCCCGTGTAACTTTTTTGCCCTCTTCCCTTGTTGTACGAAACAAGCTAATCTACTAAAATATATTTTTCTTACTAACCCTATCACTGTCACTCCTCTTTGTGTGAGTTACCTGTAGAAACAGCAACTGCAAAGTAGAATCCTTTTTTAAAATACTACACCTTATTTAAGCTAAGAAGAAAATGTTAAAAAAATAATGTTTGACTTTGTTATTTCTGGGTAAAAGTAATGAGGTTTTGAAAATCTCAAAACATATACCTTGGATTACTTGGCTCCCAACTGACTGAGAAAAATTTTTCCCTCTGAATACTACTAAGATGAACAACTACAGTACTGCCTGAAGTCCCTGCATTTAAACATCTGACAGGTAGATGGAGGCCATTTTCAGCAAATATGACAAAATTTGCTTTTTTGTTGGTCCGACAGAACTTGAGCTTATTTATCTTCAGGGGATGGAATAAAGCCCATCTGTTCACTTCATATATTTCCCCTGAGCAAATGATGGGAGCTTATATGTATGCCTGTAATGTGGAATTATAAAAATATCTTGGCACTACTTGACATTTGATAAATTATTTTTGTTTTTTTTTTAAACAAATACAGTACCTTATATTTGTGTCTGTGTCTGTGTGTTCAGGTGTTGCAAAATCAGAGTGTCAAGGGAGAACTGGAGGGGAGTAAAAGCAAGCAGTATCTTTCTTAAGTGTTTTGCCTACAAACTGTACAAGGAGAAAAGAATCCTTAATGTACCCCAACTTTTTTGGGGGGAAAGGGAGGGAGACAAATATAAGTGTTACAGTTTTTTTAAAAACTATACAAGTGGTATTACAATATTAAACATACATTTTCTGTGTATGACTGCTGTGACTGCTGCATTTATTTGTACATTTTTTTATTTAAGATTGGGGAATTTGTACTGACTTAAAGAAAGTAGTACTGAGTTTTTGGGAAGAGGGAGGTTGTTGTTTTTTTAATACAAAAAATTGAATTAAGTGAGTAATACTAATAAACTTATGGCTTTGTCCCTCCAAATACTTTTTAAATTTTTTGTTGTTGTAGGTAAAATATAAATAAATTGTTCCTTTTAATTTATGTCAAAAGGTAAATATGTGCTAATGTTGTGATTTTTATAAATTCCTTTTCTACATTAAATTGTTATAATTGATTTTCCTGTTCTCTGTTATGTATTTTTAAGGAAATATTGAAATTACAGGCAGAGTTTAATCAAAATAAACAACGGTTGGAACAAACACAGCAGGATATTGCAGGTGCAAAGGATGAATGTCTGAAATTAACAGAATTGCTGGGAGAAGCTGAGCACCAATTGCACCTTACCAGGTAACCCCTTTTTATTTGATCTCATGATCAGTTTCAGTTTCATACTCCTACTTTGTCACTGCAGCTTATCCCACAGTTGTTACAGGTTGACTTGAGTTCAGCTTCCAGACAGATTACAGGTATATAATGAAAAAAAAATAGGAGATATGGTAAGCAAAATATCCAGATAAAAAGAAATGTGATGGCAGTAAAATCTATTCACCAATATTCCTTCAAACAAGCAAGATGCCAGATGTCATCATAATGCAACTATAGTCGTTTAAAAGTTATACACACAAAGTTGTTCTTCCATAATTCTCTGAATCTGTTGTCTAGGGAAAGACTGAAATTAATTAGCATGTTGTTATCCAATACATATTAATACTTGTATTTTGGATCAAATATAACCTTAATATAATGCGACACAGCAATGTTTTAATTGTAACTGTACAGTAGTATTCATAATTGTGTTATTTATATCATTCGTAATTGTTGGAAATGGTCAATAGAGTAATTCAATAAATTCATCTATCTATCCCTGTTAATAAAGTGGGAAATAACTTTCATTTATAGTTTCCAGAGAAAAATGATGCTGCATAAAACAGTTGTATCTCTGTCAAAGAAAAAAAAAGTTTGGTAGGGGATCGAGTAGTGACTCAAAAACTTGCCGAAGTTGATGATTTCCCCCCCTCTTTACAGCTGTCTGATTACTTCTATGAACCTGCTAAATTATTTTATTCCTAATATTTAACATTAAGGACTTAACCTGTAACATAAAGTAGTTTTTACTTGATCATCATATAACTTATCTATAATACAATAAATTTTGTGTTTAAAAATGTGTCAGAAAGCATTTAGAGTTATAATTTAAGGTGGAATGGAATATAAATATTGGGTGGGTGTGCATGCATCCATGTATACTCACACATGCACACACACACATGAATACACATGATTCATTTGAGATATCATAGTATGCCTCTTAAGTGATCACACCATTTTCTTTTTTTAAAAAAATAGTGTAAATATAGATCATGGGATAGTAGCAGATGGGGAGAAAAACACCCTTCTCACAGCCTGTATTTAGAGAACAAATATGCTAGAGGTTAATGAACTTGAAAAAAGTTTGGAGTAAGTTGTTAAGACAGCAAAAGTTTGGATTTTGCAGGACTTCTTTTATAATGATTTGTTGTGATAGTTAACCAAATGGTTTACCAATTTCCTTCCTCAGGCTTATCATACAAGTTATGAAGTGCTGTGGTGTCTTGGAGAAAATCCAAACTGTAGCTAGATTTTCTGAAAAACTTCCACACTCTTAATAAGGTATACTTAGACCCTAATTAAGTCAAGCATCCAAATGATATGTGATTCAGATTTGCCAAAATTAATGATTAAACAGTATTACTTCAGTTTTTCATATGTGTAATACTTTTCATTCTCTACAATTCATTTTGAATGCTTGCAGACAATGGAATAGGCTTAACAGTGATTTTAAATTTTGCTTTCTTACTGCTTAGTTTGTACAATCTTAGTCTTAAAGGTTCTTTTAGCTCTAATGACTGTGTACTTGAACGTTGGGATGGGCAAATGTGCAGGGCCAGAAGGCCAATTTTCCATCCCCATCTTTCCATGTGCCATAATCCCACCCAAATGCAACAAAATATCTTGTTTTTCCCTCTATTTCTTCTTCAGATGGCAGGTAGAAGAGACATAAAATCATTCCCTGACACCATTTTGAAAGATAAAAGGAAGGAATGCTCACAGAGGAGGAGTGGGTTTTTTACATGTATTTGAAAGGACAATGGGTGCAATTTTCACTCAAAAATCAAGCTGATTTTTTTTTTAAAAAAAATTGGGCATTTCATGAGGCTTTCAGGGAGTGGTGGGGGGCCTCTGGAGCCATAAAAGTGGAGTCCAGCAACTGCATGCTACGTTTTCTCTGCACCTTTTCTGACTGTTTCTTTAAATGTAACATATATTTTCCTTATTTTCTATAATATTACTTTAACAACTAAACTTGTTGATTCATCGTTTTTGGTAATGTGGAACAAGTTGTAGTTGCTGCTGTTGTTGTTGTTGTAACAGTAATTGTGGTGTGTACCTTCAAGTCATTTTCAAAGCATGGTGGTTTTCTTGGCATAATTTTTCCACAGGAGGTTTGCTGTTGTCCTCCTCTGAGGTGGAGAGGGTGTGACTTGCCCAAGATCACTTATGGAGTTTCCATGACCAAGAGAGAATTTGAACCCTGGTCTCCCAGAGTTCTAGTCCAGTATTCAAATCACTAGACCACGTTGATTTTCAGTGGAATTAAGAGGAGAGGCTAAATTATTGATAAAGGTTCCTGCATCTTCAGATTTACCAGGCGCTTTCCTTACTTGTTGTTCTGCTGTCATTACTTCTACATTTACTGATACTGCTCTTTCTTCTCTTGTTTACTCCTGAAAACACAAGTGCCTCATGTATTTAGTCACCTTTTTGTTTTCCCTTCTCTATCATGCCATCTAAACACAGATTGATCTACTGCTGTTGTCTGCCTGTTTGGGTTGCCTATCAGGAATACCCAAGGCCCTGAGATTTCAGGAGCAAAACCTGAGACAGTCATTGAACTTTGTCATTTAAACTTGGTATGTTAAATATTGACCACAGCCGCCCAGATCATGTCATTCAAATAAAAACAGAAAGTCTGACGAATTAGAATATATTTGTCTGGTTAGAAATTAAGCTTCCCTAACTCTGCACTGAAAATAAGAAACAAACTTTTCCTAGTTCTGGATTTAGCCACAAGCTCTTTTAGGAGCTATGGAAGTTGTGGTCCAATCAAGAAAAGTTTCCTGAGCCCCACTTTGAACAAGGGGAAAAAGCTTTTCCCAGCAGTATTTTAACATTTTTTCCCAAATACTGCTTTTAGAAACACACAACAGTTTTTGTCTGAAGAAACTATTTTGAGCAGAAAGATTTTTTCCAAATACCTCTTTTAATGGACTGTTTATATTAACTGGTGTCTCTCACTGGCCAAAGGTAAAATCAGAAACTGAAAGAGGAAGTACCTAAGCAGGGCTGCAGAAGAAAAGTGTTTGCACCATTCAGTAACAGTGGTGCAGTCAACAAGCTCCTCAGACCAAGAAAGAAGATTATATTGCAACTTCAACCATTTAGGGTAGGGTGAAGAAGTAAAGAACAGAACTGAAAAAGTTAACAGTAGGATAGGAAACATCACAAAACAGCATTGCTGTGATACTGTACTCCATGTGTCACGAGAGAGTGTTTTCTCATGCTGACTGTTGCTTCCCACTGAGTCCTTGTGCAGTCCTCAGTTTGAGAAGCATTTGGAGGAGAAGAACTCCTTGGGGAGTCCACAGAACGCATTTTAAAGCAACCTGCAGTACTGGAGGTTAGCAACACTATTGTGTCTTCTCACCCTGCGATTCTTCTCTCCCTGAGGCCCAGAGGTCAAGCCCTGAAAATCAGAGTCATGACCTGAAATACCCTGAAATATGGGAATACTGCCAACTACAGGTATACTTCTTCTGTTAATGAAGTAGATATGTTCCTGTGCATTACATCTTTAACAGGAAATTTGGCAGAATTAACATGGAAAGAACAGGGATGGGTTGCTATACCACAGAAAATAGGAGCAATTCATCGTGTTTCAGCAAACTTTTTAATTCAAAACTAAGAATATGCACATGTAAAATGAAACAGCCAAGCCAAATAAGCCTTCCATGAGTAAACAAAAACACTGAGCTTTCTAGGGACCATTTGAAGAATTCTTCCAAAATGCATCTGGAGATTACTTTTCTTTCACCAACTTTCACATTTTTTTTATTTCAATTTTAACTGTACTGTATTATTTACTGCAGACATTTTTCTACAACTTGATACCAGAAGTCAGTGTTTCTCCAGCCTTCCCTCATAATCTTCCCAGTGCTGATGCTAAAAAACTGCCAACTAAATGGAAGATGAGGATGAAAGGGGGGCTGAGTGGTTACAAAAAAAAAAAACTTGGTAAAAAGAAGTTTCACTGTCAGAGGCTTTGTTAACTGTTGTGTGGCTATATAGGTGTGAATCTTACTTTTTAATTCCAACCAGAATAGACCCAACAGTGCACCCTCTATGTATGTGGGAGTTCTGTTCCTGGAATAGAATGGCAAAATTTGTGCATGCTTGGGTTCTATTATATTCAATGGCCGATCTTCAGTGTACGTGTGTCTCCACCATCTTAGATGGAGGACATGACATGGACACTTAAGTTCACACATCCTGAGACCATGAGTAAGGAGGATGCACTGTAATCACTTGTTGAATGGGGAGTTAAAATGCAGCTGAATCTCATTGGTTCAAATGATCTATTCTAATTGGATTAACAATAACATGCAGGCCATTGTTTGTCTTCAGTTTCTCTGTACCATCTTGGCATTTAGGAGTTGGGTAGTGCCTTCAAGATAACCTGTGACAAACCTCTTAAAATCACGGTGTTAAAGATGACTAACTTTATCATGTCTGTTATGGTTAAGAAACAAACACAGTGTAGTAGTTTTGAAATGTTGGTTTGTCTATCCTACATTTAGAAAAAGATACAGATTGTGTTTTTCTACCATGTAGAGGATAGTAATCTCAAAAAAGACGTATTTCTTTCAAGAAAGGCTGTACTAAGTTACTTATGTACAACCACAAAAGCTTAGTCTTTGAATTATTAGTAAGTTTCAAGATGTGAAAACTTCTTAAAGAAGGTTTTGCAGATTTAGTTAGATATTCCGGATTTGGCCTTCTATCAGAGATGAAGTTTTGTATGCCTGCACAATGGAAATGAAGCTACCCAGTGTTCCAGGTAGACAATTAAACATTCAGTTTATAGAAGCTAAAGGTGAATGAGGTTTTAATATTCATGTTTTTACTGGGCATATTCACATCTGACTGTAAATAACTAAATTGTTGCAGTTAGTGGCTTATTAATGCTGCATTGTGTTCAGTTACTTTATTCTCCACCTTTTCTCTAAAGCTGAGATTTAATATGCATTAGTTAAACTAGTCCAAAGATATTTTCCATTGTGTGTTTTTATTGTTGTGGTTTATTCTGATTGAAATTTAGAACCATTACTGAAGACGGAGAGCAGAAGCATATGTGGCATCTGTTTCCAGTTGTACTACAAGGGCACAAAAATCCACACATCATTTCTTTATTCTCCATCTGTGTCTATACTTGTATCTTTCTCTGTAAGGTTGGCTAAACACTTGCCCCTTAAAATAAATAAAAGTGGACAATTTAGCCTTTTGAACCAAGTCAGTTTCATGAAAGAGATTTAGATTCAGTGTGGTTCTGAATTCATTTCTAGACAAGTGGGATATAAATTTAAAATGCTATAATTTGTGAAAATAAGCATTAGTTTTCTGAATATTGCTTCAGGACATACTATGAGGTTGCAATTTCGTACAGTTTCCAGGGAATACACTCTTCTGAGTTAAGCAGGATTTAACGTGGGGTAAAAAAACATAGAAGCTGATAGAGCATTTCAAGCTATTTAGAGCTTTTTAGATCACCTTGCCAGTGCCTTGAGCTCAGAAAACATGAAGGTATGTCTAAATGGGACCACTGTATTTACAGAATGTTCTTTGTTCTGAAGAGGCAGGGAATTTTCATTAATTCCCATTCTTCCCCTACCTTCTGCTACATCACATTTAACTTTTACATTTACATTTAAATCAACTGCAAAAGAAGAAAAATTGGCTGAACCTGTGGCAACTTAAGACAGTGTCAGTTAACTTCTTTTTGTTAAATAAAAGTAAATTTTGTACTGTTGTACAGATTGTCTGAATCAATTTTTCTTCTTACTACTCAGGCTGATGCTCAAGATAGCTGTTTCCCACTAATGCTGAGCTAGGCAGAAATTGCTGCCTAGTAACAGGATATGTTGTTTCAGTCTTGGCTTTTTCATATAGTTCTCATATAGACTGCCATAACATGGAAGTGAACTTGTGGATAGTTCAGAACACTTACCCATCTTCTTGTTCCTATTTTAGTGGGGCAAGTTAGAGAAAGCACATCAAAGCAATTCTTATTTCACTGCATGTCATCCAATACAAGGGGCTCATTGAATTAGCCCAGAAGGCAGAGAAGAAATAAATGCATTGCTTAATGTAAATGGTGAAATGTGAATAGATGACAGAAAGGAGGAACTAATTCAGGGAAAAGAGATGCACAAATAGAGGATGGGTTGCACTTGGCTTGACAGAAATATGTGTGAAAAGGATCTAGAGGTCTTAGCAGACCACAAGCTAAACATGTATCAACAGTAGATGTGTGTGTGTGTATGTGTGTGTGCCTATCAACTTATGGCAACCCCTTGGATTTCATAGGGCTTCTTAGGCAAGGAATACTCAGAGGTGGTTTTGCCAATTCTTTCCTCTGAAATATAACATATGTTCCTGAATTCCTCTGAAGATGCCAGCCACAGATGCAGGTGAAACATCAGGAGAAAATACAACCAGAACACAGTCTCAAAGCCCGAAAAATCCACAAGAACCAATAACATACATCGTTTTTCATTGTTGGTTTCATTGTCTTATTCAAGTACTAACTAGGGTTGATCTTGCTTAGTTTCCAAGCTCAAACAGAATCTGTGCCTTTAGAATATTTAGACCAGTTATGAGTAGGATGCACTGTCAAATAAATAAATAAATGAATAAATAAACATCAGTGCAGTTCTGTGCTGCATCAACAGAACTATCATGTTCACAACAAAGAAATTACTTCCCTTATTGTGGACATGACGGTTCTGTTGATGCAACACCGCTTTGCCCTGCTTTGGTGAGATTTCACCTGCAGTACTGTTTCCAATTCTGGATATCACCATTTAAAAAGGATATTGGCAAGCTTGTACAGAAAACAGGTCCTGGGCAGAATGCTTGAAGGAAGTTATCCTGGAAAAGAAAAAGACTCAGAAGTAATTTGATAGCCATGTTTAAATATCTGAAGGGCTGTAATTAAAGATGGAATGAGCTGGACCAGTATATTAAAACTACAGGGACGGAGACTCCACTTAATCATGACAAATAACTTCCTGACAGTAAGACCTGTTTAACAGTGCAACAGATTGCCACAGGAGGTGGACTCTCTTTTATTTGAGGTATTTTAAATGGTTGGATGGACACCTCTGAGGGATGATTTAGGTGTCAGTTCTTGCAAAGGCAGAGTTGGACTAGATGGCTCTTGGGATTACTTCTAAGTCTGAGTTTACTCTATTCTCTTTTAACTTTCCACAAAATAAATTGTATACATCTTGGAGTAGTAAGAGCATATAATGTAAGGAAGAACTTGAAGCCCAGGGCAGGTAAGGAGGTGATTAGAGAACAGCTAAGTATTTTAAATGAGTTGGTATCCTGTTATATATTTCCAAACTGCCATTGATAAATCTGGTGTACAGATGAGATTCTGAAGGTTTGGAAATGAGCAAGTGTCCTCATCTTCAGAAAGGATGAGAAGGCAAATCCAAGAACCTATAAACTAGTTACTCCTATATCAATACCAGGCAAAATTCTGAAAAAAATAGTTAAATAGTTGGTCTGTGAGCATCTTAGTTAGGTATGCCAGACTTGATGTTTTGGTTTGTTTGGATAGCCAGTGAGCTGCTAGATTAGAAAAACTGGTAGACATAGTATATCTTGGCTTCAGCGAAACATTTGATAAAGTTTCCCATGATATCCTTGTTGACAAGATTGTAAAAGGTGTTTGTGCTAAAGGTGGTTAGGTAGATCAACAGCTGATGAGTACCCGAATTCAGTAAGTATTCATTAATGGCCCTTCAACAGTCTGGAGGGAGGTTTGGTTTGGAATGCTGCAGGGCTTTCTCATAGGCTTTGTGCTTTTGAATCTTCTTATAATTGACCTGGATAAGTTATAGAGAAAACACAGATATAGGAGGAATAATCAACAGAAGAAAAGATCTTGACGAGATGCAGCTAATAAAGTTAATGTGAACACAGAGTCTGACACTTGGGTAAGCAGTGTTGGCAAGCTTTGACTTTTACAGATGAGTCAACAAAGGCATGTAGGGGAGGTTTGTTTTTTCAGTAGTACATGTGAAATAAGTCCAAGTTTCTTAGTGGATAAAGAGCTAAATGTGAGTTAGTACTATGATATGTCTGCTTAAAACACACACACACACACACACACACCAGTGATGTCTTAGACCACATTAATAGAAGCATAGGGTCCAGGCCATGGGAGTAACGATTCTGAGTGTCACACCCAGCTGGTCTAACCACTAAGCAGAATGACATAACCACCTCAAATAGCAGAGTACCAGGAATGGCAAATTTCTTTCTTTCCTCTCCTCACTTACCTGGTATCCCTGTTTTCTGCCCCCCTGCACCTTACATTGAAGGAGCAGCACCAGTTGCACAGAGCATCTGGCACTGCTTTACAAAGAGCTGACTAGATCTCAAATTGATACAGGGCTAATCAGCTCTGTAGACAGCTGCCTTGTAAGACCTGCACTGCTTTATATATAAGACAGCAAACTTGCACCACAATTAAAAAATAAGGCTACAGTAATGATAGGAGCAGCAGTGCTTCTCCACTTATCTCTGAGACTCAAAAGCATACTTTGATTCAAAAACAATGACAACCGAACAACTTTTTGTCTCGTCAGATTGCTTTACAATTTTGACAACCAATTAAATCATCGGTACAATCCATTAAGAAATGTGTTGTAACTTCTAATGATTTGTTTAGAAGCATATGTTGTTGCTTTTGTGGAACTTTCTGTGGAAATGGCACAAGACAAACTGTGCATTGTGCCCAGTTTTAACACTCTTAAGTGGGAACCATGCTTACAAGACTACAATGCTTATACAGACACTGTACTAATGTCAGATTAAACCATATTATAATAGCAGTTGTTGGTCATGTTACAATTTATTATAAAAAAGATGTCATCTGAAGATTGATAAGCAGAAAAATCTTTTGAAAATCACATATTTGAAGGCAATCGTTTTGAGGAACATACAATGGTGATTAGGAACACTGTATTCTTTTTAGCTTCAAAGTACCTACTGCTTATCAGTGCTTCTTGTAGCCTTTGGCACATTTTCAGCAGCTTCACTGGCATCAATTGAATTCCATGTATAATAAGACACATAAATTAAAGCTATAATTCTGCTGCACAGGTTCTTGCAACATAATCATGTTGTGTAAGATTTTGGTTATGATATCAACAGCATGCTTTGCTAGAGTAATAAGAGTATGTGTGTTTATGGCACACAAGTTATTTCATACATGCATACATACTATTGTATTTTAAAAAGAAAATTTCCTCTGATACATTAAGAATTGTATTAGGAATCACACTATTATGTAATTCTTACAGGTAAATATGAACTAAATTCTTTGTACTGTTTCCTAAGTAATATCTGTTACAAAGAAACAAGATGGAATTCTTTTAAAAAACTGGCATATCAGAACTTTACCTATGTATGTATGCAAAATTCCAACAATCTAGACAGCATTACTGACAAAATACCACAAATACTTATCATTAAAATTATAAGCAGTAATATCAGTGGGAAAATATATTGGAACAAATCTTAAAGCATTTTTATATCTAATTTCAAAAAATATTAAGTAGAAACTTATAATAAAAGAGAGATATAAAACCTTGCATTAAGATAGCTTGAATGCTAAACTCCTTAGCTTCTGTTTTATATGTTTATTTTTCATTAAATTTAGGATTGTTTGTGGTTTAGTCAACATTTATTCCTATCTGTTTTTCATATACAAAGGCATTGGGATGCCAGAAAATAAACTGTTAACGGAGAATTAACTTCTTTGGCATGCTTTCATACTTATCTTCCAAATTAAAGAAAATGAAATGGGCAGAAGCAGAGTGTAGATTACCTCCTTTTTTGTCAAAAATGGTGGGAATTTGAAAATTAATAATAAAAAAGGGAACAGATGCAGTAACATGCCAGAGGGAGATTAATGTGGAGAGTAAAATCTGTGAGCAACAAAACTGAAGCAAACTGAATCAGTGGGAGGTGGTTGTACAATCAAAATCAGGATAAAAGAGAAATTACAAACAACCCTGCACTTGTCAAAGTAGTAGTAATGAAATCCTGACTCTGCCAGCAGTGAGAACCTGTGTTAGCACTTTGGGGTAAGGACGGTAGCCGGGTGCCAGGTAGGAGGGCAGTGTTAGGTTGCTGGGCAGCAGCCATCTTGTGTAGAACAGATGGCATTGAAAGCTGGCAGGGGAGGGGCTCCTTAGCAGAACTAATCAGACAGTAACAGATAGGGCAGCTGGGAAGACTGACCACGGAGAGGGAAACTGCAGGATAGCTGCAGAGTTCCATGATGTTTACAGTGGTGTGCCCATTGGCCTGATATAAGACCTTGCAATGCCTTTTTACTGCAGAAACACACACAAAAACTTTTGTTAACAGAGCAGTTTCTCTTAAAAAAATTTGCAACACAAGGAATGTATAAATCCGCTGATGCATTGACTCTGAATGCTTGAAAATCCTTACTTCTTGGGGAAATCCATACTTCAGTACATACCATAAAGCTCATCGTATGTGCCTAGTGTGTTTTGCTTTTGTTAATTTAAATATGTTAATCTTGATATAAATTAAACAAGCTGTTCATCCAGACAGATTAGTTGTTATCACTTGTATATTCATCATGTATTGGGACTGGGACCTGTATGAGGGCATATTCAGTTCGTAATATTTTTTAAAAGCAAGCACCACTGTAATCACTGTGTCCTAATTCTGTAACTTATAACATGATTTAAATTTTTATGTTGCTTAACTCCTAAGTTTACTGAACCAGTGGCAGTGAGCTTGTGAATTTGCAGTGCAGTCCTATGCATTTGCTGATAGAGAATTTCCACTGAGTCCAGAAGGGCTTCCTCTGAAGTATAACCTGCACGTAGGATTGCAACCCTGTGGACATGTTCTCAAAAAAAAAGAACTGTCAAAGGTGAATTGCTGAAACTGAAAAGAATATTGAGGATGTTGGAAGGAAATTAATTAAAATGATACTGAAAGAATAGATCTGTTGCCTCAGTTGATTACCTTTGTTGGATGACCAGGATGAATGAGAAAATACTTTGAAAAGGAATAAGTAGCTGTGGATGATACATCTCTTTGTTCAACAAAGAAAATTGCAGCCTCTGCTTCTGTGTTTCAACTTGTGTATTTTTCTCTTTGCAGAAGGTTTATGGCTTGGCTCAGTTATTCATTTTCAGTGGGGAGGGAAAGAAACATTATGAAGATTTTAAATAGGTGGTATAACAGAGCCATATGCTATTTATGCATCAGTTTCTGCAATATATCTAATTTAGGGCTGTCAGAAAAAATTAGACTTATTTGATATAGCAGCATATTAGTGAATGACTACAATAGATTTGAAAGTTGCCATTTGTTCTCCTTGTTTGTAACCAAATCTTGCAAGCATTTTGTTGTTGTTCCTTTCCCTGAGAAATTCTATGAAAATGTCTTGGTCCTTTGTCCTGCAGCTGTGCAAACCACAAATATTTCCTCAACTGAAAAGAAGGTCTTACATAAGGTAATTTTTGTAAAAAGGCACTACAGCAATTGATAATCCTCTCTTGTTTTCAAAGTATGCAATATTATTGGTGAGAAGTGACCTATTCCCTTACTTTAGGATCTGCCTATTATAGCTGAAGTGGTTTTTTAGTTAAATAAAAATACATTAGTTGTTCTGCATTCTTAAGGAAAGTGAAATATTTTACCTGTCATCATAGAGTCCATACGTTGCTTTACGATGACAGATAAGAATGATTTGGAGTAAATCGGCTTTTTTCTCTGGCAGTGTCTGTAACAATCATTACTGCAGCGTACTTTATAAACTGTCAGTTAGCTCATCCCTTATTGTCTATGCTTTAGATAGTTGCTGTTTTTTAGAAAAATAACTTGAGATCATAGTATTTCCAAAGCCATTAATGAACTACTGTGAGAAGGAAATACGCTCTAAAATCTTAACAGCTAAACAGACTGTGAACTTGTTACTGTATCTTTAGTGGTATTTGGTTCTTGAAGGAGAATGAAAGATTTTATAGTCTGATACTTTCTTTGTGGTACTCCAGTTGTTCTTTACTTGAAGCTAGGAGGATTTATCAATATCCTTGATACTACATAAAACATTTCATTTATATTATTTTAGTGGTACTTTTCCTGTCAGGGGAAATCAGCAGATCTCAGTCTAGATTTTCAGGTTCTAACATTACAGAAAATATTCTGATCTGTATTTTGAGGTTTTATATGTCTGTCTGTGTGTATGTGTTTCTGTGGCAAATATGTTTGTATTTGTAAGATAGAGTGAAAACATCAATGGAGTCTCATAATGCAGATTTACAGTGTTAAGGATTTCTTGGCAAAATAAGTGTCTCTGTATAGTTTGTCCGTGTGTGAGACTGTCTTCATGAAGTTCCTTCCTTGCATTGAATAAAATACCAGATCAAAATAAACTGGTTTTTGAAGCCTGAAAGTGAATTAGATTCATTTGAATACTGAAGCATTGGTATTGTAATAATTGCATTTGAGAACTATCAACCATTTAATATTTTATATACTAAATCATAAGAGGATATGATATATGGAAACTCTTATTGTTTTACTATGAATCAAGGCCTATGATGGTGTAGAAATAAAGACTGAGCAGCAAAAAATTTCAAATGAATGATTACTTATTCCTTCCCCAGCTGGTAGCTCTCTTCTGTCTCTGTTCTGTTCAATTATGACAGAGAGCAGACTTCTTCTCGGCTCAATTGATGCATTTTTCCACGGCAGCGTGATTGCCAGATCAACTGTCCCACTACTGTGTGTCTTATTCCTGTAGTCTGTGAGCATTCTGCAGAGGGGCAGCTGGTGTATGAATACTTGTCCTGACTATGGCTATTTCATGTTATCAGCAGAGCACAACTTGTAGGAAGGGGTAAAATCAATTATATGGAGTAGGTAAAATGATTGGTCATGATATAATAGACCTTTCTAAAGGACCTTAAACATCTTATTCCCTTGATCTTATACTGTGCTAATTAAGATTCAAGAGACATATAATATTAAGGCAAGATCTAGTTTCTCTTTGTGAAGACATCAAAAAATAAATCCTAAAATGAAGAGGTATTTATTATTTGTTAGTGTAGAAAGCTTTGACTTTGTTTTGTTTTTTAACTTTGAGGACCCAATTAAAATATATAAGAGAAATGGTATGTTCTTAGGAAACATTGGAAAGTTGATGTTTTCTCTAATATGTTGAATAATAATTACAAAATAGTTAACAAAGTGAAATTATGTTTCTGCTAACCTTCAAGCACATTTTTATTTTGTGAAGAGAATTATCTTGCAATTTGAATATCCCTCAAGAAAGCAAGATGAACCTTGTTCTGGCTATGTTAAACAGTTTAAGAGGTTAATTAATAATTCAATAGTATATGTTGCTATCGGAACCAATTTCTGAAAAGCAGATGTATGCCTGAATAGTTCTGCATAATAGATCCTGTTGACAATATGAAATGTTTCAAAGTAGCTGTGCGGCTATTTCTGTTAACTTGAATTGCAGCATGGATAATCACATGCAAAATATCTTTCTTTAAAAGAAAAACTGTGAGGTTTTACTTTAATTTTTTGAATGAGATACATTCAGCATGAATTAAATTTGTGCTTAAATATAAATAGGATGCATCCCAGAGGCAATATTGTAACAGTAAATATTCTGAAATCAGAATTTCATTATAATCTAGCTCACTGCTCTGCTTTCCTTTTTTCTTCTCTATATAATTTAGTATTCGGTTTCTGGCTATTTTCCTTAACTTGAAGATGTATTGTATCTTCTCCATTCTTACATAATTTTTCTGACTGTTTTCCCTTTTGGCTGTTGCATATTTGCCAAGTGATAAATTGTACTGTACAAGGTTTCGTAGAAAGTAGTATAAGCATAAATGAAAATTTTGCAGGATTTTAAAAATGATCATGAAGCATATTATTTTACTTTTCCCTATTGTCTTTCTCATTCAAAAAAGTATTTTTTACAAATGGATAACTGTCCAGCTTTGTCTTTTGCTAGGGATTAAATCTATGCCGACAGTTCGTTTTGACAGTGACCTTGAGGGGCTTTGCATCTTGAAGAAGAAAGCAGAAGCTTGCGGTAAACAAAGTTCACTTCTGACAGATGGATTGAATGACAGAAAGGTTGTGAGTGCCAGAATAGCCCTGGCAGAGGAGGAAATGTTCAGTGGAATCCAACAGGAGAGGAGGTGTGAACAGGTGCAGGGTTGCTGACGGAAGGGGAACCAGATGGAAGGAGCCAGAGCCAGTTTATTTAAAGGAAAAGGCAGAAAACACTGAAAGGCTGTACAATCAGTGGCTAAAAGTGTGCATGGAAGAAGGTAAAAAACCAGAAAGCAAAACTGCACAGTGGGATATCAAGCACTTAGCGTAATGACAGTAATTGTGAGTTTAGTTGGAAAGTTGCTATTAAAATCCATTCATCCATTGCTCTAAATAACATAAAGTGTTTAAAACACTTTTTAAATTGACAAGAATATTGCTTTGTCTGTCAATTTTTTTTTGTAATGTTAACACACAAAAGTTATGATTAGGAAAACGCAAGTCAGACAACCAAATCAAGATGATAGCAAGATAAGACTTCAGTATTAGCTTCAGGGTAATCTGTAGTTTTTGTTTTTTTCTTTTTGTGAGGAAATGTCACATTCTGACCACATTTGAGAGAAATCAGTTCTGTGCAAAAGCTTGTCTTCTGTTGCAAGATTATAGTATAGCATTTTGCAGCTTTGAATTATTGCTCAGGCCAAGAAAATGGGGTATGATTTTGTGAGATGTATTAGTTTTGTGACATTTGTGGACAAGTCAGGTGCTTCCTTTTAAGGATAAAAATTTGAAAAGTTCCTGTTTGATTAGTAATACCACATTCCATTTAACTTGGTGGCCTCTTCATTATCCCTGATAGTAATAGCTTGTGCTACATAGCATATGATGATCTTAAAATTCTGAGAGTTGCAAAAGCAGTTTCTGCTGGAACATAAAAAGTCTTTGTCAGGGTGTGCAAGCCCTGGAAGTATACCTCAAGGTACTGTTATAATTTAAAGTCTACAGTCTTCCATCAAACCTTGAATCTTAAATGTTAATTAATTTATTTTTAAAAATACATATAAAAATTGGTTGTACAGTACCGTCCTGTGATATGTAGAAGTTAAAGTAAATCTCAAATGTAGTTTATTTCCAGCTAAATGAATTCAGGATTGCTGCCAACATGTTACATTTTGAATGGATGTTTTTATCACAGTGAAAGCACAGTTGAAGTCAGTAGGACTTTAATAATGCTTAACTTTGTTATAATGGAAGTGATACTGATCACTGAAATTTGGTATAAGTTCTGCTGTGTGTCCACCAAACTTTTGTTGGCTTTTTTTTAAAAAAAAAAATCACAGTTGATTTACGCCAGTCTTCCTCAAAACTAAATATGTACTGATTTTTGTCTGTTCCGCACCTTCTCTCTGTTATAAATTAATAGAAAGATTTAAAACAGCTTTAGAAAACTGATATTTAGAAACATATATTGTTAATCTTCAGTATTACATAATTCTTGTAAAATTTCACAATTGCAAATAAAAATTACTATGGAAAAAAGATTTTATCATATGAAAGATTTGCTTTTGAAATATCCATTATATTCATTCATATAGTATAATTATCTGTATCTTCCTCTCTACTTTTCTTATAGTAGTAGCTTACCTATCCCTGAAGTACATCTATTTTATCCAAAAAACTATATAATAGACCCCATGCCTTTCTAAACTAAGTGTTTTTATCCATCTTCCATCTGAAATTCTTGTGCCTTTAAGTGACCTTTAGCTTAATGCTACAACTACTGTACAACACAGTAATCAGGATTTAGACAGAATACTGATAACAACAAGTGTGTTCTACAAATCAAGTAGAAACATGATCTGTTCTCCTGCATGCACTTCTCTGTTTGCTGGAGGGAATTCCTATTGAGTCTTTTTCTCTGTTTTCCCCTTTTTTGCCAGAGGCATGCATTCTGCTTTGCTCAGACTATTGCATGATGTCCCAGGCATCCTTCCCACTGACTACTTATATGCTCTCCTCTCACAGAATCATAGGGAGAAATGGAACCACTGACAACATGTCTCTGGTGTGTCACCTACACCTGATCGTTGTTGAGAATTGAGGAGAAATGGTAAAGGGTTCAGCAGAGCATGAAGGAGGATTATTTTATGTATTAGGAAAATTATTTGAAGATGTTACAGATGCAACCCTGCCCCCAGCCACCTGCAATCAGATAGTCTGTGTATTTTAAGTTAAGCAAAAGAACCTCATTTATCGTGGCTGCAATTGTTTTGGCTATCTCCAACAAAAGTAACTTATGTAAAGTAAAATAATGAATAGTAAATAAAAATAAATAGTAAAAGTAAATAATGAATTATTTAACAATGTGTTTGAACTAAGGAAAAAAATGAATAATCTCTAGATTCAAAAATTATTTTACATAATACCTAAATAGAACAAAATAACACAGTGCTAGACTATCTCTGTTTTCTTGATCACAGTGTAACGTCTAAAATTTGAATGCAATAAAAACAGTATTTAAGATTTTTGTAATACAGAAAAGTGCACGACCACATGACCCATAGATATTTGGAAGCATGTATGTACAGAGTAGCTTGCTGGTGACCCCAATTCCAGCTTCTTCCATAATTTTCCATTACTCTTACCCAAAATAGAAAACTGTCTTCTGCAAGATAAACCCCACTTTTTGACTTTCCTTGCAATACGCACCAGCTTGTCTGGGAATATTACAGAAACCTTGTAAGAATTCGCTCTCATCCCATGGAGAATGTTGCTTACCAGAGCTTTACATACTCTGAAGTACTGCATAAGATACCACTTTTCATATGGGAAGATATGTTGTATAAAAAATGTTCTTTATTTATGCATGGTGCCTATTTTTACAGAAGCACCATCCCATGTGATGCTTATCACCCAGAGAAAACATTGCATTAAGTATAGGATGCCAAAGGCCCTTGAAAGGGAGCCTCATGACATCTTACTGAAAGGAGAGAATTTGCAGAGGAGGAAAGAATAAGGAAGCTTGTCATGTTGCTTTATGTGGGCAGTATGGGAGGTAGTATCCAGATCCCCACAACACTGGGAATTATGGGGATCTGGAAGAAATTTTGCAAGATGTGGCTCCTTCTTATCTTGTGATATGTGAAGGTTATTATATTTCAAAAGTTGTCTTGCACATCTAGAAAGATGGGAGCAGCCCTCTCTTCCTCCTTCCCGCAAGGCATCCTTCAGGAGCCCAGGAAGGATTTTTTAAAATGTTAACATCTTTTGACACACAGTAGTTGGTATATTTCCCATCTTCCCTTGCTTATAATTGGTTTGGACTTCTTTATTGCAACCAATTGGTGAGAATTGAATGCTGGGGGTAGCAGAGGGCATGAATTAATAGACCTGAGTAGTTCAGATTTAGGCGGCTGGTTGAATGGCTTCCTCTGTTAACATGGGGAACATCTAAGGTTGTAGATGAAGAACCAGGGGAACAATGTTCATGTCCTTTGCTCTGTTCCCGTCATTTAAGTGTCATGAGGCACATTTTACTTATATTGCTATCATTACATTCTTAAACTCATTCCCCTGTTATTGTTATCATAAAGTTAGCAGTTATTTTTCAATAAACATTTTATGTCCAAAGTCAGAGCCTTGTCTTCTTCCTTCCAGGCTGCAGTGTCTCCTTTTTCCTCTGTAACAGGTGTATTAAAATTGAGAGGATGCAGTGTAGACAGGAGATTATTGCTGTCGAGCAAACTGAAGTAGCACTTCAGATTGGTAACTAGCTGACACTCCCCACCAATAAATGAAACAGCATCTCAGAAGCACTGTTTCTGCACCTTACAGTTATTTGGTGTGATAATTTCACTTGTTACAAAACTTCTGGAAAGTAGTATTGTTGCCCAAGTAATATACTTGAGAAGGATACAACTCTTTTTTAAAAAATTAATTTCATTCTTGCAAGCAATGCTTGCAGTGTCAATAGTTGATCCTTGTTGTGGGAGAAAATGGCAAGCTTTTTCAAAGTCTACTCATGACTCAAGAACTTTCTGAATGAGTACATTGAACATGAACACAGGTGCAAACACACAGAGAGAAAAACACCACATGCTGGGGGGGGGGGTTTGCACAGAAAACATAATTTTCCACACAGGAAACTTGCCTCCTGTGTGGAAAATCATGTTTCTGTGAGAAAAAAAAATCTGCAAAATTCCACTGATTAAACAACTTCCTCTGCAGAAGACATGAAGCTGCTTGTTTCTTGAGCCAGAAGAATTTTCTGTGCAATGAACTTGGTTTTTTTGCACAGAAAATTACGTTGGAATACACCATGGTTGAAAACACCAAGCTGCTTTCAGGTCCAAACCAGGACTCACTTCAGATTGGAAAGAATCTGAATAATTGTTCTCTCTCTCATCTAAATAAGTAGTCTTACTCAAGAATGCTGGATGTTGGATGGCCATCTCTGATTCTAACACATTAAAGGAGGCCCTAGTCAACTATCTGACTGCACTATTTTGGATCAGCTGAACTTTCTGAATATTTTTTAAAGGTAGCCTGATATAGAATATGTTACAGTAGTCTAAACCAGATGTCACTAAGGCATACATCGCCATGATGAAATCAGATGTGTCTGATTTGCCAAGAATGAGTACAGTTGGCATGCTAGCTATGCAGATGAATTCCTCCTAGCCAGTGTCTGGGCATCAGGTATAATGAGCTCACAATAAAATTAAGCTAGCTGTTAAGAGATAGGGGTTTCTTCCACCATATGTACATTATCCTCTGCCCTCTCCATCATCAACTTTTGATGTACATGAAGAAACATTCTCATGCATGATCCCCTGAGAAGGAAGAGGCAAGTCCATATCAATTCACTGTTAGAAATAGCACCTAGCATTTATCATACTTTTCCTTGCCTCAGGTAAAGGAGACCTACAATGATGGAACAGATTTTTAATTTTACTACCCAACCCACTCCCATCAAGGGAAGCTAAGCTATATGCTTAAGTTAGTAAATGCTATTGAGTTAATATCACCAGTTTACAGGCCAAGGTCTGTCAGATTATTCCCTCTCTCTTGGAAAATGCTCTGCAAGCTCTCCTTAGGAGCAGATTTTGGAAACTTTAGGAAAAGACAAGGGGGAAATTCCACTGCATGTTTGGAAGCCTTTTTCCATGATGCTGGGTTTCTCTCAAAGCAATCTCATAAAGTTTTCTTTTCTGGGGCACACATATTCAGGCAGTTGATGATTAGTAAGAGCTGCAGAATGAATGTGATCCTTCACATCTGTGATCCCACAAATTTTCTTAAGAGAGAAATTAACTCTTTCAAAGTGTCTTTTAAGATAACAGATTTTTTTTTGTGTTATGGGGCAGTTATTGATAGAAAACATTTCAGGCTGAAGAGCATTGCATTTATGGCCTTCTTGATGTGTAGTTAGCTGACAAGAACGTAAGCCCTGCTGGATGAGACCAAGAAACCTGTTTCTGACAGTAACTAGGCAGAAGTTTCCAGAAAGCTCATAGAGAACTCATAAAGCACGAAAGATCACTGCTTATCTTATACCATTTCCACACTATGCTGTTATAGTGCTGTTATTCCATTTTCAACATCCTGTGGAATCCTGGGGTTTGCAGTTTAGGGAGGGACATTTAGGATTTTTAGCCAGAGAGGTCTTTGGCCTCAGGAAAATACAAACCCCAGAATTCCACAAGATGTTGAAAGTGGAATAATAGTACTTTAGCAGTGTAGTGCGGAAATGGCCTTAGTAAACTGGTTTTCAGAGGAATGACACTGAGCACTTCATTATTAGTAAAGATTTGGTGACTGTTAAAAATTTAGGAAGATGTTTAATATTTTTTCTTTTTTTTGAGGCCATTCTCACCGGCAGTACTTGATGAAAATCCTGAAACCAAAACCATAATATTGGCTATGTCTGAGTCATAGCAGGTTTTCCATCCAGTATGGCTTCTGCTTAAATGGATCAGAGCTATGGTCAAGATTATCATTTTCTTTCAGTTTATATAGCGCCATCCCTCATGACACTGTTGAGTAGGGATTCAATAGGCTAGGACAAGACTTTCATTTTGGGTTGAATCCTGCCCACTTCCTGCATAATTGCCTGACAGCTACAATAATATATTTTCTCTTTTTCTGTTGCTTTCATCTGTCAAAAGATGGAAATTATTTTTGTATGCTACTCTTCTATATTTTTTGATTTTCAGTAGGTAATGGTAACTACCTCTGTAGGTGTGTGAACATTTTTTAATGCAGATCACTAGGCCAACTGGGTGTATTGCAAGTAGAATGAACTAGCCAAGATCCTGAAAACTACAGCGTGGTAATGCTGTCTATCTGATTTTCTGGCATTCTGGCTTTAAAACAGGAAAATAGGGTTTAATAAGAAAATGAGATTGGCTTCCCTGTTGCAGAAAATTCCAGAATCTATGCGCAGCCACTGAAAGAGCCCTCTCCATGTTACCAACTAAGGATACCTCAGGGGTTGTTGGGATTTGTAAAAAATTACCTGAAGAAATAGGGAAGTTCACAGAAGAGAAGTTCATCCTCTAAAGCCATTCTTAAATCATTCAGAACTTGAAAAGTTGTCTCGTTTGGTGTCTCTGCTGAGAAAGTTACATGCCACCTGCGTACAGCCACAGTTAACAATGAGGCTGCTGCATTCAAAACAAATTGAAATTTCCACATACTCACCTAAGTGACTCCTAGGTAGAGTAGATGTTACTGCCATTACATTAGTCCAATATGTGATACCCTAGCCCTGTATTTTACAGGTATGTGTGTAACCAGTTCACCATCCTCAGCCAGGCAAAGGCAGTCCTAGCCATAGCCAAATAATGGGCATCTAAATTTAGTAGAACCTCCAAGCTATAAACATGCATTTCTCTAACACAGTTGTTACATGCCTTCAAGTTGACTCTAATTTATAGTGACTCAAAGGCAAATCTGTCCAGAGGTTTTCTTGGCAAGGTTTGTTCAGAGGTTATTTGCCTTTGCCTTCCTCTGAGGCTGAGAGAGTATGACTTGCTCAAGGTCACCCAAGGGGCTTCCATGCCTGAGTGGGCACTTGAATCCTGATCTCCCAGAGTCTTATATCAGCACTCAAACCACTGTGCCATGGTGGCTCTCATCCAACACTAGCTAAGCCTGAATTCCTGGCTTTGTTTGGATTCTGTTTCAGATTGTTAGCCTAGATTCAGTCTGTTATCATCTCCAAAAAAAAAAAACAGTTTAGGACCTGACCCCCTCCCTGGAATAAGATGGAAAGAAGAGAAAGTATTGTGAAATCTTCATATTATTTGGACAACAATTTCCAAAAAAACTTCCTCAGGTAGTTTCTTGCAGATTTCCAATAGCATGGGGGAAATGATAAGACCCTGTTGGACACCATAGGCTATCTAGTATCACCTTCTGAAACTAGCCTTAAGGAAGGATGAAAACTGCCATAAGAATGAGCTTGCAAGTGTCATCTCCATGAGCTAGCCTGAGAGGATATGGTTGATGATTAATTAAAGGTCCAGAAAAAGGCAGCTGGGACATTCTCCCTGTTTGGTGTCTAGCATGCATCATCCATTTATGGCATCTTGATTCCCAAACTGGGCTAATCCCCATATTGAAATGGATTAAAATAATCTGCTTGATCAAGAAAAACCAAGCAATGAGAAGCCACTACACACATCTTGCTTAGTATTAATAGATGACTGGAAAATCTCCAGTACAGTGAGACTAAAAGAGTATTAGAGAATAAGTGGAAATTCTCCAATGCAGTGAGATTATCAGAGAGCTTTCCTCCTAATAATGATCTCTCTATAGTCTCCTTCAATGATTCAGGTAATATCCCTACCTACAATGAAGTATTTACAACCCATATGAACCACTTTAACCATCCACCTTGGATTGCTCTTCTTAGCCAGAATGGGAAAGGGTTAAACATAAATGGGCTTGGTCTCACCCATCTACGTTCTTGGGCTGCAAAGACTAAAAGATGTCCAATTTAACTAGACAGGTAGGTGTGAATATTATGTGTACTGATATTGCCCTAATTTTGGCAATAAAATCTAAATAAGAGTTAATGTGAGTGACTTTATAAATCTTTAAGTGCTTCGTACCTTGGTCACAGTAGGCTACTAGGGAGCCTTTCCTTCCACTTAATGTGGAAAGATGCAAAAGTCCTGTCTATGTAGAACAACTCTGTTTGCTGGCTCTGAGAAGATGCCGTAATAGCAGAAAAAGTAAGGTTTCCTTACTGTCCTGATTCTCAGAGAATAGGATATGATATAAGCTCTATGATCATATGACTACATTTGTTATGAATCATCTGTCACTCTGGTTGGCTTCCCTGTCATTTAATTGCTGTCAGCTCTTCAGACCCCTGAAATAAATTGTGAAAGTTAATGACTGAGAGGACATTCTGAAGTGATTGGGTTAACCACCTGAACTATTATTAACCTGCTTTAAATGTTGGTCAGTTCTTCAATGAGATTGGCAACTTTCAAAATAGAACGATCTCCAAAAGCCTTCAGAAAATTATTTGAATGTATCAGTTTTCTGGTATGGCCTATGCTAATATTTCCCCTGTGGCCTGTTAATACAGGGTGAAATCCTGGTTGTTTTCCTTTTAAATGATATGGGGAGAGGGGAGGGGCTACGGCGCAAGGGGTATACCCACTGTGTGTGGGGTGTGTGGCTGCGGTGCATGGACAGGCCACATGGGGGAGTCGCTACAGGCTGGGATGCCCCCAAAACATGGATGCCCCAGGGTGAAGCGGTCCCTCACCCCTACGTGACTGGGTAGTATACATTTATGTTGCACGAGAAACATTTAAGAGTAGTAATCAGCAGCAAGATTTTCATTCCCTGAGTGATGTCACATAAACTGCCACTTAACTACTGATTAGGAGATTTTCCCATAAAGTATAGTAATCAAAATATTAACCCCTATCTCCCCTCCATTTCTCTTTATGCCCTTCCTCTTCTAGGACTGCACCTATGCTTGGAATCTGCTTACTCTGGGGCATCTCTTGGTGTCTTAATTCACTTGGTGAACTGAGGAGCTAGGTGGTTGATTAGCAATCCAGAGGTTGAGAGCCAGTCTATCAGTTAGAAGCCAAGGGACCAAAAGCCAGCAGGGGGCTACGCAGAATAGTAGAGTGACTTCAAGAACATGGCAGAGTTTCTAAGCTGGCTTAGTTGGTCTCTCACAGAGTAGAGAAGTGACATAGTTTCCAGTGGCTGTAGAGTGTTTGCTGCCTGCCTTATCTAGCGAGGCTGGTTGTTTAGTGCAAATAGCTGGAGCTGCACCAATTGAATGGGAGGTGTGCCAAGCCTCTCCTCAGGCACTCCAGTCCTGCCAGTATCTCCACGGAAGACACAATGCTTTGTTTGATACGTTGTCTTTAGCTGGGTGGGAACAGGGAGCTTCCTTTTCTTTGGAGTACTTTTTTTGGCCTGCCTGGTCCTTGATATTTCTTTCCCATCTTTGAACTTTTAGATGAATAGGGTATTATATCTTCAGTTGTGAGGCAGGTCATTGTGACTATTATATGGATAACTCCCGTCACCACTGAGGATCATATGAGACCCACAGATCTATTTTGTTTGTGGTCCTGAGAACCCTACATTATTTTGATTAAAAGCATGGTAAATGTGTGTCCATCGTTCTTTTCATGAGGCAAAGAATGTTTTCATTGATGAGAGGTCAAATTTTAATGATACGCTTTTTAAAAAAAATTCTATAAGTGATGATCCACTTAGGTTTGAGCTTATGTGCTCCATAAGTGTTAAGCCTTTGCTGTTAAATGATGCCAACATTATAGTGGAGGCTGGGTGTTCACAAGGGGAACAGCGTGCACAGTGTGCCCTCTGTACATGCAGGGGTTCAGTTACAGGAACTCCCACATAAAAACGTGAAACATTGCATCCCACTATAGTCAATAGACACCATGTACTTGCACCCACAGAAGCACAAATGTGTGCCCGCTGTGTCCATTGGCTATAATGGAATAAGACCCTTCATATGACCTCTCATTTGTGCCTGTGGAGATCCCGGTAAGGGAGGGCTCACCGTATAGGCAAGTACATTTTTGACATGCAGATTACTCTGGATCATCAGTAACCAATTTCTGTATTGTTGTGCATTACTGTATTGTCTGAACTTTAATCTAGCCCCTAGACAAATCAAATTCCCCAAAGCTATATAATAAAATTCAGATCTACTAATAATAAGGGCTTCACAAATATGGACACGTGTGCTTGAATGTTATGAGGTATAGGTGGGTTTTGGAAAGAATGGCCTCAACCTGGTTGTTTGGCAGACAGAGTAGACCTATTGAATCAAAGATAACTTGTTATGTTACCATTTGTGAAAGCTAATTGCTTTGGTAGTTCTAATCTAGTTGGCTTTAGGTCAACATATTACCGTAACTATAAATTCCCTCACGGAGCAGATTGACTTTCCAATGTGTATAGGCTAATGACACTGTGATGTTTATATGGGATATACATAGAGACTCTTTGATGCTTTCCTTATAAGAGAAAATGGAAGAAATCTTTTGATTTTCAGTTTAAATGTGGTAGTTTAAAATGGAAAGGGACATTGGAGTTTAAAGTAACATACTCTTGGAAATGGCAAAGCAATTGTCTTTCTCTGGTGTTGGTAATTCAGATGCTTTCTCATTCATTTTCTGTTTCCCTTTATTTTATGTGTGAGCAGCCCAGACAAACCCAAAAACAAACGCAAAAACCTATATCCAGTTATGTCATAGTGCTACTACAAGGCCCATTGTGCTTGCAGTTATTTTTAGAGTTAGCACAAGGGTAGTGTCCAGGACAGTTCTTATTGTGAAAGTGGCTCCACTAACATTTGCACAAGACATTGTGTAATGTCTTTGCACAAACTATTGGACAACCAGTTGTGTGACTGTTTTTCACAGCTGCTTGCACAAAGGTGTAATTTCTGCTAATAGAGATTTTCATTTTACAAGAGTTAGATTTGGTTAAAGCCAAATGTTTTGTTTCCTTCTTGGAAAAAGTCCCCAACAAAACTGCAAAATAATTAAATTATCCTAAATTTAGAAAGCAGTTGGGAAAACTTATTATTATGAGTTTTAAAAGGTAAATTCTGAGGGAAATAGTATGTGTACACTGCTAGTGGCAATTCTTCTTTAAAAGAATTCTGGTTGCCAAATCCCTATTTTGGCTGAACAAATTGTCATAGAATCATAGAAATGTAGAGTTGGAAGAGACCACATGGGCCATCCAGTCCAACCCCCTGCCTTGCAGGAACACCCTCAAAGCACTCCCGACAGATGGCCATCTAGCCTCTGCTTAAAAACCTCCAAAGGAGGAGACTCCACTACACTCCGAGGCAGCATATTCCACTGCCAGACAGCCCTGACTGTCAGGAAGTTCTTCCTGAGGTTCAGGTGGAATCTCCTTTCCTGCAGCTTGAATCTGTTGCTCCTTGTCCTGGTCTCGGGAGCAGCAGAAAACAAGCTCACTCCCTCCTCGACATGACATCCCTTCAAATATTTAAACATGGCTATCATGTCCCCTCTTAACCTTCTCTTCTGCAGACTAAACATACCCAGCTCTCTAAGTCTATCCTCCTAGGGCATGGCTTCCAGGCTGGCTTCCAGGCCTCTCACCATTTTGGTCACCCTCCTCTGAACCTGCTCCAGCTTGACCATGTCCTTCTTGAATTGGGGTGCCCAGAACTGGACACAGTATTCAAGATGAGGTCTAACCAAAGCAGAGTAGAGTGGTACCAGTACCTCCCTCGATCTAGACACCATACTGCTATTGATGCAGCCAAGAATTGCATTGGCTTTCTTGGCTGCCGCATCACACTGCTGACTCATGTTCAGCTTGTGGTCATGGATTTTGATTTTCATGGAACAAAAATTTATCTCCTAAGAACAAAACAAAGACGCATGTATGAGAAGGAAGATTTAGGCCATTTCCTCACTAGACTGTTATAGCGCATTATTCCCCTTGCAACATCCTATGGAATCCTGGGGTTTGCCTTTTCGGGAGGGGGCTGGCTGGCCCCTCCCAAAACTGCAAACCCCAGGATTCCATAGGATGTTGCAAGGGGAATAATAGTGCTATAACAGTCTAGTGCGGAAATAGCCTTAATTGTGGGCAAGTTCTGTCCAAAAAACTTACCTATCATTACTATCCATGTAACTGTGTCATCCCTATAAGCTGCTGAGAAACCCAAGCTTGCCATCTTACAGTTCAAAATATGCTCCTCTGGGGAAGTGGTACACTGGCTGTTAATTCTTGAATACAGTGGGCCATCCTATTTATTCATGAGGGATTTGTTCCAGGGCCCCTCACAAAATGGTGCATTTTCAAGTCCCTATGAAAAAAAATGGCACGGGGCAGCAGAGATCACCACTGTCGTGTCCTGCCAAAGCTCCTCACCATTCTGCCATTGTTGGCAGGCACTCAAAGAGTAGGCAAAATAGTTATTTAAATTTGCCTAACATGGTCTAGTTTATTTGAGTGCAGCATGTTTTGTCATGTTGTATTCGGAAGAATATTTACTATACAAAGACAAAAATTGCCCATGAAAGCACTTCATTGTAACTTCCCCCCCATTCTTGTGTCTTTCACATAAGATTGTTTCTGATGGTGACTTCCTTAATTTAGAAAGTGTTTCTGCTTATGCCAGTTGAGGCAAGCAAATTTGAGTGGTTGTTCCTGCACACTGACTCTCCTGCCCCAAGGTAAGCCTGTGAATTGTTGAACTCTCCTGACCAGAATGATGAATGGTACAGAGGTAGGTAGATTGATGAAAATGAGGTGCCTCAGGTTGCAGAATCATTTTCAAAAACTGTTATGCTGCTCAGTATATGCAGTAGGTACGAAAAGTCTATTATCACTTGTTTGCATTAAGGATGAGTGTCTGTGTTATGGCTTATTATGAATCATTTCTTATTTGCTTGAAAATAACAGTTTTACTGTTGTTGCAGACCAGGAACAATATTGATTTGTACTGTAAAGTAATGTGTTTTGATTCTCGCTCCCTTCAGTAACAATGATTCCTTATATGTGAAGCAGGAAGTGGTGTTGAGACAGGTGTCTTGAGCAGGTTTTTCCTCCTCTCTCAGTTGCAGCTGACTGGATTTATATCTTGGCCTATATTGGATTGGATCTATATCTCAGCCTGCAAATCTCAGTTTCTTCTTTGTTTCTTTGCAATGACTTATTGAAATAGAATTTTTTTAAAAAAAAATGTATGTGTGAACCAAGAGTCTGTAATCCAGTTACATCACTGTGCCAGCGCAAGACTCAGTGGACTCTCCTGGTTCATAGCAGAAGGGAGCAGATTTCACATTTGGGCAATACTGACTAAAATGTCACAAAAACGTGCTAGTTTTTTTATTTCATTTCATCTGTTTTTTGGACTTTCTTTGTCTTAGTCAACCACCCCTGCCCTTTATACCGCCTGAGCCTGATGAAGAATTCTGGAAAACTTGAAATTTTGTCCACTTTTTTTGGATTTTTAGTCCTAATTAAAAGCACTGCTTGACTAAGAATTTTGTTTTTGTTAATGCACTTATCCATTTGTTGCAGCTTTACTTGTATACTAGTATGATCAAAGTATAATATATGGTTGCCTTTATTATATTTCCATTTTTAAATATTGCTTTAATTTATAATTTTATTAGTGATTGCTTTACTACTACATATTGGACAGGAATGAAAATTGCATTTTGATATCATGGATCCAAAATTTGCCTTACTGGAACATTCCCTCACTGACATTGGTATTGTGTTATTATCTGGTTTCTAAACAACTGAGACTATGATATGCACATATTTTAACACTTTCTTCTTAAGCTTTTCCCCTGTTTTTTAAATTTTTCTGTAGGTTAGAAAAAGAGAACATTCAGCACAGCTTTAACAAGGAAGCAAAGACCCGAGCCCTTCAGGCCCAGCAGAAAGAGCAGGAGCTGACACAGAAGATGCAGCAAATGGAGGCCCAGCATGATAAAACTGGTAGGTGGTAGGGAAAGATTAGAGCCTGGGCACTCACTCACAAGCCTGACCCACGCCTTACTGTGAAATGACATCAGGAACACCTGTAACCTTTGGCTGGCCGAAGGGAGCAGATGCTAACTACACCGGAGATTCCGAATTACATATTAGTTAGCGTTTAAAAGAGAAAATGGAAAGTATTGCCCACTGTCTGTTGATTTCAGAGTGCTGCTCTCACATCTGTTGCACCATCTGGATTATGAGTTTATTTACCTGTGTTCAAGAAACGTAAAGCTGAGAGGGACCACAACAAAGTAGAAAAACAAAGGACTTGTTTTTGGCTGCATTTTCAGGCACACATGTTATATAAAGAAAATAGCATCAGAAGCTCTGCAGGAAATGCTCTGAGCTTACAGTTAAAGTCTCCTGAATAGCATTGAACAGTTCCCACAGTACACACATTATAGCTACTCTAAAAGCTTAATGAGTTTGCTTCAGAATCCAAACTGGAGAAAAGCTTTAGCCATTAATCGGTACTTAATTCACTGTCGCAGCTGGATGTAATTCACTGGCTCCAAATTAATATGTTCCTTTATTTAATCTTTGCAGCCTCACACATTTTTAGAATTTGTATACTCAGTCCTCCTCAAATTTAGATGGATCTTTAATCTTTTAGCTGCTATGAGAACCTGAAGTATGCAGTTTAAATTGATAAATATGGGACATTGTCAACAGCTGCCAGCATGACTGGAACCTGATGTGTTTCAATATTTTGGCACAGCTGTCCTATAATTCTTTACCTTTATAGTGTGAAAATAAAATGGATTTACAGAATTGTTGCAATCAAGGCATTATATGCAATCCTTTAATACTGGGAGTGGACTAACTGCTTTTTAGGCCCACATCAGAATCATACCATGAGCTTTAGAGCTGTAGCATATTTGCATATTTTAGCTGTAAATAGCATTACTCATAGAAAATATGCATAAATTGCACATTTTCAGAATCTGAATTCTCAAACTGCAGTTGGTGGATGTATTGCTGTTAGCATTTCATTGAGCCACCATTAATGCATTTAAACATGTGTGCAGACTGTAAATGTAGCTGGTCAGTTTATTAAGACTTTGAATCCTATGTCCTCACCCTCACTAGGATGTTATATCTGGCTTAACAAATGTTTACTGTTTATTAAAAGGGAAAGAAAAAATTGAAAATAAATAACTGCAGTTTCCACTAGATGTTTCTATAAATGCTTTGAAATCAGACAATGCCCTTCAGGCTCTATCCATAGTTTGGATATGTAAGTTAACACATGCAGCAGGATACAAGATATAGATGTGTGTGTCTTCTCACATCATGCATATATAATATGAACTAGAACCTTCATATATACAGTCATCCCTCCACATTCGCTAGGGCTAGGGGCACAGGACCCCCGTGAAAGTGGAAAAACCGTGAATAACTCTAGGCCCTCACAAACCGTTTATCAGACAAAAAAAAAGTATGATCATCGTATTCAACCCACCATGGATTCCTTTGAGGTATCAAGGTTCCTTCAGAAAGCAGAAGAGGGTGGCTGGTGGGGCTTACTGCCACTTGAACTGCTGCCCTACACCATTTTTAACAGGGACTTACAAGCCTCATTCACAGTTTCTCAGTCTCACAAGGCTTGCAGTCCCTGTTAAAAATGGCATAGGGAGGCAGCAGAGGTGACAGCAAAGAATCTGTGAGTAATCAAATCTGCAAAAGTGAACCCTGCAGATGTGGAGGACCGACTGTGAATGCAAAAACAGTGGGAGAGACCCTGTAAAGTGAATTTAATTCATAAAAATAAATTTTTTACTAATTAGTTAAGATGCTTCTATACTACATTTCCAACAACTTGAAGCTATTTGCATCATATTCAGCTGCAAACACCAGAATTTAAACACCACAGTTTAAAAGTGACATGGTTGGTGAGGTATGCCACACAGGCTTTGTTCTGCATCTTTATTATAACCTCCTTGCCCCCGCTGCATAGAAACTGGTCCTATATTATTGATGGGGTATGGGACAAATTCATTCTAGTTATTTGTACACTGTCATTTTTTACACATTTGAAATTGTAGTAGGATCCAAACTGAACTGATTATCACATGCAAGATTCATCCAATCATGTCAGTCACATACATAATTATTGATGCTAGACTCCTTTTTTCCACTGTGCTAACTCATATAGACAAATTACTGTTAATTCTTTTTTAATAGCAGTTTGTTTTGGATTTGTATGAAACCTGAACTGAATCATGCTGCCTTAGATTCAAGAGAAGTGCATATCTAGATAGGCACTTCCAAAGCAAAGCAAAGCAAAGCAAAATCTAAACGTTCATGAAGATTCAATAGTAACTTGAATTCAGAGAGATACAGAGACCATGTGTCTCCAAAAATGTAAATACTTCTGTCCTGGCTTGAAGGGGAACGAAGAACCAGGATGTAGATGTGATTGGCACCTCTAGCTTCTAATCAAAGTAAATGGTTTCACTGGGACATTCTAACCCCATTGTTTAGAAGAGGGATGTTGAAATAGTATACAACAGGACACCTGTGTTTGTGTCTGTGTAGCCTGGGAGAGTATTAATATTGTGTACTTAACTGGCAAATGCTGAATGTTTCAACTCTTTCTGCCTCCACCACTGCATTTTCCATAGCTATCACTCCTTCTTGTATTGCAGTTTCTCTGACTTTGGACCCAATCAAGCAGGGCAAAAACCAAAAAGAATAGCCAAATTCATTGTAACTCATTTTCCCCACCCTAGAATTTTGCAAGTTTCTTGCTTATGGGCATGTACCATTTTGCATACGTATAATGCCAAAATCAATAGATAGAGGCTAGAAGAAACAGGGGGCTCTCTTTTACCTACACCTCTGAACCTGCCCTGCTGAAAATATGAAGGTTTCTTAACTAGAGCATCTCTATTCTGTGTTTTCATGACAAATATCCACAAAAAGATTAGAGGGATGAGTGCAGTCTTTTTTGGAATCTACAAAGTGCAAAGGCTGTTCTTTCACAAACACCTTGTGTATTTTTCTTAAACTTAACGACTTTCCTCTGCTCAGATGGCAGCAACTATTCCTGCAGAGTTCATCCAATTCTCCCCAAATGCTCCAACCATCATGGCCAGTAGCCTTGAAGCAGGAGATTCATTTACCAAACTTATTCTGTTAACCAAAGTTTATAGAAATTGAGGCTGCAGATAAACTGGAGAGTATGCTCCAATGAATGCAGCAGGAAGTAAATAAGTAAATATGCACAGGTACTCCCCTAAACCCCATAGAACTTGGGTTCAAACCCCATAGAACTTAGGTTCTGAGACCCAACACCATCAAAACCTAAAGAAAATAAAAACAAAATTATGTGCATTAGGGCAGCATTCTAGGCCAGAGAACGGAACTAGCTAATTAAAATCGATTAAGTTATGTTTTATGTTGAAAAACTGGTAACTAAAAGGGGCAACTTAATTAAATTTATTTTTAACTTGAGTTCCATTTGCTTGAGTTGGAAATTCAGCAGAAGAATTTCTCCTAAATTAAGTTATTACTTAAGTTATTAATTAAATGACCCACAGTGTTGAAGAGCCAACAAGCAATTCACTTGGTTGTTTACCTAAAACCAATCTATTTTGGATTTTTCTTTTCAAAACCAGTTCTTGCTTTCTGTTAATCCTCAGGTTTGGGGCATTACGAGTTTTAAGTTACAAGATTCAAACCATTTACACAATCATAGTTCAAGTGGAATGAATTGTTTTAAGCTCCTTTTGAAGTTTTAGTCTCAATAGACTATACTCTCAGACACACCTTAACACAGTGGGGAGGTTTGAGTGTGTCAGTGATAACCAAATAACCTCTTGCAGTCATTTCATGTAAACATTAAACAGCATGGGGGCCAGAACTGAACTGTGAGAGACCTCACAGGACAGTGGTCAAGGAGTCAAACAGGAATCTCCCAGCACCATATTATGAATTCAGCTGTCCAAGAAAGACTGAAATCATGGTAAAACAGCACTTCCCTTTCCCACCTTAGAAAGGTGGTATAGAAAGATACCATGGTCAATAGTATCAAAAGCCACTAGAAAGTCCAGCAAGCTCAATAGGGACATACTTCCTCTGCCCAAATCTTGATGTAGGTCATCCATCAAGGCAGCAGTAGCTATCCCCTTTTTTGTCTCCTGAAGCCATATTGAAATTAATTGAGACAGTCTGTTTCATCTAGAACACCCTGGATGGTAAGTCAGAGTGTTTTCCCCGCCTCCTGTAATGGTCTCACCACAACTTTTTCTAGGCAGAACGGAAGGCTGCCCTACCACAGCAAGGCAATCATATGCTCACTTGCCCAGTCCCCCTCTGGCTGCTCGTAAGAACCAGGAGGGGCATGGGTTCATGCCCATGGGCCTCTCTAAGGATCTGTTTATATCCTTAGGCTGTAGAAATTGAAATGTATCCAACAACCCTGGGCAGGGAGGGGCCAAGGTTGCATCTACTGGACCTGTATCAACTGAAGTATTCCAGTGAGAAAACACCTGGGCAGATTTGTCTGCAAAGTGTCTTGGAAATTCTTCACAGTGGGCACTTGAATGATCTGAATTTTCTTTCTGCAAGACAGAGTGTAGAAGGTCCCTAGGCATTGCAAATAATTCCACTGGACAACATCGTGCAGAAACACAAAACACCAAGTTTTCCACCACTGATGATCTAGTCTCTGTCTCACTCATTTAATAACTGCCAGTTCCCTAGTAAACCAGAATGCTTGTTTGTCTTCATTTCGTGGGAACAGATGCTCAGGAGCAATCATGTCCACTGCTGTGGCCATTTCTCTGCTCCAGAGATTACCTAGAGTTTCAACAGGATCACTTGCCAAGGCAGCAGGAAACTCCTTCTGAACTGTCAGAAATACCTGTGGATCCTCAAGCTTCCTGGAACAGACCATCTTAATTTTCTTCAGAGGCTCCAATCCCTACTGAGTCTAAACCACCTAAAGAAGTGATCTTGCCATAACAATGGAACTATGGAAAGTTGCTGCACAACCAAATCACCATCAACCCACTCAGCACAGAAAACTAGGTCCAGAGGGTGTCCAGGAGCATGAGTCATATCAGATACTACTTGGGTCAGACCCATTGTTGTCACAGAGGACAACAAATCCTGATCTGCTCCAATAGAGTGGTCTCAGAATTGATGTTTATGTCTCTCAGCACAATAAGCTGGAGGAGGAACTCCAATTTTGCCTCCTAGACCAACTTTGTCAGCTCAGGAAAGGAGATTGTTGAGCAGCAGGATGTGTGGACATCAACAGAATCTTTACTGGTCACCAGCCTTCAAATGCACATATTTGAAGCTATTGGTCTATGTGTTGAAGTATATGGTGAAGAGGATGGAATCACAATAATCCACTGCAACTCTTACCTTCTTGAAGCCTGCTAATGGACAGAGCTGAGAATTTTATCTAGCTGGGATTCTGTAATAGAAGCCAAGTCAGCATGCTTATCCAGGATCCGTTACTGGTTCATGGTTGTTTTTCCATTTACTGACTAAACATTGAGCACCAGCATGTTCATCCTAGGAACCCTATTGCCAAGGCTATCCAGACTATTTGAATGGAAGGACAGGTTGGGGGCGAGCAATATCCTGTGAATCTCACCTCTCACACTGGGAGAGCACTGCATAGTATGAATGTTGTAAGGACTCCTTTCTGGGCTGTTTCCTCTCCCGTGCTCTCTACAGAACACATATTTTCTTTGTTTCCTAGCAAGGCAGATAGTTTTAAAAGACTACAAATGACAGATGAAAACATCCACCGTCTCCAGCTCCCAACAAGAGAACTGGTTCTTGCTGTACCCCCAGAGGGTAAGCCCTGTTGGGTGTTGCCTCTTTCAGCAGCTTTGCTCTTGATGGTGGGCTTACTGCTTCAGGCAACCAGCTTATATCCTCTTTCAGAAGGGGAGAGGGGTGCTCTTACTAGTTTGTCAGCATCTGGCACAGTACCTGAGGCCTAGTTCTGAAAGAGGTAGGGTCTATGAAGCATGCAACAGCCCACAGGGAAAAAGATGCAGCAGCAGGTAGCACAGCTCTTTTCTGAATTGAAGGTGGTGACATTGTTCTTTCCCCCCTGTGTGCTGACTTTAGCTAACGTTTGTTGGTACTGCAGAGAACTGCTATCACTTCCAAATGTCTTTTAGCTTGAAAATCTTATGATGATGAATTCAAAGTAAAATGAAAGACAGTATTGGAAGATGAAACTCCCAGGCACTCAACCAATCACTAGGGCAGAAAAGCACTATTAGAAATAGCACTGTTCCTAATGATGCAACTAGACTCAAGTCAAAAGAACATTCAGTTGCTGATGTGCTCAGATTCAAAAGGACAGTCCAAAGTAGTTGAACAAATTAAAACATGGAATGTGAGAAGCATGAATCAAAAGAGCTAAAAATTGCGAAACAAGAAATGGGTTGTGTAGAAATTGCAGTACATGGTGTGAGTGAACTCAGGTGGATAGAAATGGGGCCTTTTCAATTAGATAATTACATAATGTTCTGCTCTGGAAATGACAGAAGGCTATTAATTTTCATGTGTCTTATATCAAAAGCAGTCAGGGGACATAACGCAACTCTAACCAAATAAAATCTATAAGACTGCATGATAAACCTATCAATATAACCCTAATCCAAATTTATGCCTCAGCTAGTGGCAGAAGAGGAATAAATCAAAATATTCTAAGCAAGTTTCCAGGAAGAAATGGGAAGACTATGTAAAGAACAGATCTGCGCTGTTAAACCTAATCAACCCAAAGCCAGAAGAACTGAAGATCAAAACCAGGGATATTATTAGGAAAGAATGCAAAAAGACTCCAACTGTGGCTAAAAGAAAGAAATATTTCACTAGATGATTAATGAAACTCTTCAGATGGTTAAGCACTCATGAAACAAAAGAGTAAAAGGGGACAGAAATTGGATCAGAATCTAGAATGCAACTGATCAGCAAATTGTATGCGGGGGGAAGAGACCGAATGGTAGAATAAAAGTCCTCTTCCACTAGATATGAGAATTCAAAGGGAAAGTTAAACCAAGAGTAAGGATGCTACATGATCAACATGAACACTTTGTATGCTCAGGACAAAATAAAAAGGCAGGTAAAACAATGAAGAAGAAACAATGAAGAAAGAGATGAAAGAACAACAGATTCATTCAAGGAAGATTGTTTGGCAAAGAACCTACAACTTTAGAAAGTGAAGTGGAAGCTGCTCTCCAAGTACTTGAGAAAAATAAATTATCAGAAAAAGATAACATACCCAGAGAGCTGTTTCAGGCTACAGAAGCAAAATCAATCTACATCTAACTTTTAAAAAAATGTGGAAAACAAAATAATGGCCTCCTTATGCTTTCTAATTTCCAGGAAATGGGACACCAGAAAAAAACTGTAAAAAATATCATGCAGTACCTGGATGAGAACTCCTCAGATGAGGACAAGGAAGAGGAGATTGTAGATGACAGTTTCCTATTGGAACCAAAGAAAGCTGTCAGCCCTGCTATAGAACTGTTAGAAGCAGAATCTGAGTTATCCCATATAAGCGAAGAGACAGATACTTCCTTCTTCTGAGCACCATAGACTAAAACACCAGCTACTCCACTTGACTAGTTTATCATCAGTACTGAATGCTTTTAGACATCAAGTTGTAAATGAGAAATGAAAAAGAGTGTAGGTGGTTGGGTAGCTCTTATTGAACCATCAGTGTCACTGGAGGCCCAAGTGGTGGTTAGTGACAAGGACTGCCTTTTAACATTTTTGACTAGCATACCAGCCACAACCATTCTAAACAGCCATTCTAGACATCCTAAGCCATAGTAATCCATCCATAAGTAATCTTGTGTTCCAACTACTTTAATGTTTTCTGTATGGGCTACCCTTAAACATGGCCCAGAAACCACAGCAAGTGAAGAAAGAAGCAGCAAGGATGTTGTGTAAGGCAGTGTCAAGGTCAGAGACCCAGGTGGTGAACCAGCCTGGAGAAGGGGGAGAGAGAGAGAGAGAGGGAGATAGCAGAGTCCCACCAGGAGGAGTCAAAGCAAGCAGTTACTCAAAGGCAGTCCATTTACCTAAGCTAGAATAACAAGCAAAAGCCATAGTCAGAGTTCAAAATCCAGAGGTCAGGAGCCAAGAGATCAATCCAAGGTATCAGGAGCCAGGTGCTGAAACAAGGACAGGGGCTTGTAGAAAGTTTGCCACAAACAAAGGAAAGCTTCCAGGCAGGCAGTTATACAGCCCAAGGCACAGGTGTGGCCGGTCACCGCTTCTTGAACTTAATCAAGGAAGCCTCCCCTTGCTCAGCTCTCTTGAGTCACTGCCTTGATTGTGGGCTGATTGAAGCAGGCCCCAAAGCATCTTCGGGATCACAGCTGGATCCCTGTTGCTCTAAAGGAGCAGGCAGCGGAACGTCCGAGCCTGCTTGGTCCACGGCAGCAGGGGGAGCTCTTGAGCTGCAGGACTCATCTCCAGCCAGAGCCACAGGGACCCACAGCTGCTGCTCAGCAGCAGCAGCTTCAACGGGGGCTTCAGTTACCACAGGAGGGAGCAAGATCCAATTTCCCCCTCAGGCCTCCATGAGCCACACCACCTCTCCACAGACACAGTAATCCCAAATACTTCTGTTTTCCTCAGCAGCCCCTCTCAAATGCTGATGAGAAGTGATACTATGTTACTTCCTATTGCCATTTTGAGGAGTACTACAGAGGAAGGTGGAGGCATTGGGGGTTGTGGGTAGTATGGGATGCTGCTTCTAAAATGTCCTGTATTGTGTCTAAACCTTTATGTACCAAGAAATTCCAAATATTTGCATGTGTGTTTTCTAGTAAATGAACTGGATACATTGCTAAGGTCCCAGAATGCACTCCTATCAAAATTAAAAGAAGAATGTTGCACTCTAGCAAAGAAGCTTGAATATGTCACAGAGAAAAACAGGTATGTAAATACGCGGAGATGCTTGTAGCCTTGTTTACTTATGGGTGCTCAACAACTTGACAATCCATGAGTTTTACTTGTATCTTACATTATTTTTCAACTTCCTTTGAGGGTGGATGCGCTTACATTTTCAATTTCCATATTACATTTCTGGTTTCTCCCTTCCCTCTCTTATTCTACAACATATGCATTTAAAATCTGAAGAAAATGAGGTAATGATGTTCAGACCTTGACATTTTCCATTCCTGAGGAACACTGTGTTTATTGTGGGCCCAGGAAAGCCCTCTCATATAAATGTTACATACACATGTCACTTGTGTTTCAGTTTACTTACTGTATGGCCAGCTTATACATAATTGGTGCTAATATACCTCTGATGCATCCACACAGTCTCAAATTGCTGATATAAATGCAGATGTAAGGGCTGTTGCATGTGGTTACTGTATTTAAATACGATGGTGTTCAAGTGGATAAGTCTTAAATAGTGACGCATTTGAGAAATAAGTAATTTTTTTTTTTGGAGTGATCACTACTTTCCACATAACCTACCTGTGGGTAAATTACCTATCTGTTTACCTGACCAACTGCTAAGTATACAGTATATAATTTCCTCCACAGTAGTGTGCTTTTATCTTATTACTGCAGTGAGTTCTGATGTTTTCTTTGTGACTCAAAATAGACAAATAAGATTTGTATTCTGTCTTCTTCAAGGCTTTTATCCTGTCTTCTGTTTCCCTCCTCTTCCCCTCACCAACAGCTACCCAGTATTCCACATCAACTGAACGTGTTTAGTTCTCTTTGGGCTGTTTTGATGTTGCTCTAATTGTTGTTGCGCACTTTTTTTTTTTTTGGACAGAGGCCAAAGTTGTACATGCTGAAAGTTGTGTTTTTTTAAAAAATGATGGTGGGGATCATCCAGAGGACATCCAGAGAGGAAGGCCCCACAACCTAGGCCATTGATTTCATTGCTGAACTACTTTCAATGTCAAGAAGTCCCTTTTAATGCTCAATCAAAATCTGTTCTTCTGTAATGTAAATCTTTAGACCATGTGGTATAGTCTGGGACAGCAAAGAATAAGCCTGCCCTCTCCTCTCTGTGACAGCCCTTGAGGTATTAAAAGAATGCAGTCATGTCACTCTTCAGTCTTCTCTTCACCAAGCTGAACATGTCCAGCTCCTTCAACCTTTCCTCATATTTTTCTTCTCTATGCCTCTTATAATCTTTTTTACCCTTCTCTGAACTTGCTCCAGCTTGTCCATATCTTTCTTAAAATGAGATACCCAGAATTGAAAGTAATATTCCAGATGAGGCCTGACTAATGCAGAATATAATAGGACTGTTATTTCTCTCAACTTTGAAACAATGCTTTCATTAATGCAAGTTAAAATAGTATTGCCTTTTTCCTGCAGTATTACACTGCTGGCTCATATTCAATTTACAATTAACAATAATCTCAATGTCCTTTTTCACATATTGTACTACTGAGCCATTTGTCTCCCATCCTATACTTGTGCATTTGGTTTTTGTAGTCTAAATGTAGAATTTTTTATCTACCTCTGTAGAATTTCATTTTATTAATTTCCTCCTCGTTTTCTATTTTATCTGGGTCCTTTTGAATTCTGTTTGTATCTTTCAATATGTTAGCCACGCCTCCCACTTTTGTGTTACCTGCAAACTTAATAAGGATTCCCTCCACCCTGCAATTTGAGTCTTTGACAAAATTGATGATGACTCTTTCAGCATGGTTTTCTAACCAATTATGGATCCATCTCACAGTGTTCCCATTTATTTTACATTTAATCAGTTTTCTGATCATAATAATATCCATTATATTCCCACCATCTACTAAACTAGTGACCAATTTGGGGGGGGAGATATCAAATTAGTTTGTCAGAGTTTGTTCTTGACAGACCCATGCTGACTTCTACTGATTACTTCATTGTCATCAAGACACTTGCATACAGACTCCTGTATAATCCATTCTAATGTTTTCCTTGGTATTGAGGTCATAGTGACCAGGCTGTAGTTTCCTGGATCTTTTTTTTTTTTGCCTTTTTTTGGACAAGAGAGACTATGTTTGCCCTTCTCCAGTCCTTTGGCACCTCACCTGTTCTCCAAGATTTCTCAAAAATGTTGTCAGGTGGTTCCAAGAGTACACCAGCAAGTTCCTTCAGTACTCTGGAGTGCAGTTTGTCTGGCCCTGCAGATTTTAACTCATTTAGGTTAGCTAGATGATTCCTGACTAGTGCCCTATCAGTCTTGGCTTGCAATCCAGATCCATTGCCAAGGTCTCTGCTGCTGCATGGAAGCATAGCATTCTCCTTTTGTGAGAAGACTGAAGCAACATAGATATTGAGTAGTTCTGCCATTCCATTGTGTTTTGTTTTACCATACTTAGGGAAAAGCAGATCCACTGTTTCCTTGGTCATTATCTTGCCTTGAACGTATCTGAAAAAACCTCTTTTGGTTGCTATGTGCTTGCCTAGCCAGTCTCAGCTGAGTTTTAGCTTACCTTAAACTATTCCTGCAAGCTTGGGCTACACATATGTATTTTTGGTGATTCATCCTTCCTTCCATTCTTTATACAGTTGGCCCTCCACATTTGTGGGTTTGACTTTCATGGTTTTGATAATCTGTGAATGTCTTTAATCCCTGCTCTCCCCACCTCAGGCACTTCTTTTCCAAGGGAACTTTCTCTCTCAGCAGTTCCAATCAGTCTGTCCAGCCCTTTAAATATGGACTGGTCATTAGAAGAATCCTGGTGGCACAGTGGTTAAATGCTGGTACTACAGCCATAAGGTTATGAGTTCAGTCCTGCTGGGCTCCAGGTTGACTCAGCCTTCCATCCATCCGAGGTCAGTAAAATGCGTACCCAGCCTGTTGGGGGCAATTAGCTAATGCATTGTAAACTGCTTAGAGAGCACTTAGCTGATAAGCAATATAGAAATACACATGCTATTGCTATTGCTGTCCTTCACCTCCACCAGCCACTGTCTGGCCAGCTAAGAACAACTCTTGGCCTGATTTCTCAGCACCACAAATCCTCTCCTGATGCTTCCCACACCCAAGGAAGGAGATGAGCAGGAGAGAGGAAGTACAGGACCACCACACTGGTCTCCCTTCCCTCTTCTTTATGTCGCCCAATTTGGACGCTGGATGCCCTTTCTTCCCACAGACACAGATGCACACACATTTTGATATTTGTGATTTTTCTATTTTTGCAAGAGTCCTGCACACCCAATCCTGGTGAATGTGGAGGGCCAGCTGTACTTTATACATACTTTTTTTTTTTTTTTATTTCACTTCCTCCTTGAGTTTGCTGCATAGCCACATTGGTTTTTCAGATATTTCCCATTTTTCTTCTTCCATGGGATTGTTTGCATTTGTGTTCTTGCAGCTTAGTCCAACTTAGTCTTCAAGAACTCCAATTCTTGCTGAATGTCTTTTTGCATATATAACCATTGCATATCTTTTTGCATATATATCCATGGGATTGCACCCAGTATTTTCCTGGAATCTAAGGTACATGTTTGACTGTACTCTTCTTTCTCCTGACCCAGAATTGCAAATACTAGCATTACATGGTCACTTCCCCCTAAAGTACTGATCACTTTGATTCCAGTGACCAAATCCTCCCATCCAGGATTGGTGATCCATTGGATCCTTCCTCTACCTTTTGAAACAGGCACATCAGGAATTTATTAGAGAGCCCATGTTAGCAGAGTTAGTCTCCCAGCAGATTTTAGGATAGTTGAAGTCTCCCATAACTACTACTTCTCGTGTCTTTGAGATTTCTTAGAAGTATCATCCATCACCTCTTCTGCATTTGGTAGCATGTAGTAAACTCCTACCATGATGCTACACTTATTTATTTCTCCATTTATTTTTACTCAAATACACTCAACCACTCTGACCACCCTCATGATTTCTGCAGAAGTGAATTTGTCTTTGGCATATAAGGCTACTCCATCTCCTTTTCTGCCACTTTTTGAATAAGTTACATCTTTCAGTTGTAATATTCCAATCATGAGAGTTATCCCAAGAAGTCTCAGTTATGCCTTTAAAGTTACTTTCTTCCATTAGGATTTCAAACTCATCTTGTTTGTTTCTCAAACTCTGTACGTTGATGTATAGACATCTGAAGCTTTGTTCTTGTACGTTAATTTACTGTCCTTTTTTCTGTGAATCATATTCTTCCTCTAGACTTCCCTTCTAGAATTCACTTCCTTGCAATTAGAACATGCCTTTGGGCTCATATTGGTGTTAGTTTAAAGCCCTCTTGATAAGACCAGCCATGCTACTACCAAATACATTTTTCCCAGTTTTTTTTCTTTTCTTTTTTTATTAAAAACATGGAACATAAAATTCTTGAAAGTCAATGCATACATACATTACTAAACAATTTCATATATATAGGTAGATCTCTAAATTTGAAGCTTAAATATAATAAATATAGTCATTATTATATTACAATATTATAGTACCCATATTAAATACCATATATAGTATAATTTAACCTTTCTTAGGACCTACCTACCCACCTTCGTACTTCTTCACTTCAGTTCATTCATTCTTCTTCCTCTCTGGCTTCCTAATTAGTTTGTCCTTAGTATAACACATTATTACATTACATTAGGATCCGTTTCCCTTATTTACATACATCAGGACTCTACTGGTAATATCTCATTATATAATATTCATCCCAACATTCTTCCCAGTTTTTGTGAGGTGCAGCCTATCTATAGCCAGTAGTCTTCTGCCAAGAAGTGAAGACCATGCTCCCAGAAGCCAAACCTCTCCCATCTACACCATCTATGTAGCCAGCCATTCACTTTTAGGATCTTCCTGTCCCTCTGTAATTCTCTGTCCTTCATTGGCAGAATTGATGAGCGTACCACATGTGCCTCAAACCCCTTCAGCTTCCTGCCCAAAGCTTCACAGTTACAGGAAATCTGCTCAAAGATATTATTGGCCATATTGTTGGTACCCACATAAATAAGGAGAAAGGGGCACTGATCTGTGTTCTTGATCAGTTTTGGTAAGGTGTCAGTGACATCCTGATATGTGCACTAGGAAGACAGCACACTTCCTGATTCAATTTGTGAGGCTGTCACACAGGTGTCTCTATATTCCTGAGCAATGAACGCGTCCATAACCACCCACACCTTTCTTTTCTTCTTGTTGCAGTTGGTGGTTACCTTGGCTCCTTCTTTGGCATGCAGTATCCTTTGTTGCATGTTTCCTATTTGAACATCTACATTGCTGCTACCCTGCTAGATGTAGGAAGTGACTGCTTAGTTGGAGTGGTTCTTGATCACTTCTGTATGATCTATTTCTGACAACAACTGTCCTTAAGGGTATTTTGTCACTGTTACAGGCCTCTTCATTTTCTTTGGCAGTTTCTTCCCGTTGGTTCTATAGGATCAATTCTCCATGTGGGTTCTGTCCAGGAAGTCCTCATGTTCTCTGATGCATTGAAGGAATTCAACATACAGCTGTAGTGTACGGACCTTCTCTCCCAAGACAGTTACCAATTTGCAGTTGCTGCAGGTGTAGTTGGTGAGATGTTCTGGCAAGAAGAAAAACATTGCAGATACATTACAGGAGATAACTATCAACCCCTCTGCTTCCTTATCTGCAGTTATTTCTTTCCCCATCCTCTCTGTAATATTTATATGGGATATAACCATAACACATGCCACTAGCCTCTGCCCATCTGACTTTTTGCTGACGGTGACTTCACAGGCTGATGGGAAGAAGTATGAAAATAAGCTGCAACTATTCCAAAGCTTCATTTAAGATGCCCTCTCCATCTAGAGTAGTGTTACTCAAAGTGATAGTCCTTGGACCATCATTGGTCCTTGAGCCATTGACTACCACATTTCCAGGAAGGAAAGAAACAATTGTGCCCAATAGACACAAATTTACTCTGGTTCCTAGCACTTTGGAAAAAAAAGTGATTGCTATTCCTTCATGTCATATAGCCTGAGAAGCACTGATCTAGAGAATGTACTTTAAGACCTGTCCTCAAACCTTGATTTATAGAACTTTTTAAGTCTAGAATTCTTGTAGGCATGTATTAGAAATGAGAGTACTGAGCTGTGCAGCGTAGACTCATTTTCATTCCCTTCAGCTAATCAAAGTAAGTTACAATGCATGTAGTTATTTGCACTACATCTTTTTGTTTTGGAGAATATTTTCTGGTGATTTTTGAGCTTCATACCTATTATTGTGATGTAGCATAATACACACATCAAGACACTGCATAACTTTGAACAAGATTGGGAACAAGATTAGTTGAAATCATCACTGCCAATGATTTCAACGAAGCTCAAGGGAAGCTTTTTGAATACTTATTATTTTTTTTCATTTGTTCTATAGCTCCTACTTTACCTAGACTTTTTTTAAAAAAAATCTAACTATTGGTATTTTCAGAAAATTAAGAAAACTTTTAAAATACTTTTTAAGGCGTGGGGATAATATATTTTCCTAAAATAGCTCCAAACTCCTTTCTGCTTCATACAATACAGTATATTGAAGACTCAGATTATTTTGGTAAGTTTGCCAGAATTATAAAATACTAAATGTACATATTGGACATAACAAAGGATATGTGGTCATGTATTTACATCATTCAAGTAGATGCAAGCTTGCTTTACTATGTTTGGATGCTACTTTAAGGTGTGAATTGATATAGTTTGGATTCAGATATAATTGATGTGTAGAATCTATAATAGTAAAAATTGCAATGCGCGAAAATTTTCCTACATATATGGGTGGATTTTGGAAATGCTGAACTTACTCCCCTCAAGCTGCACAGTTGATACAGTATACACATGCAAATGTAAAATATAGTCTTTTAGTATTCTCTGTATAATTTTGCTTGCCCTTTTTCAAATTGTCTCAGAGTTTGAAGCTTGTGGATTGATGCTTGACACTGTCCATTGTGTATTTGCGATTTGTGTTTTGTAATTAAGGGCAACAATGGGAGTCCATTGGGTCTCGTTATATATAATGGTTGGTTTCATTTGTTTCACTTCTATCTTGTTAATTGTAAATTGATCATTAAGATTTGAATTCTAATCTGTCACCAGGGTTGAGTGTATTGAAGCTAGAGAAATGATCCTGTTTTTAATCACTGATGATGAGAAACAAATTTTATAATTTTGATGCATATTGCAGTCCATATATTTTAACACTGTTTTTTATGGTGTTATAAATATTGTTAAATGACTTTTAGTGTAGTTTTACTGTTTCACTAGAATGGATAAATTATATTGCCATTTTGGCAACAGTAGGCATCCAACTGTGAGAGTTTAATTGAAGTAAAGAACATGCACCCGGTTGAACTGTTTTTTTCTGCATGTTCAATTGATGCTGTATTGGACAACTGCAGTCATTACACTCAGACACTGGGAGTAAAATATTTGCCCAAGCAAAAAGCATCAGAATGCAAAACAGAACTTGTCTGGAAAACCAAATTGTTACTGTGACATTCAACCCTTTTAGTGAATTGTCCTGATCTAAATTAATAGAACTGGCCTCACCTTTAATTATAATACCTTAAAATGGCTACGTTTTCTTAGAACTTAAAACAATTCTGATGAGCAAAGCATGTACAAAATTTGTACATTACCTACCAAAAGTTGGAAGAACAAAGCTGGCTAAAAGCCACTTTTGTACATATCCAAATTGTTGAATTGGTTTGCAGGAGAATGTAGCTTTTTTATAATCAAGGCTTGTGGAGACTTCCTGGTGGTATGTTTTGCACCAGTACTAATCCAGTAATGCTAATTCCATTCCTGTGCCTAAAATGCAAACTTGACAGGGTCATAGCAAAGTCTTAAGCTGATAGTAAAGAGAGCTCTTCAGCAATTTAACAGATACTTTTTTGCTCTGGTCTTCAAACATAAAAATATACAAAATATTTGATAGTCATTTGATAATCAGTTTCTAGCAAATGAATGTGTAAAATTAGGTAAGCAGGTTTCAAACATAGCTAGTATCTCTTTTCCTCAGAATGCATCTGTTAAAAATTTGTCCATAGATTTATGTCCCCAGCTACTACAATAGTATTTATTTTAATTTTTAAAAAATACACTCTTTATTGAAATAGGAGGCTTCTTATGCATAAGTGCATTGCAATTTTGTTAAGGTAATTTCATACCACATGATACAATTTAGCAACATCCATCATATGTGTTCTTAATTCTCTAGGTCTGAAATTGGCCAGCTTAGTCAGGAAAATGAGTATGTCCATGACAGACTTGAGAAGATGCAGAAAAGGAATGATGAATTGGAGATCCAGTGTATCCAGCATGGAAAAATGCACGAGAAAATGAAGCTAAGGTAGGAAGATCTATTAATTTATCCCTTTGTGGCCTCCTATAACAAATCTGGTGGGTCCTTGAGTTTTTATTCTATATTAGTGGGAACATGACCAAAAGATTTCCATTGTCTAAATATTATTTAAGTTTTTATCAGATATTAAAAATTGCTTAGTTCTTTAAACAATTAATTTCAGTTTCACACATGATTTTAGGCTGTTTCTGTTGCCTGCACTGCTGACCAGATGGATTGACTGATTATATTATATTCAGCTTTTCTTGTATCCTTATTTGAGCAGCTGTTCACTTGTCTATGTCATTAGCCATATTTTTCAGTAGTTTTTTAAAAAAATATTTTAAGCTCTATTGTTTTCTTTATGAACAATATTGTTTTAAGTTAAGTATCTCAAAAATTTGAAATCTGCTTAATATTTATAGAATAGCAGTTATGTTTTTTGTATATTTTTAAAAGGCTGAACTTTTTTTTAGAATTGCACTTTACAGTTGAAGCCAGTATCAACACTGTGGTTGAGTGTTTAAGGCATGCAGCATGTTCCCTAGTCAGAAATGTACAAAATCAATTGGGATTGTGGGTTCCTTGTTTCTCCTGCTTATATGGCTAATTACTAAATAGTAATGTAATAACTGTGTGCTTACATTTGGCCCAGAATAGTAAAATGGTGTAGTTGTTGCTGGAAACTTGTGCTGCATTATATATTTTTTTTCATTGTGGAGACTTTTCTCTCCCTTCTCATGTGCTTCCTCTTTGTATTCAGTTACAAATCAAATTTCTTGCTTGTTGCCTCAGAGGCAGCTGACCTTCTCTAACATGCCATCTGCAATCACCCCTACATCTGCTTAAGAAATGCCACTTCTCTAGTTTTTTCCTCTCACTGAATTTCTAAATGTCTTACTCGCTATTTATGAATCTTGTCATTTATAATCCTTTGGCCCAATTTCCAGTCCCCTTGGTAATATTCATATCAGAATCCATTAAATTGTGTTTTAGCAGTCAATTGGTTTATAAACAGCAACATGTTTCTATTTCCTAATTTGGTGATTTATCCTATGGTATGGATTGTTTCCTATAAAGTCATTTTCTGTTAGCATTGCACTGCAGAGGCTTGTCCTTGTGATTAGCTAGATCTAAGTGCAATTCAGAGTAGACGGGTATTCAGTGCCTGTTATCTGAGGGACCTTTTCCTGCTCTGCTAATCATTATTTTTAAATTGTTGCAAACTTCTTATAAAGTCCCAGTGTGATCTAGTTCTGCTTATTTATATATTAGTGAGGTGGCTTTCTACTTTCTTAAACCAAATTTTAAATTCTCCCCCCTCCACCCCAAGGATTGTTAAAGAGAAGGATCAGGCCATTCTCCTTCTAAGTACATCCCCCACAGCTGATTGGGTAGTAGAAGAAGTGGCATTGTTGTAAACTGTTCATCTCCTCATGCAGCAGCTTTGATCTTTGCCCTAGAGTCATCAGCTCCAAAAATTCATGACACGGATAGGTTTCCTGTAGCAATCACAGTAAAGCTTCCATTTTGACTCTGTGCTTCTCAAAGTCACCTATGATCTCCTCCCAGTGATTTGAGTCAATTGCACCTCAGCTTAACTCTAGCTTGTGAGAAAGTACAAGAATATGGTAGCATATTGCTATGTCATCTCGTTCCCCCTTTTTCACAGCTTACTAAGATCAATGATAGCCAGCAGTTCCTAGATAGAATAGAGGTTTTGATATAAAAAATTTTGTATAGTCATGTAGCATACTTTGTTTGGATGGATCCTTCATCACTTGATCCCAGTTGTAATATAAAACATTATAGAAAATCTTATTCTGAAGGTAAAATGACTTCCCTTGAGTGGTCCATCTGATGTGATTTTCACATCATAAGTCCTTTTTGTTTCTTGCCAGCCTTTTAAATGGTGTTCAAGTTGTATGTTAAAACTACTTTGTGCTGCACTGTTATTTATCTTCTACTTTTAATATGCTGTTTCACTGCTAGTTTTACTTTTAATTTGTGCTTTTAAGTAATCTTTCTTGGTTTTATTGTGTTCATTTGACATTTATTGTGCTCATATGGCAAGTATGTGGTCCAGCCATACTTGTAATCCATACATGTCAAAAGAAGGTACAGTGTTAAACTCCCAGTGGGTTTCCGTGGCCAAGGGGAGACTTGAATCTGGTTTCCCAGACTCCTGTTCCAACACTCAGTCACTACACCACACTGACTCTGCCAATAAATTAGAAGTCTCCAAAGAAGCAGGCTGAAATAGGAATCCCAAAGAAATCTCAGAGTATCAAGGTAATATATTATTAAGGATATATTGTCCCCTTGATTCAAAACAGTGATTATCTTCAGCTATAAAAGAACATTAGGAGACAGGTATAACAGCAATATTATGGTTTGGGTTCTGGTTTGTGAGGTGCAGTCCATCTGTAGCCAAGTCTCCTCTGTCTAACAAGTGAAGGCTTGGAGCAAGTAGTTGATTTCTAGAAAAATACCTTCTTGTTCCTTTGCCCCCTCCAGTCCTCTGCAAATTCTACAGGATACAGCTGTTACAGCTGAATTGAATGAGCTATGGTATGTGAATAATACTAGTTTATAACTGCATCCTTAATGAAAAAAGGACATGTCAACATTCAAGACATCTCACTGAGAAAAGAGAGGCCAGCCACAAGATTCTTTGCACTTCAGAACTCCATTGAGGAAAATTAATTTATTCAAAAATGTATGTTGTTTTCTTTTGCAGAAAATATGTTCTGAGGCAGAAAACTTTTTCAGCCCAAAAGCAGTATTCATGTGGAGAAGATGGCATATTTTGTGTAAAAATACACTGTTTCCGGGGGGGGGGGGGACTGCTTTTTGAGCAGAATGTTTTTTCCCACAAGATTTTTTTTAAAAAAATATTTTTATAATTTTAACACACCATAAACTTTACGATACATAATACCGAGCAATACATTCATCACAGTACATCACAGTACATAATATTCTACAGTACGTCTAACACAAAACTGCACCAATCTAAAACCCTCTTTACTCTTTCTCCACAAAAAAGAAAACGGAAACAGATTAACATATGACTTCGTACTTGTCAAGCTGAATACTCAACTACAAATAGTGTTCTCCCAGCTATCTCTTATTTGCAGAATATCTAATTTGCAAACCCCACTAGCACTATCCCTTCTTCTTCTCCTTCTTTTATGAAATTCAAATATGGTTCCCAGCCTTCTTTAAATTTGTCTGTAGAGTTTCCTTTAATCATTATTGACAATTTCCCCATTTTAGCCATTTTCAATATCTTCAGTATCCAGTCCTTCATTGTTAGTATCTCTTCTTTTTTTCCAGTTTTGAGCATATAGCAATCTAGCCTCTACAACCATATAATATAACAGTCTATAACTAAATCTCCCAGGATATTCATCAAGTATGTTGATGTTATATGCCTTCACATTGTTCCTGACTTACACTCACCCTATCTATCATGGGGTTTTCTAGGGCTGAGAGTGCGTTACATGCCCAAGGTCATTCAGTGGGAACCCTCGTCTTCAGGGTTGTAGTCCAACACTCAAACCACTATACCACGTTAGCTCTCACATCAGATGAACAATCATATTTTCGCTTGGCACCTGAACACCATCAATATTGACCCAATAGGGCCTCTAAGGAGAGGCTGTTCCATAACAGGGGTGCCATAGCAGAGTAGGCCCTCTCCTGCATCCTCTCACAACATACTCTCTTGATTGATGAGACACAAAGGAGCGCTCCTTAAACAGTCCTTAAACTTTGAATAGCATTCATAGGTAGGTGATCTTTCAAGTATTGAGGTTCCAGACCATTTACAGCTTTAAATGTCATTACGACTACTCTGAATTCAGACCAGAAGTATACTGACAGCCAGTACAATCCCTTTAAAACTGATATGATATGGTTTTTATATGATGTACAGATCACTAGTCTAGCTGCTGCATTTTATACTAACTGCAGTTCTAAGTCATCTTCAGAGGCAGCCCCATGTAGAGTGCATTGCAGGAGTCTAATCGGGAAGTTGCCAGTACATGTATTGTGGCTAAGTTATCCCTGTCCAGGAAAGGGCATAGCTGGTAAAGTCGGCTCCAGGCACTCTGAGTTACCATGTCCACCTGGCTTTCCAGTGACAAACATGGATTCAAGAGTACAGTAGGTTCCCCATAACTGCATGACCAGTATACACAGTGTTAATGGCCTGCAATGAGATATGTACTTTGAATTTGATAGTAATAAAATAGAAACTGAAGTAATAAAGTGAAATACAGTACAATACATACAGTGTTACATAGAAAATGGCAGGGAAAGGAAAATTGAAGCAAATAACATCTCATTCACTGATGGTGTCACACTGTCTTGTGTTGTCCATGCTTCTTAAGTTTCTTTGCTGTATATTTTACACATGCCCAAACACTACCCAGTCTCTTAGTAGGCCTCTCAGTTGCTCTTTGTGATCTGATCATGGTACAGTGTCTTTCTGCAAAATTCTTGTGCTTGTATAGTAAAGTACTTGTCCTTATCCCGTACAGTACTGTAAGAAAGTCTTTCTCCTTGAGTCCTTGTGTTGTTTGTAATGGCCCTAAAGCACAAGAATGGTGATACTAGCAATTGTGATAAGCCTAAGAGAAGCTGTAAAGTTCTTCCTATAAATGAGAAGATACATGTTCTTGACTTAATCAGGAAAGAAAACAAAACATTATTGAGATTGGTAAGATGTAGGGTAAGAATTGATCTTCCATCCTTGAAATTCTGAAGAAGGAAAAAGAAATCAAAACTGCAGTGGATAAATTAAAACCAGAAATGGTAAATTCCTGTTGGAAAAACATGTGGAATGAGGTTGTGGGTGGTTCTCAGGGCATCCTGAAAATCAAGGAAAAAGTTAGGAGAACCATCCATGCAGCAAGGTGACTTGGTGGAGAAAGATTTGCTGACCTGCCAGATGAGGAAGTGGAGGAACTTATAGATGACCATGAAGAAGTGTTATCTTATGAGGAATTGGAGGAACTTGTTATTGTGTCTTCAGAGAAAGAAGAAGCAGCAGAAGCAGAAGCAGAACCAACCTTGTTGAGATTAGAGGAATTTCCCAAAATGTTTCCAATTGCACAGACATTAAAAGACAATTGGACTGGCAATTCTTGGATCGAATGGAATATTAAAGTCACTGGTATAATGACAGAAGGATTACAACCTCTTCAGCAATACTTTGGTGAGTCAAAAAAAGAGAGAGAGAGGGAAAGACAACTTCTTATTACAATGTTCTTCCAGAAGGTTGCAGCAAAAAAAAAAAAAAAAAAAAACCTTCAGGATATCCCCCACCATCAATACTGGCATTGTCTTTTTTTGAGATCAAGATCCAACCATTGACGTCATCCTGGTGCCAAAATCTAGGACTGACTTCTGATGATCCTCCTTTTGATGATCCATCTTGTGAGATATTGTGAGAAGGTCAATACTTAGCTAGTGTTACGAAAGCATTTTGTTCCCATATCTTTTTGGACCACACATTGTTGTTAATTTTTATGTTTTCTGAGTTGTCCACTGACTTTGGATTGCACATACGGCTACAAAACCTTTCTCTTAGATGCTAAAGTTTTATCAAGTTCTGTCATGTTTTTGAGCCTCCTGTCCAAGCTGCATACTCATGTCAATACCCACATCATTTGTTTCACTTATAAAAATAGTGTTTGGTATTATCTGCATTTTTTGTCATCCACAGTAAGCTCCAGAATGTATCCCCCACAGTTATGGGGGACCTACTGTACTTTCAAGCTACACATTTTTTCCTTCAGGAGGAGTGAAATTCCATCCGGTGCAGAAAGGTTACCCAATTCCGAGGTCTGTGAACCACTAATTCACAGAAGCTCCATCTTCTCAGGATTCAGCTTCAGTTTATTGGCCCTCACTTACCCCGTTACAGCATCCAAAAACTAGTCGAACACCTGTACAACCTTAGGCAATTCTGACAAGGAAAAGTAAAGCTAACTGTCCTCAACATGCTGATGCTACCCCACCCCAAACCCCTTTATGATTTTTCCTGGCAGCTTCGTATATTGAACAGCATACTAGACAATATGGAACTCTGTGGCATCCCACAGCTTAATGGCCATCAGGCTGAACAAGAATCTCCCAGTGCCTTCCACTTGATCAGTGACTTTATGTATTTTATGTACTGTGCTTATATGTTATGCTTGTAGCTTAGTAAATGCATTTTGCTTTTTTCAGAACTGCATTAGATATCGCTTACACATTTGCTCAACATACATGACACACCATTAGCATAGCTTTGCCACAGAACTGAGAGCTGAGAGCAAATGTGAGAGATAGCATTCAACAAATTCACTCTTCTCTTTTTTAGAAAAAATTCAAAATGTTTAACAATCCCTATATGTATACTTAGAAAAAGTGTTATACTTAATACAACATTGGTTGCAATCCATATCTTCGAATAATGTCTCATGCTGAGTAGCTATTACTTTTCAGTTGCACTGGCTCATTTTCCTAGCATGTACAATTCCAAAACAAAGCCTTACGGTCTATTTAGTTCATTTCACCTGCTATACATCTACGTGAATTATTAATATTTGCTTTTTTTTAAAATTGGCTTCTAACACCTACTTAATCTCTTTCTAGTACTACAGTTCAAAAGAAAAGCCTAGAGGACTGGCAATTTGGGCAGATGTGTGTCTGTTCCTCAGGCATCAGTGACTGTAAGTTAACAATTAAAAAAAAAAGTTACAGCCATCTGTGTAACAAGACGGCAAATATCTGCATTTCCCTTTTACTATGACTAAGAGGGGATCTTGTCTGACTTCGTGGATGTTAGATTTATAAAGATTCAGTGTGTCAAATCTGAACTGCATGCCATGCTGTTGGGATGTAGTGGCAGCCAAGCACCTGGAGTGACCTTCCCTTCAGACATTTTAGGAAATCATAGCATTTCTGCAAAGCTGTCTTTCTGTAGCTCATGAGAGCTGCAAGGCATTTTTTTAAAAAAACCACTTCATGCAAGGAAATTGACTGATTGCCTCCCTCCCTCATAGGTAGTTTATGTAATGGCATAATGCTTTAAATTCTTCAAGGGATCCATTTAATCCAATTGAATGAAATGATGGGAGAAAGGTTGCAAATAAACTATTGCGTTTTGTATAAATATTGTACAAATCATATGGTTGGCTTTCTTTGTTATATTGTTGAATTATTTGTTCTATATTTATTCAACACAAACATGTAATATTGTTAGGCAACTCTAAAAATACATACGGTATATTGCTTAAATTGAAAAAAACCTTATGACATGATTGACTATACTATATGTACAGTTCATATGCAGATGATTCCCAAAAGATCAACAGATCAATTGAGTGGTGTTCTGTTCCTGTCATACTTACCAGTGAACAGATATAGGCATGTAAACAGGCAACACAATAAACTGTACCATGTGTAACAGAGGGAAAGAGGAACTGGCACTCTATTTAAGAGGGTGTGACAAACTCTGGCTATTTAACTGCATGGGTTAAATTCTGCAACAGATGCCTGCTATTCTCTAATGGTAACTTTGACTGAATATGTTGATAAAGTTGGATTGACACTTCAGTATTTTTCTTCCCTTTCTCACAGAATACATAAAATATTTTCTCTTTTTGAAGTCTACAGTTTGGATCCAAAGATTTATGAACAAAAAAAGAAAATGCACTAGTGGTCTGTCTTGTGTAAGATCAAACAAAAAGTTACTGCCAGTGCAAGGCTACAACTTATTGGGATAGTATTTAGGCGTATGAAAAAATGAATAAGGAAAGCACAGGCTACATAGTGCATACATTCCTAAGGACTTTTTAAAGTTCTTGAAAATGAGTTTATCCCAAATATTATCCAAGAGGTTTTGAAACTTAGAGCCTTTTCGCACGCAGTTTCTGTAGCGCGAGGGCCCCTTGAGCGTCGCGTAAATGGGAGCGTCGGGCCGTACGACGCACTCCCATTCACGCGACGCTCACGAGCCTAAAGTGGGGCGTGCGTGCATTTTCTTATTTTCGGCTCTAAGCCGAAAATACTATGCGGTCGCACAATGCTCCCAGGGCCTTCGTGCACTTACCTGCGCTGCGCTACATAGGACGAGTGGGCCGGTTGCACTTCCTGCCTCAGCGCTAGCCTGCAATTCCCAGGTTACGCTGCGGTAGGAGGGGGTGGGGTGGGGTCGCACGACCAGGAAACGAGCTGCGGGACAAAGCAGCAGGGAAGCAGCAGCGTTCCTGCTGAGGCTTTTTGCGCAAGATGCCCCCCAGCCGCGCAAACGGGTACGTGCGAAAAGGGCCTTAGGTTATAATCAATGGCCATTTCCACACTACACTGTTATAGTGCTATTATTCCACTTTCAACATTCTGTGGAATTCCAGGGGTTGTAGTTTACTGAGGCCAAAGACCTCTCTGGCTGAGAATTCTAAATGCCCCTCCCTAAACTGCAAACCCCAGGATTCCATAGGATGTTGGAAGTGGAATAATAGCACTACAACAGTGTAGTGGGGAAATGACCAATAATAGGCCTTTTGTGAGCTGAAGAGATTTTCCATTAGTAGTGTAACACCTTTTTTTTTTTTTAATAAAGCAAGTATGGTATAGCATTTAACACATGTTATTTGAACATATTTTAGATCTGAAGAGCAGAGTGAAGAGCAGTTTCAGTTGAGAAAACTATACAATAAGGCTATGTGACTAGTATAAATATCCAGTCTTATATGGATATTTGTTCACATCTTTTCAAGGAAATTAGTGAGATAGTACCTCTTTGTATCTTATCTTTAGGGATACCAAGTATGCCATTAAGTGTGGATTGAACTGACATGTATCTAGCCAGGTGGATGGCCAGATGTGCAGCAGCATCCAGCAATAATCCCTGCATAGAAGGTTGCAACTGTTATGGATTATGCTTTATCTGCTCACTTCATGCTATTTAGTTCTGTAATTGAACTTCTATTGGTTCTTTAACTTCTTAGCCACCATATTTTATTTTTAGTAAAAACAGGGTATAATTTTAGAAAAATAAATGGTACCTTTGGATTATCTGTTGTGTGCAGCAGAGTCCACTGTATGGTGAGGAAAAGGGTAGATGTATGTGTATTGATTCCTATCCCTCTCATAAGAGCATTGATACATAGTATTATTGGATGTAATACCTATATTAAATATTGTTATTAAAATATTAACACATACTAATTCTTGCTCAGATACATTAAATGAGAAAATTTCACTTCACATTGACACAGAAGTGTGGTAAGTTTTTCCCTTGGCTGCTGGACTCTTAGCCTTTCAGTGTAGAAATTTTCTTCCTACAGCTATCATTCGCTACACTCTAATGCAATATGACCAAATATTCAATAAGCACCATCTAAAATGTGAAATTTTGACTTCTTGTACATATTAGTTGAATTGTCTTTATTCTGATTTTCAAATCCAGCATTCAGTACTGGCAGGAAAGTATAGGGAGAAATGGCTTTTTATGTACTTGTGTGAAATTTTGGTACTAGAATATAAAATACACTGACTTCTAGTTGGGATATTTAAATGTTTGGACACAGTATTAAAAAAAAGTCAGAATGGTAAATAAATATGTAAAGTTTATTTTTGCATCATACTTTTCAGCTTGATATTTTTTTTAATGTATCAGTGCTTTATTGATAATCACTGATGAAGATTCATTTTCAAACGCTTAGACATGTAGACCATCTTGGATATAATAATTAAAACAATTTTTGACTAAATGTAGGCAACCATGAATGAAATGAGTTTCCAGCTACTAGTGGTATAAATGTAAACTGCCTAAAGTTTTCACAGTTTGAATAATGGCTAAATATTTTTAATTGTGAAGAATCATTGATTTTTTGTCAACATAATCAGTTGCGTTCAGTTAGGATATAGGGACTATTTATGTCTCGTTAACAATTTACTTGACAAACATCTCTTTTAATGTAGCGTCATTACTTTTGCTTGCTGAATAATTTTGCCATTTGTTGTTCCCAGCTATGGGCAGAAGAATCAAATAGAAGAAATTGTTCCTTCAAATTCCTACATATATTTCAGAATGAATAAGCAACTTAAAATGTGCCAAAGTGACACTTCTTAAATTCTATTTTCTGCCTGGCTGATATTAGACTTTGGTGACCAAATTTATTTGCTTTCAGTATATTTTTTATTATTAAGCTTCAAGCAACTAATCTAAAATCAAATGATTGAGCCAGTGCCACACAATTCTAGCAGATTTGTGAAGAAAATAATTATCTAATAATAGCAGATTTATGAAGAAAATAATTATGTAATAATAGTACTATTAGATAATGTGAAGAACATGATATATCCTATAATAGGCATCTGTTTCACAAACTATTCAAGAAATTATCCATGAGCAGAAGTGCTGTCAAACAAAATACCTTGTTTTATTTTTTAAGTTCATACTGTGTAATAGTTCTAAATGGCAATGTGTTTGCTGCTTCTAATAGTATGTTTCTGATAACCTGGTTTGATTTCAAACAGTAGTTAAAACCTGGCTACTTGCATCTATCTTGTTTTTTATTTCATATTGTGTCCATATCTGTGAATTTTGAGTTGAATTTTCTCTATGATATGATTGTGATATTTCAGGATGTACAGTAGGTGTTTTGCAAGTTGGGAACAGATTCTGCACAACAGTTCAGTAGTAAATATCCATTTGGTGTATTTAATAATAATTAGGATCTTTCTTTTGGCCTTACATGAACTCCAAATAACAGTAAAATCTAATTACCAACCCACTTCAAAACACTTCAAGTAGTGTGTACTTTGTCTTGGTCTTCCTTAAATTGCTATGCTGTCCGGTGACTCAAGGTACTTGGAAATCTTTTGTACATGGAAAGTTTAAAAGCAGTACAGATAAATACAGTGTGAAATATTGTTGCAGAAGTGTTGTCAATCCAGATTCAAAATTCTGTACTTGCTGTTAATAATTATATTGTTTATTTGAAGGAGGACTTGTATGAAAGCGTGTTTTCGTATAGCCCTGTTAATTTTTGTGCAAGACTGCATTTTCCCCCTACAAGAAACAGTCATCTCAAACAAAAATGAAGAAACAAACAAAAACACATGTGGCTATCTGGAAATAGTGATTTGGGGACAACACCCAGTGATTTTCAGTTTAAAAGCCCACATGTATGTCTATACAAATCATTTCAGGAAATATTTAGGGTTGCAAAAATACTGGGCGAGAACTGAACAGACATATTTATTTGCTCCACAAATGGAAGGAAACTGCAGAAAATACTACTTATTAAGAAATAGTTAAGCGTTTACATCCTCAGATGAAAACTGAAGGTTAAGACATCTCTAGGAAGAAATTAAATTTTTATTTATTATATTTATTTCCCATTTTCCTCTATTGAACTTAAACTATTACATTGGTAACTTAAAAACTATTTAACCTGTATTGTGTAGATTGATACATACTAAGGTAATCCCGTATACCACATGCATTTCCAACATATATTTTTGTTCAGCATTCCATATCAGTTCCCACTAATGGTAATACCTGATCCAGACTAACACTGCTATGTCTTTGAATGTTACCGGTGATGGTGAAATGAGGCATATGTGAAATGGCCTTTAAAATAGTGGAGAAAAATGTAGTTGGTTGTCAAAATGTCAGTCCCATATCAACAAAATCCACAGGATACTGCCATGTCTAATGTCTTTGGAGTTCCATTTTTAATAACAACATGGCATTCCAGGAAGTGCATTTCTGGGGGATTTGCACTTTTTCTCGGGTGGCTGAAAGCACTTGCCCTTCAGCCTTGTGCCTCGCAACACACCCGAGGCAAGCAATAATCCCCAGCTAAACACTGCCTGCCTTCTTATTGCTTAATTATTATACCTATTTAATGCTACTTAGAACGTTGTCAGCTGTTGAGAAAGGGTAATTATCACTAGTCAAATGACACACACTTTTTGGCTGCCTTACGGATACACGTTTTACTGGTACCTTGATACATAATGAAGCCTGATAGCAAAACTTTTGCTTGTCTCTTCTTCAAGCCCCAGCTGTTTCCCTGCTAAATTCATCCCATCTGTCTCCCCTTCCGTAAGGCTGTAGGCAGTATAGCATAAGTACAGAAGCAGTTCAGTGCTATTTTGGATAAACATAGCTGAAAGTTGAATCTTTGCCATTTGCAATGCACACATTTTGTTTTACTGCTGCAAAGAGAGCTGTCAAAATAAAAACTACATGGATAATTCACTGAAATGAAGGCAAATGTAAGGAAGATTAAAAAGTAAAAAAATGTATATGCTTAAGGTCAGTTTTGGTATGTACCCAGATATACAATTACTGATATTGTAATAGCAGTGAATGTGTCATTCTCTTCAAAAAGCTCTCTAATCTGGTGACCAGTATAGGAGATGTCTTGTCTTCAGGGTTCAAGGATTTCCAGCAATGTATTTTGTGTAGAGCAAGCAGGAGAGACAGCCTGGTGTAGCAGTTTGAACATTGGACTACAACTCTGGAGACCAGGTTCAAATCCTCGCACATCCACGGAAATGCTGTAGGTGACCTTGGGCAAGTCACATTAGCTTAATCTCAGTTTCTTTGTTTTTGAGGGTGATTACTTGATCTTCTTCTCCAGAATAGTAAGTTTTGGAAGGGTATCTAAAACATAAGAGTTTCACTTATCCAAGGCTGTTTTGATATGGTTATATTTGAGTGTGGGCTTCCAGGGTGTTCTGAAATCATGGAATACTGGCAGTACTGGTGTCGTGGCACAATGAGTACTGGCATACACATGAAACACAATGAGCAAGAGCATTGTTTGCATTGTCTCTGGGTTCCAGTTAGTGGTTGTTCTCTGACTCTATTGTTATAGAGTACCACAATTACCCCAACCCATTCTGCAGCATCAACTAAGAACTTTCAAAGTGTTATTCGAGCACCATCATGAACAAAGAAATCTCAGCTGAGAAATACAGATTTTGTTTTTGATTAATGAATTAGGGAAATGAGAGAGGGAAGATAGTGAACCTCATAACAGCTGAAGAACATGCTATGATGCAGAAAATTCTTGAAATTGTAATATATCATAGAGATGACACTAGAAGTTAAGCTATTCTTAACATGAGGAACAGTGGCTTTATGTGAAGAGATTGCTCTTCTCAAACACATATGTGAACAAGAAATTTAGACTGCTGCTGCATCCAGTCACATATTGCAACATCTTCATCTAACCAGAAATCTCCAAATGTTCAAATATTGCTTTCAGATAAGAAATTATTTTGCAAGCTCAGTTTGGTCAATTAATTCTGACTGAAACTTTATGAGAGCAAGCTTTAGGAGTTGTCTGTAAACAACACAGAGGCATTTTGCAAATATTTATTTTTAAAAATAGATATTCAAATACAGACTGATCTGTTAGAACTGTTTAAAACTGATTGTAGATATGCAGACCAATAAATGAGAAAAATGTCAATTTGTCACTTGGTATTATAGACATGGTTAAAGGGCTTCATACTTTACACAAATAAAATAGCAGTTTGTTTCAAATGAACTTATACCTATCTAGTTATTCAAATCATTTTCAGGGATGTTTGATTTAGCATTCAGGAGACAGAAAATAAAGCAATATAGCTGTATTCCTAGTAATCATCTGATAGTTTAAAAGATTGCCAATCATTAGCTTGATAAATGAGCAGAAAAAATATTAAAAAGCAATGCTTCAAATTGGTTCTGTAGTAATGGAAAAAACATTGTTGTACAATCATTTTACTCATCTGGTTGATGTATTTTTTTTCTCTTTGTTTTCTTTTGCTAGGTAGATTGATTGTTGATTTCATGAGTGGCTTTATATCTGACCTGTGCAACATTCACAGTAAAAACAAAGCAACCAATAAGTTTGGCAAATTATATATGGAGAAGGCTAGATATGTTTTCTGTCATTACTGGCTTTTAAATTCTTTACAGGACAGTCCTATACATGCCTACTCAGAAGTAAACTCCACTGAATTCAGTGGTGCATATAGCAGTTTTTTGTTTTGTGTACACTTTAAAATTTGAATTTTCTGCTGAAAGATAATGAAAAGATTTCCTTTCTGGTAAATAAAAATAGCCTGGATTTTTAGACTTTGTGCATTATTTCAAAAGTGCAAATAGGGGTTTTCCATCTGTAGTGGCTTAACAGGAAATATCAGCAGATTACTTTTAGAGGGAAGAGTAGCAATTATCAGACAGGGCAGGAATGAGAGGTAGCTCATTGTGGCTGCAGTATGGATGCTGCTTAAGATGACTTCCTAAGTTCCCTCCGCCAAGCTCCTCTGACATGTCATAATGTCTATGATTACTCACCATGTGACCCAAGATCATCACAATATGAGTTTCTTTTTTCTTGCTTTATGCTCCTGGCTACTACTAACTACCATTTCAGTCTAGCATCAGACCCGGTTGTAGAATGAGCTCACCTTTGCTTGCTTTGGTAAACACTTTATTTTGAGAACTGGCTATGTGGCATGTGTCTTTTCTCCTTCCGCTGGATTCTCTTGGTTTTAACTTGTGAGGAATATTTATTTATTTTTGTGTTTTTAATCCATGGGCTTTTAAGGATGTCTCCAAAGTGGGGGAACGAGCAGCAAAATGGCAAATGACTGAGTGAAAATGATGCATATTGGGGCAAAAAATCCCACTATTGCATATGATTTGAGCTAGCTCCAACACAAGCCAAGAATGGTCTTGGGACCATAGTAGATACCTCAGTGAAGATGTCTACTCAATGTATGGCTTTTGTTTTTGTTTTTTTTAAAAAAAAACAAATGTCATGATCAGCAATATCGGAAAGAAAACAGAAAATAAAATGGCCAAAATCACATCATTTTTACACAGATCCATAGGGCAAACACCTCAGGAATCATTTACAGTTCTGGTCACTGCACCTTTAAAAAGGTTATACTACTATTTGCGGTGCTGATATAACAGTCCAATAAAATTTATTTTATTATAGCAGATTGTCATTGATAGAAATTATCTTAAATCAAAATGATTATATAAAATTGTTTTGCTATATTGCAAAAGGGGTTAGAGGAATGAAAACAACTACAAAAGGATTCTGAATAAGATTAATAATCACAGGATGAGAGGATTTATGACTAGATTTTTGAAAAAGAACCAGAGAATACTGTATATATAAAGAGATTGTTCTTACAAATAGATATAGGGAAATAAGGATCTCTTTCAGTATCAGTGCTGTTCAATTTGTTCATAATGTTCTGGAGGTGAACAGTGAACAGTTTGTAAATGACACTGAATTATTCAGGATGGTGAAAAGCCAGGTAGATTGCAGAGGGAACCAATGCATTCTCTTCTAAGCTGGTTGAAAAGGAACAATGTGGTTCATTGTAAATGAGTGCAAAATGACTGCTTTGTGGGGAAAATAGTGTCACATATAGTTTGTTGAAGGTCTGTACTGGCAGTGACTAAGGCGATTTCCGCACGGGGTGAGGGAATCGCCCTGTGCCACTACTTACCGGGTCTTATGGCTCTCCAGTCTGGTCCAGGCTGCTCCGGAGCAGTGCGTGCTCATCGCTCTGCGCTGCTCCGGTGTCGAAAATGGCGGCTTCCGGTTGGTCGAGGGTCTTGACCAACCTCTGAAGCTCACCAGCCTAAAGCACGCCCCGGCAGATCACAGGCTCGCATTGGTGCGAGCCTGTGAATCTGCACAAGGGAGCAGGCTCACAGTGGTGCGCTCCGTGCTTTTGAAAGACCTGATTTTTCCAGTCTTTCAAAAGTACGCTGGATGACAACTTGGGGTTGTTCTGGAGAGGGCTGAGGTGCGGATCTACATTAAGTAGTATGGACCCAGTCCGGTCCCAGATGCAGACGTCCTCCCTGGAGGACGGACTGCACCATTTCAAATACCCCATGCGAAAATGGCCAATGTAAGAAGATCTTGAGATCTTGATGGATCATTAATTAGCCTGAAAGTAAAATGACTAGTAGTTACAACCTTCATATAAATCTAAGGAATGGCTGCATTTGGAATACTGTGCACAATCCTGATCAATGCAGCTAATTTCAAACATTTTCTGTTAGAAGCTCTGCAAGAACAGTCACTCCTCCCAGTATCTCTCCACTAGCCAGTGAGAAACAGGAAGAGGAGAAAGAGAATGATGTCACAGAGAAACAAAGAGAAGAAGTGCTGGCAGAAAGAGAATGAGAAATGGATAAATCTGCCTATGTTTGATTTTTGCTTGGTCTGCCATTGGAATGCAGTTTATCCAGAGCAGAAGAAAAGTTGCTCATCTTTGACTTAGGCAAATCCATGAGTGATAGCTATTAGCTGTGCTATCTAAATTGACTTGTAGCACTATATTCCACTTTTACTGCAGTGGCAATATCTTATGGAATCCTGAGAATGTAGTTTAGTGAGGGGCTTCCTGTCAGCTTTCTTCACTAGCTAGCTTTCAGAACCATACATAGAAATTGGGAATACAATGGCATGAATGATCCTAACTTTAGTATTCAGTGATATATCTTTATACTTCGGCATCTTGTGTACGAGTTCTTTCATGTCAATTCCTTTATAGTTCCTTCATAGCTGCCCCTCGAAGTCCTAGTCTTCTTCTGATTTCTTGACTACAGTCTCTGTTCTGATTAATGACTGAGCCAAAGTATGGAAAATCTTGAATTCTTTCATGTCTTCATTGTCTTCTTTAAAATTATGTAAATCATCTGTAGTCGTTGTTTTTCTTTTCTTAATACAGTAGAGTCTCGGTTATCTGACCTAAACGGGCAGGCAGAGAGTCGGATAACCGAAATGTCGGATTAGCCGGAGGCCCGTGGTGGCCGCCATTTTGGAGGCGTGTCTGGGGGCGTGTCTGGGGGCGTCTGGGCTGTCTGGGGGCGCAGAAATGCCTACAGCCATGCCCCCAGGCAGCCGCGATGTTGGTTAATCCGGAAGGTCGGATAACCGCATTTCGGATAACCAGGACTCTACTGTATTCAACTCTAAACCTGCCTTTGCACTTTCTTCCTTGATTTTCTTCAGTAATTGTTCTAAGCCTTTCTTATTTTCTGCTAGTTGTATGGTGTCATCTGTATATCTTAAATTGTTGATGTTCTATCCTCCACTTTTCAGGTTTCTTTCCTCTGAGTCTAACTCTGCTTTACAGATGATATGTTCCATATAAAAGTTAAACAGATAGGATGATAAAATGCAGCCTTTCCTGACCGCCTTGCCAACCGGAAACCATTCTGTTTCTCTATATTCTGACCTAACAGAATCCTCTTGTCCTGCGTACAGATTGTGCATCAAGACAATCAAATGTGGTGGCACATCCATTTCTTTAAGAGCATTCCAAAGGCTCACCTTTCACTCTTCTCCACTTCACGAACATTCAAGTCCTGTCAGACCAATACCAGTGTGTATATAAGCACTACCCTCAATCAGTCTTGTGAGCAATGTCCAATGAGTGAGTTTTCTACATCTCTTCTCCTTGTATTCACTTGAATTAACTGTATTTGTTGAGTAACTATATACGCACTGTCTGCTCACCTTATTATTCCATTGGTTTTTAATCCTATTATTGGGTTATTTATTTAAAGTTACAACATATAGATTTGAAATAACAGCAACTATATTAATTACAAGCATTTTGCTAATATGAAGGGTACAGTGTTTGGAAATGGGCTGCAAAGGGGTATACAAGTGAAAAAGAGTGAGGAACAACTGATCTGCAGAACCAAAGACTTTGCAATGAAGCACAGGCTAATTTTCTTCTGAAATTCTTTAGTGCACTCCACTATCCAACATATGTTTACAATATGGTTGCTAATGAATGCTTCTTCCTTTCTTGAACCCAGCTGGGACATCTGGGCAGTTCTTGCTCCGTATATGATAAAAACTGTCGTAGAATTTTGAGGATCACTTTGCTTGCATGGGAGATTAATACAATGATCCTGTGCTTACTGCACTTGCTGGTATCTTCTTTCTTGGGAATTGGAATGTATATTGTGTATTTCCAATCTGTGGGCCAGTCTTTTATTTTCCATATTTCTTGACAGAATTTAGTTAGATGTAGCTTGTCTCTGTAGCTTGAGGCAGCTGTATTAGTATGCTATCTCTCTGGTGATTTATTTCTCCCAAGTACCTTCCATTTCACTTTCTAAGATTGTACATTTATCTTCAAATTATTCTTCCTAGAATGAATCTGTCATCTTTTCATCTCTTTGAATTGTTTCCAGCTTCTTATTTCTACTTGGTCACGTAATGTGTCCCCCTGCTGGTCATAGAGCATCAACACTCTTGATTTGAATTTCCCTTTGGTTTCTCAGATCTTGTGGAAGAGGTCTTTTGTGCTTTATTTTTTGTTCTCATCTTTGATTTTCTACATTGGTGATTATAGTAGTTTGTGCCTGTGCACAAGTCACTGAACAGTTGCATTCAGGGTTCTGACCATAATTCTGTCTTCTTTTACTTTTGTTTCTCATCTGTTCTTAACTGATTGAGAGGTATCATTTGTCCTCCACTGAGGCTCCTCTTTCCTTTCAGCAGCAGATCAGTGTCTTATTGCATCCCCCCTGACAATTTCCCTGATTTCAGTCCACAGTTCTTCTGGCTCCTGGTGAATTAGGCTTAAGAGTGCAAATCTCTTTTTATATTATCTTGAAGTTCTACAAGGATATTCTTCATATTGTATTTTGGCATGATAATTGGTTTAGTGTTCCTCTATAGCTTTACCCAAATTTTTGATATCAGCAGTTTATGATCTATACTACAATCTGCTCCAGGTCTTGTTTTTGCAGAGACAATGGAGCTTCTCTATCTTCTCCTGCCAGTTATATAGCCTGTTTGATTTCTATATTGGCCATCAGATGATGTCCATGTGTACAGTTGCTGCTCTGGTTGCTTGAAAAATGTGTTTGTGATGAACAAACTGTTGGCCTTACAAAATTCACTGTTGGCCTTACAATGTTCAATCAATTGTTCTTCTGCTTCATCTATTGATCTTAGGCCAAGTTTTCCTACAGTCTTTGATTCTGCTCTGTTTCTTGCTTTTGCATTCCAATCACTTACGATTAATTAAAATCATGTTTTGGTGTGTGATCAATTTCCTCCTGGACTCCAGCATAAAATCTTTCATTTTCTTCTACATCTATATGTGGAGCATAAACTTGCATTGTGGTTACGGATATTATTCAGTCAGACTTTGTATTATACCCATTGGTTTTGCTACATCTCTCATCTCTATTAATACCACCTCATTTCTTCATAGATTTTCATTTCCTGAGTAAAACACTGTAATTATATGAGTCAAAATTTCTTATTCCTATCCTCTTTAACTTGGTCATTTCAAGTATTGCAATGTTTATACATTCCGTTTCTTGATTTACAATGTCTAGCTTCCTCTGATTTCATGATTCTCACATTCCATATCCCTGTAAGATGTATTGTGAAACTTCAGATTTTCTTTTCACTTCTGACAGCTGAACGTCTTTTCTCCCTCAGTCCAGTTGTATCATTAAGGTACTCATAGTTGTCCTCTACTGTACCCCAGTAGTTTGTTGAGTTCCTTCCGAGTTCCTGCGAGTATCATCTTCTTTTTCATGCTCTCTGTGACTCACACAAATGGCTTATTTGCACCTGTGCAGTTCATTGTCCAGAACCTTCTAGAGTTCTGAAGTCAGTGTTTGGCGGTTGCCCCTCCTCCGCTGGTACATATGACCATGGTGTTTTGTTTCATGTAGTATTGCTTTGTAATACAGTTTTCATGGTAAAAGACATTCAAAAGGGGTTCACCATATATCTATTGGCTTAGTACTAATAAGTGTTAACTATAGTGCCACTGCTGTTGATTCTGGGGGATTCTCCACCAGGATCACCCCCGCCTCCATTACTGCTGCTGTCCAGTACTGTTCGGCACATTTAGTCTAGCTCCTCAACAAAAGCTTGTCTGACATGGGTACTATACCAGCAGCACTGGCACCATCAGCATAGGCTCTTGCTCCACAGGAACAGGTAGTCATGCCACTACAGAAAGGTAGTGCTGCTTCCTTAAACTGCAAATTCCAGGATTCTACAGGATGTTGCCAGAGCGGTTAAAGTGGGATGTAGCTCTGTAATTGAATCATGTGAAATTCGCTAACACTTCAGTTTAGGTAAAATATCAAACAAAGGTTTTATGGTATCTGAATGAATCCAGTACTTGCACATGCTTTCCTCCTTTCATTAACCTCTGCTGCCTTTCTTCCTGTTAAGGAGTGAAATTTTGTTTTCCTACAAACCTGGATCAAGCTAAATTTGCAGGGTTTTTTTAAGCAATCCAGAGTTTGCCACTGCATTAAAAGTGAGAAAGGAAATCTGAACACATAGGGAAGGAAATCATTGCTAGGTGTTATATCTGAGCTGACTATAAGCTATTTGCTGGAGACCATAAGCACTGGAGAACTCTTGCATATGACTTAGTTATGGGTTTCCTGGACAATCCAAGCATCTATTGTAAGAAATCAAATGCTGGACTGGCAGCACATTTATTTTCTCATCCAGCACAACTTTCCTTATGAAGCATTCCATTCAAAATATGGTTTCAGCATAGTACATCCATCTTACTTACTTACTTACTTGTTTATTTTACCCTGTATCATAAGATCTCAGAGCAGTGTACAATAAATTCACTTACCAACACATGGACTACTGAGACCAGGTTCTTACAGTTCAGGAAATGCTGGTGTTGGTGGGGGATCAAAGCTGTCCTTGTGCACTTGGAGACACAGAGTCCATCAGGGCCTCTGGTAACTGAGGTGGATCTAGGCATACTCCCAAGCTGTGCACCCTCTCCTTTGGAGGAGTATAGTCCCAGCCAGGATAGGTTGCTTACTAATTCACAGGGCTGGGAACCACCAATTTAAGGAGCTTCTGTCTTACTGGGATTCATCTTCAATTTATTGGCCTTCATCCAGACCCTTATAGCATCCAGACACTAGTCTAGCACATGCGCAAGCCAAGCTGATTCCAGAAAAATAAACAGAACAACTGAAATTTTTCCAGTACAGCATGCTGGTCTGAAACTTTGATGCAGTGGGTCCAGATAATCTGTTTCCTCTAAGAATTTCTGAAGTTGTCCAGTCACCACATATTTAAGCATAGGATGGTAGTTCTTACATACCTCTGGATCTGAAGGTATCCTCTCCTAGAACGCTGTGAATGTGGAAAAACCGTGAATTAGGTGCTCCCAAACCATATTTAACACACAAAAAGTATGATTACCATATTCAACCCACCATGGATTCCTTTGAGGCATCAGAGTTTGTTCACAAAGCAGAAGGGGGTGGCTGGTGGGGCTTACTGTCACCTCCACTGCTACTCCACACCATTTTTAATAGGGACTTACAAGCCTTGTTTGCAGTTTCTCAGTCTCACGTGGCCAGCAGTCCCTATTAAAAATGGCATAGGGAGGCAGCAGAGGTGACAGCAGATAATTCGTAAATAATCAAATCTGCAAAAGTGAAACCCACAAATGTGGAGAGCTGACTGTAGTAGTAGTAATTTTGATTTTGTTTTACATTTTACAGACTTTCGGTAGTAGTAGAGCTGCAGCTCCCTTTCCCATAATAATTCCTAGGGTGCCTCAGGAAGGATTACTGATAGATAGATAGATAGATAGATAGATAGATAGATAGATAGATAGATAGATACACACACACACTAATATGGACACACTATTGACATTGTGAATAGGCAAGACAGTAATAGTGGCAGCCAGAGGCCAGTTCTTCACTTTTGAACTGACATCAATTGTCCCAATTGGGATAATCCTGATTAAACTTCCATTTTCCCACTTTCTCAGCTGCTTTTAAAATGTTCCAGTTTCTGTCTTCACCACCCATTCCCTCCTTTTGTCCTCAGCTTACTTGAACTGCTATAAACCGAGTTCAAAGTGCAAAAATAGTTTACAGCCCTCTAACCCACAGGGGGAGAGGAGAAGAGAGGGCATAAGCTTGCCCTTCCTAGTGGGCTCAGGGAAAAGCAAACTGCAGCAGCCTCTTGTAGCTTTACATGTTTTTCCTCATTAAAGCTTTTTGCCGCCTAGATCATACTCTTATAGTGCTTGCCAACATCTGTCCTAGATTTAATCTGTGAACTCTTGAAGTATATGCAATCAGAGGCCTTTTTTTTTAAAAGCTGTCACTGTCCTTGTAATGATATGAATTACTTCACATAACCTCCCTTTTCCTCCATCTCAACTTAACAAAAATGGAACAAACATCCTAAAGGAGAAAGGAGACAAAGTCCTTCAGGGTTAATCTGCTAGGATCCCTATGAAAGTGGTAGGCAGGGCCAAACCAAGTGTGAATAGAATTACCTTTTTCTCTTAGAAGCAAAAAATACTTTGCAACTGCTATTCACTGAAGCTTGCTTAGTACAGAGGACTTCAATGGAAAAAATACGAAGTTCTACAGTTAATTTACAAGGTATTAACCTTTTACAAATTGAAGATGCAAGCCTACAGTTGGCATTTGGCTAGGTGAGTGTCATTGGAAGGTGTGATGTTCTGACAGCAGAAGGATGCCTACTAGTGGAATCGCATTTATGCCAACAAAGGCACCCTAGTAGATCTGTAAAAAGCTATATAAACATGGATGTCCTGCCAACAGTAGTTCTATGGAGTGTGAACTAGAGGATCACTTGATATGTATTATTGTTAGCTTGGCACCGTTGGGGACAGCTAAGGATCTACAGCTGGCCGGGTGACTTCTAATGCTCTGCCCTCTGAAAGCTTGTGTCTGCTGCTCCTTCAGCTCGTTCATTTACAGTCTCTACCATAGCTGCTCCACTGACCAGCTGCTCGACGTACTACTTCTGTAACATCTGCTCCAGTGTAACCTCAGCATTCAGATTCAACAGGGTGTTCAGATAGAGAGTATGAGTCCGTTTCTTTACCTCTTCACCTCTATTCTCTCCATCTCCTCTGACATCTTCCTCATCTGACAGTGTTGAGGACACCACACCATCTTCACCTTCATCAAATAATATTGGCAGACATTGTCCTCCAGATGGCTAAGTCACCAGACTTGGATATTACTTCTCCAGCACCAGTATTGGATCTGATATTCCAGCCACTTGCACAGCCCAACTCTGGCCATGATCCCTGTATTACTAGCCTTGCAGGAGCTTCTTGAACAATCTTGGTTGAAGCCAGCCTCATTACCACCTGCTTCCTGACAATTGAAGAATCTGTATTGGATGCAACCTGAACGTGCTGAGTATCTATTTGAACCTCTGGGCCTGGATTTCATTATAGTGGAAGTGTTCCAATCCAAGAGTAGAGAACAAAAAGTTCATTCTACACCAGCTGATAAGATGTGTAGGTGCTTGGATACATTCAGCCATAGATTCTACTCTTCTTTGACCCTGGCAATGAGAGTGGCTAATATGCAGTCTTGCATATCTGCCTACCAGAGGTTCTTCTGAAATAAGATGTCCTTCATCCCACATCTCCTGGAAGACTGTGGAATGTGGACTTGAATTCCGCAAGGAGGCTCTTGTTTTGTGCAATCAGCAGATTCAGTCAGCTTCTCATTCTGTGTACTACGCAGCCAAGGTAATGAACAATCAGTCCTCAAAGACCTGAAAAGTCTTATCCTGTTTACGGAAGGAAGGGGGAAGGAACTGAGAAAATTAAAGTCCTAGATATAATTTTTGAGGGTGCTCTTGGATATATGATTAATGAAAATTTGCAAGATGTGACAAGTGAATAGAGTGTGGCAGAACCTGGGGGTGTGGCTAACCTGAGTGGCAACAGGTTGCCATGTAACTAAAGTGGCTCTGTAAGAGGGAAACTCAGCCCATTAGTGTGAGTGAGAGGCTGGAGTTTGAGAAGAGAAGGTCTACATATAAGGCATGGTTACTTGGCTTTTTGAGATTCCTTCAGTGATATTCCCAAAAGAGAGAGAGAGAGAGACTTCAGTCAGCCAGTGGGGTTGTCCAGGTAAGAGAAGTTGTCTTCTCAGAGGTCTAGAAGGCGTGAGAGAGGAGAAACCAAACCATTTTGAGCACGGTCAGAAGGTGTGACCTGATTTGGGAATTACGCCTTTGAGCAAAAGGGAATGAAAGTTCTTTGTCTATACTGGGTTAAGCTGTAAGAAACTGGGTGAACACCATTTTGATGATCTGTACTGCTTAGATATACTTATGTCACCCAATACCTTTCCCTGTTTGTTATTTTAATAATGATTACATTATATTTTTCTAAATTCTGACTCAGTAGAGTACTTTCCATTAGTTCTAATCAATTAGTAAAATGTTACCACAGATCAGTAAATCATTCTGAATAACAACTGAGAGGCTTTACCCTTTATATACTAAGGTAGTGGTTTTAATGGGGAAAGCAGGGCTGTATAAGGTGGCAAGGCACTTTAGCAGTTCTCAACAAACAGATATGTTTTTGAATTCATGCTTAACATCTGAAGCATCAATCACTGTGGAAATAGATTTTCATGTCGTCCTCAGTGGAGCACTATGAAACTAGCATTTTCTTTGGAATTCAGCGAAGAAACTTTTCTTTCACCAGTCCTTTTCCTTGTGAAGAAAAACCTCACCTGTTGAATTTCTGCCTGTCATGCTGCTTATATAGACAGAAACCTACAGCTGACTTTGGGTGGTGTCATACTAGGATTGGAGAAACACAGGTTCAAATTTTAACTCAGACATAAAACTAACTATGTGACCTTGGACTGGCCACTGTCACCCTACCCTACATATAACAGGTTTGTAGGGATAAAATAGGGCCTAAATACCCTAAAGGCACTAGATCCCATCTGATCTTGGAAGCTAAGTAGGGTCAGCTCTGGGTAGTACTTGGATAGGAGGCTGCCAGTGAGCATCAGGTGCTTTAGGCTATATGTTGGTCCTTTGGGGCCAGCTGCCAGCTGAAGCCTTGATGTGTCATCTTCAAGGAGCTTAGTGGCCCACTGTTTGCATAGCAAGACATAGGATTGGCTTCCTAAAGCTCTTTAACTTAGAAAGCCAATTAAGCCATGGTTTGAGTCATGTTTAAGTATTTTGTATTTGTTATACATTTAGCATTTGAACTTCAGTGTTTTAAAAAGTAGAAATATCATTTCCTACCCTCATCGCCCACCAAAAAAAAAAGCTAATGGAATCTTTTTTTTCTACCACTTGCCAGAAATATTCATTTCCAGGCGGAAAGCAAGCACGGACAATTTCACACTTTGTGATGAACATTTCAGAAAGTTCTAAGTGCTGGAAAAGGAAGTGTTATACTGAAAATTACAGCTGGCACTATTCTCTATCTATCAATATCCATTTGAACAGTTAGTTGTTGATCTAAGGAGTAAATACCATCCTGTCAAAAAGGGGAGAGGAGGTTTCCATCCTGATTCCGAAGAGAGAATGGATTCTTTGTATGATACATGTACATAATTATTATGCTATGTGTTCAGGTGAATTTTTAGTGCAATGGCTCTGTGCCTACTTATATGCATAGCAGACAGGCTGAGCATAAAAATTCATTAAGGATATGCATGACTGCTGGTGTTCAGGTAGAAAGAAGTGTACTTTCATTTGTACTTGGTTGTTATTATCTTTTTCATCTTTAGACCTGCATCCCAATTCTTTTAAATGGGTTCACTGTGTGATGGGCATCATCACATGTTATGTGCCTATTTGTGTATGGTATAAGCGTAATCTTGGAGACCTATCAGTTTCTAGAAACTTTCCATCCATATTACACAAGCACAATCATATAGACCTCCCTTTTTCTCTCACAACCCCATTCCCACCACCACCAGATATGTACCAAAGTGGCTAGGAGGTAAAGGAAGAGGCCATGAATGTGAAATCAAGACCAAAGTGGAAGCTGGCTCTATGCCAGATAATATTGGCTGTTTTCATTCTTGATTCTCTTTGTTTGAGTTGGTGGAGGAGGAGGAGGAGGAGGAGGAGGGAACTGTTAAGAACAATGGGATATGGTAAGGCAGTATCTTCTGTTTGGTAGCTGATATTCTAACAAATATGTGCCTGAGTAACTGAAATCACAGAACTTTACACTGGAGCACCATATAGGATTAGTGTTAGGTGGAGCTACATTTGATTATACTGTTTCAACAAAGAGTTAAATACACATTTTCAGTAATGGGCACACATTAAGCACAGTTCAGATGTATGAATTGTAATTAATATATGTAAAACTTACTTGGCCTGATAGTATTTGGACTTTTCTACATTACTTAAAAGCTAAGTATTCTAATGTATTGCTTATTTCACACTGAGAAATTTCGTTTCTGCAGTTACTTGCTTATTATTCTAGCTATACCTGTTTACTTTTGTGTTAGATCTTAAGTGTCTAGCATTACAGGATATTAAACGCTGAAAAGTTTTAGAAACTGCAGGTAGACTTTATTTTTACTTTTTGTTCTTTTAATCTGACTTGCTGAGTGTCTGGATGCCAAAAGAGTAAAATAGCAGCCTGACTAGATGTGTGCCAGTGCAGCCAGGATTTTAATGGTATCAATGAGCTCTGCTCATCATAATTCTCTGACCCCCACCCCCATACACCCAAATCTGTGTCGATGTATTCATGCAGATTTGCTTGCATACAGACCTTCACTCTGCAAGCTAACAAAGCAAAGCTTCATTATTCTGTCTTCTTACTTTGATTATTGTTTGATTTACCCCTGACAAATGAAACTCTGTACCCCTCATCAGTGAATTAGCTGCTTGTGAATAAAATTTCTGACACTTCTTGTCTAAAGTGGCAAGCATTAAGATAATGAAAAAGCACTTAGTAGCGTTTCATTCCTTTCATTTTACTGCTGTATTTCTAATTGTTGCTTGGAGAATCAGGCTATTGTAACAGTGTGGGTTTTAAACATATACGTGTAAGATCAAATAGTTATTCTCCTTAAACTGTTAACAATATTAAAATTGCTTGCTGCTTTTTTTTCTTTTTCTCTTTTCTCTCCCCACCCGTCCTTTCCTTTCCTCTCCTTTTTTTAAAATTTTTTTGGAGAAGGGGGAGCCTTGGAGGGAAGAAGTAACATACAAGCAGATGTGCTGCTAGATCTACAGGCTTCTGCCAACCATATGGCATCTTAAAGAAAGATGGTTGAAGCGTCTGGATTAGCAAAGAGTTGGGATGGAAAGCCATGTGTCGTGTTGGTACAGGCAGTTGTTTTAGCTCTCTGTAAAAGGCTTCAGGAGATTGTGTAATGGAACAAATGGTACTGCAAGCCTAGTAACAGCCTTACCGCTGCTGGAGAGGCAATTGGCCCCCAGGCGCCTACTGCTTCATGCTTTCTTTTTTCCCTCCTCCCCCTTCCATTTATGTATTCTTCTTTTTAATGTATTGGGAACTCCATGACTTGGCTCTAAACTTTTTAAAAAAAAATACACAGGAGGTGGCTGAGGATTTCCCCTTGCTTCTCTGCGTCTACCTTCACTCCTTCCCACCGACTGAACCTGCAGTATGCTTTTTGCATGCCACTGAAAATGTCTAGTTACTTGGATAAGAGTTACACAAATAGTGTCTTAGTCAGAGCTTGGAAACTTTACTTTGTGGACTATTGCTTCAAGAATTCTTCATCCAGCAAACCCAGTTGCATTGCTGGCTGCAGGATTCTGGAAGCTGTAGTCAAAAACATTTCCAAGCTCTAGGGACAATGCAGGTAAGAATGGCATTTAAATACATTAGTTTGGCTTTTAATAATTTAAATACACATTTTGTTTCTTTGTACCCTGTTGTTCCAAAATTACACTCAGTTTGATAAATTCAAGGCAGTTGTCTCTAGCGGTAATGGATTTGGACAACATAGGCTGGATTCATGATGCCGTAAAGAAAATGTGCGATTCACTTCCTCCACAAGGGAAATTGCTGAACTTTGGATGAAGAATGTTTAGGTATATAAATATGTGAATGTAGAAAGTTTTTATTATCTGCATTTAACAATTAATGCAATAATAACTCACAGCTATTGATTTGGAAAGCTGCTCATCATGATGGAAAATGCTTGACAGATTACTGATATCTTATTTTAAGGTCAGTATTTCATGAGGTTTTTATCAAATAACTAGTTGTTGTTGTTGTTGTTGTCGTTGTTGTTGTTGTTGTTGTGTGCCTTCAAGTCATTTCTGACTTATGGCAATCCCAAGGTAAACCTATCATAGAGTTTTCTAGGGCTGAGAGTGTGACACACCCAAGGTCACTTGGTTGATTTCCATGGCCAAACGGGCAATTGAACACTGGTCTCCAGGGCCATAGTCCAACTCTCAAATGACTGGCTCTCAACTAACTACTACACCCATAAAATATTACTTCTGAATATACATAGTTCAACAGCTGCTTTTGTCCCAGAGATACATTTGAACTGAGACCTGGATAAAATTAGCTCTTGCCTATTTGTATGGAGCTCACCTTGTGGGAGTAAGGACAATGATGAGATAGTATTTTTTTTTTTTTTTTTTGCCTGTGTTGCATACTCGGCATGCTTCCTGAAATATTCTCCTTGATGATTCATGTCCAGCTTCAGCTTGGCCCACATGGATCATGTGTGAGTCCTTGAAGGCACACTATGGCCATTTCCGCATTAGACTGTTATAGCACTATCATTCCACTTTGAACATTCTATGGAATCCTGGGGTTTGCAGTTTAGGGAGCGGCCACCTGGCCCCTCCCTAAACTGCAAACCCCAGGATTCCATAAGATGTTCAAAGTGGAATGATAGCGCTATAACAGTCTAGTGCGGAAATGGCCTATGACATGTTTGGAGAGCAGTTTAAGGATTAATTGCATTGTATGACCAAGTTATTACAGATCTGGCAGAACAGTCTGGTGGCGTGTTTAAAACACTGCTTTGTGGAATGATTTTCAATTGTAATCCGGGGATGGGGACAGGATATTTGGAGGTGGTTGGCAACAACATTTCTTGGACCGTCTTGGCTTATTGTATCTACAAGGCAGGGAAAGTTCAGCTTTACCCAAAGGATGTTAATATCTCCCAGTTACACTGAAGAGACCAGTTCTGAAGAAACTGTTCCTGAACCCCCAAAACTGGAATAACTGTCAGCAGGTTGTAAAAGCCTTTTTCCAGGGCAAGGTGTGTGATTTTGTAGTGGTTTGGCAACTCTAGACATTGTTGGATATTCTGGAATATTTAGAACTAATTAAATTTGGTTTCAGGCTTGAATTTAATACTGAAACTATTTTAGTTGATATTCTGGATAGCCTACAGAGGAAGAAACATGGAGGAACACAACTTTATTGATTTTCCTTAATAAGTACTTATTGCTTACAATAACCGTATTGGGAGGCATGAGTTGGTAGTTGGAGGATGCCTCAATCTCCCCCACTCCCATCTGTTCAACATTATAGGAAACCAACTGAATGAGTTCTTCAGGAAATTTGGAGTGAAAAGCCATCAATAGCCTGTTAACTGTTATCTCTGTCTAGCTTACATCTGGATCGGGTAGGGCAATAATGGATTGGATAAGGGCCAGTAAGTTGAAACTTAGTCCCAGCCAGTTGGTGGAAATTTGTTTGTTTGTTTGTTTGTTTGTTTGTTTGTTTTCCAGCCAGCTTTGAGCCAACTTTCAGAAACACTCCATGTGCAATCAGGAAGCAAGGCTGTGGAACACCAGACCTTTGACTCTGACACCAACTGGCTGGGACTGTTCTATTTTCCTACTGCCCAGCTCCAGTTTCTTCATAAAATGGAGTTTGCCCTTGTTTTCCTCTGAGGCTGAGAAAGTGTGACTTGCCCAAGGTCACCCAATGGGTCTCTGTGGTTGAGTGGGGAATTGAATCCTGGTCTTCCAGTGTCCTACTGCAATACTCAGACCCCTACACCATGCTGACTCTTAAATTAATTAAAATTACTTAGTAATAACAAATTTAGAGTAGTAAAATTGCTGTACATGTCATTTTATCACCACTACAGGCATAATCAGAGTTATCAAACATAAAATGTATTATTTGATTAAAATTTTTGAACAAGAAAACTTTCTCAAATTTCTTAATGGAGGAATATTATCAGTTTAACAGTATATGATAAATATATCATTTTAAAAATGATAAATGATGTATTTTATTTTAAAAATGATATATTTATCATATATTGTTATAAGTTTATTTTGAAGTCAGGGTCAAAATTGGTACATTTTTTCTGGCTCTTGACTCTATAATGCCGACTCTTCCTCAGCCCTTCTCTAGTGATTTTTAGGTTGGATTCCTAGAATGCACATCTACCTAGCTGATTCAGTCCAGAAATCAAATTAGTTCAAAATGCAACTACTGCAGTTTCCTTTTCACTTCTGGAAATCATTTAAAGAGCTGGTGTGTACACTGAAAATCCTGCAGGGCTTAAACTCTTCTCCAGCTTTCTGTTGGACTGTTGTCTCCTGTATCAAACCTCTACCACCACCACCACAACCCCGCACCCTGCTGTATGCATTGAGGTGTAGAAGAGGCTTTTCTCCAGGTGCCTCTATCATCTAAAGGAAAGTATGTGCCAACCAGGAAGGAAGCCCTTTTGGCTGTGGTGCTTGACCTGTGGTGCTTGACCTCTTTAGGAAGGCTCAGACAGCTTTTACTTAGCTATCATTTTGAAACTAGACTACTAGCTGTTTTATTTTGCCATGCTTTCAAATGTTATTGTATTTTAACAATGAGTGCACGTAAGGCTAGCTTTCAGGACCTGCAACCGGAGTCAAAGGTTCAAGACTTTTGCTCCCAAATAGTAACTGACAAGGAGAAGAAGCAGATGATGGGGGCTGATGGGAAACATCCTTGCTGGGACTAATACTTGTTACCACAAGCCTTTTATTGTTGTGTTCTCATTTACAAGGGGACATGGGATTGACTGCCACATACAAACACACACACACACAAATGGTGAACATGCCAGGACCCTTGGCCAGAGTTTTTCTGCACTGTATACTTAACTGCCTTCTTCCCTTGTATATTGTCCTTTTCCTTTTAAGGAAAAGGGAGCCCTTCCTACAAGAGCCTGGTAAGCTGTGGTAGTACAGCATGACTATGGCAGTGGCAGGAGGTGAGGAGAAATTAATGGTGCAGTGTTGAGGAAAGAAAATGGCAGCATGTAGGTGCAGCATGCAAGACAATAAAGCAGACTTTGGAGCAGACTTTGGCCAGCATCCCCTCAAACTTGTCACCACTCTTGACTTCTAAAGTTTTAAATTCTTTTGTGCTTCTTGGACTTTTTGTACTGTACTGTGCTGTTGCTGTTTTCTTTGTTTTGTAGTATTTGTATTTTCTGCTCTTTTATAAGCCACTCTGTGGATGCCAGTTGGCCATTTGAAAGTTGAGATATATATTTGAGCATTAAAAACAGAGGTGGGGGGGATATTGCAGATCCATATTGTTTAATTGTAAGAGCTAAGTTAGCCTTTTTGTTAAGTTTTGTTAAGTTAGACTTTTTGAAATCAGTGGGACTTATTCGTTGTGACTAATAAGTTTTATTCATTTAATGAGTTTGCTCTAGGTAGAGCAACCATTAGATTTAGCACTAACGACTATGATTTTATTTGCAATTTATTTTATTTCCTATTTGTTATCTGCCCTTGTGCTTTCTCCCCATTTAATAGTCAACATGGGGTTTTTGTAAATGAGTGGAATAAAATCCTTATGCAATTAAATAAAAAAAGCGTTTGCATGCTATTTGCACTAATTTGACAGACTTGTGGTAGAGAGTACATGACAGTAAACTACAAGTAAAGAACAAGCAATCTTCTGCTTACAGTTCTTCTACTTCTAGATGATGTCTGAATTCATATTTCTTGCCTATTTCATTTACTTCCCAGAATAACCAATAAGACAGAGACACAGAAAGCATTCTCTCATATTTGTTTATATCTGCTTCTCATCACAAGGGAAACACATATAAAAACAAAAACGAATACCTTTTTTTTTTTTTGCCTTTTAACAGGCTTTTCTTCCTGCATCAGTCCCTCCTTTCTGCTCTCTTAAAATTAATAGCCAAAAAAAGCTAAGCTTGTTATGATGTGCCTGCATCAGAGGGCAGATTGGGAAAATCATAAATGAATGGGATGTTTTGCCCATCACAGCAGTCCTTTCAGTCTTTTTCTAGGCTTGGCATCTTAAAGCTGCAGGATTGGCTCTCAAGGAGTTCTTCTAATTTAACAAGTGCAAAGCTTTTAAAATGGCGAATGATTGATTTCTTTTTTTTAATGGAGATGGTGACCAACAAACAGAGTTACTGAAACTGTTGTATTAATCAACATTGTCTTTGACTATACGTTTCTAGAAATGCCTGATGACTTTTTGGGCCTCTCATGCTCTTTGCACATGCCATCAAAACCAAGTAAAGAATTCTTTTCATTCTGTGCGGCACTCAAACACCACAGGCACTGTCTGCTGTGTGTCACTTCTTATGAAGCTCATGCTGGGAGTCTCTTTTTGAAGGCAAAGAAGAGGGTTCAGACTGGGCAGCTTGCAGCAGACATCTTTGTAATGCAGGGCTGATGTACAGTATAGTGTTTATTTACTAGTTTCATGTTAAAAGACAGTAAGAACTCTGGCGTGTCAGAGTTGTAGAGGAAAACGAGGTAGAAGGAGATGGTAAAAACAGAAGTGATTGTATAATATCTATATGAATACTATGAAAGTTATTTTACAGGCTGATTTCCCCTGCCCTCTGTTTTCTGGCAGGCAATAACTTTTTTGTTTACGCAGGCTTTTATTGTGTAAACAGGGAGGCTTCTTATTGGGGGGGTGCTTTATTTATTTTTTTAACTTTTGAATGCCTTTTAAATTATTTTATACTGTTTTAATGTGATGATTTTAAGTGTGTGTGTGTTTTTAATTGTATTGTTAGGCTTTTAATTGATTCTTTTTGTGAGCCCCTTGGGTCCCACTCTGGAAGAAAGGCAGCATGCAAATGAAATTAATTAATTAATTAGATATTTGAGAGAAGGTTTTTTCCGCTTTATTTGTTAAGTAAGGGTATTTACGGCTACACATCTCAAACACTTAAATATCTACAAAAGACTGAATAGGAGTTCAATTCTTATATAGGCCTACGATGTAATAGTTATCTCAAGGTCATTTCTCCATTTGTAATAGTATTACAAGGTAATTATAAAGATTTTTAAAATGTCATACAGTAATCTGTATGTAGTTGGTGTGATGTATGTAGTTGCTATACGTATGAACAAAAACAAAAATAATGCTCAATGGATAGATCAGGTTTAAAAAATTTTATAAAATTAAAATATGAGATGTTTTGGGGTGAAACATCAGCCTCCATCAGAAATACAGATAATAATGTCCAAATCTTCATGTGTTCCAGATATGCTGTGGACAATATGGTATCATAAATATATTTAGCAATATTATATACTTATTTTCTAGCAGTTTCACCTGGACTAAAAATACATTTTCCCACTCCCCCCTTAGTGCTATTCTTCTTCTTTGTCTTCCTCACTGATCTTCTCTTCTTCCATCCAGTACTCGTACACCCTGTACCTGCTTTGTATGTGTTACAAATTCCTCACACTCCTATGCTTTTCTGTTTCTCTCAGGTCTTTCCTTCCTCTCGCCCTAGTATCTTTTCCTTTTCTAACTCTTGACTGTATTAGGTACCTGGAGTTTCTTTCTTTTTGTTTGTCTGTTTTGTGTCAGCTGCCATATGATGGTTCTCCAAATCCAGACAGTCCCATTTTGATATTATGAAAATTCATTGTTCATAATAGAAATCGTGTGATTGATCAGCACACACACCCACACACACACACAGTGCTAATTTCCTAAGCTGAACTAATATACATTGAACGCTAAAAATACTTTTAAAATGCTAATTATTAGTGGCCTTTTACAAATTTTAAATTGTAGAATGACCAGCTTATCTGTACACTGGATTAGTGGGACATACTTCTTGTTAAGTGGCTTATAGGTTAGGTTGAAACTTGAAAAAAAGAGTGAGTCTATAAGAAACACTTTACGCTTCCTTTCTCTTTTCCTACTCATTCAGTTGCACACACACACACACAGACACAAACACACAACTTAAATTCCCCATTCTTGCCCCCAGTGCAACCAAAATGTGGTTCTAGGAAAAAAAAGGCATCCCTGATCATTCATGCTTGGGCATGGCTGCAAATCATCACTTTCACTCTTCAGTAGCAATACCACTTAGTATGGCTGCACATCATGTGTATGCATGCAGTGCTCAGCTCAGTTAGTCCAGTGGTTCTCAACCTGTGGGTCCCCAGATGTTCGTGGACTTCAGCTCCCAGAAGCCCCAGCCACTATGGCCAATGCTCAGGGCTTCTGGGAGCTGAAGTCTACAAATATCTGGGGACCCACAGGTTGAGAACCACTGAGTTAGTCATTCTACAATTTAAAATCTTTAAAGGCCCCCAAAATGTGATATCAGTACAGCTATGGTTTCATTCTTTTTGTAAACACAGTGGCTGGAATCCTGTTGGTGAACTATGTTGATACAACTATGCCAATATTGGCAGGAGGCAAAAGACTAAAGAAACTGTGAATGTGAAGGAAGTAAGGTGCTGGAGAAATATGCTGTGCAGAGCCAGTAGATTTTGTCTGCCCTCCCTCCTCATTTCTGTGTGACTGTGTTAAAATGCAAGTTCAACTATAGTGCACAAACAGAATTCTGTCCAATCAAAGGTAATAGCAGGTTTGTTTCTTGCAAAACATTTGGACATAATAGCATTTGCATGTTTTGAGTTACATCATAGCTTATGCAAAAGCTAGAGATTTGCTCTTTTTTTAAAAGAAAGCTAGGAATGCAGGTGATGTCATGGTGTAAATGGGCAGTCAGAAGCCTGGCCACAATTCACATAAACTCACCCAACTGGGTTATATAGCAACTGCATATTCCATTCTTTTTTCCTTCTTGTTCGATTTTATTATTCATCACTCTCCAGTGCTCATTCAGACTTTTTCGACCCTCACTTCACATATCATGCAGTAGGAATTCTCCTCCCTCTATTTTGATTAAACAGGCATATAAATACAGAAATAGACATACTTAGAGCGTGAAACAAGCAAGGTTCACCAAGTGGCGTTCCAAAATCCTCTGCTGTCCTTGGCCTTCCCATAGCACAAGAAAGACGGAGGTCAGCAGAAACTGACTCCATTGGGCGCTGTTGCTTCAGAATATTGTGGGCTGCTAAATTCAGGTAGTGTCTTGATTCTGACACAGCAAGAGTGGTGTGAAACAGTTTAAACTGCTCTGGCAGGAAACATGCTTCCAGGTCATAAGTGTAAAAGATCCTCAAAAGAATTTTTTTTTTCAAATCCATTATTATGACAAATATGTGTACTTTCTTTGTTTTGTTTTGTTTTAAGCTGAGGTATAGCCAAGGCATTAACTGCCCTACTTCATAAACCAGCTCAGGATAAATGCAAATGTATGGTGGCCAATGAGAGAAGGAACTGTTTAATTTTATGTCAATCTGCTTTTGGGTATTTGCATTTTCCTAACCACTTATTACTTAATGTTGCACCCAAGAATACTTTGGTGTTAAATCACTAAGTGTGTTCTGTATTTTTGAAGCAACATGTATGAATGACAGAAGTGTATACTATGGGTTGGATCTAGATGGAGTCTTAAGTACAGCAGACATATTTTAATCAGTGGGACTTAAATTAGGCATGACTAATTTAAGTCCAATTTATTTAAACAAGACCTTTCCAAGTACAACTAAATCTGGATCAAACTCACTAGTTAATTATTTCTCTTTTGTGGTAGGGAAATTGTATTATATGTCTGTGGAACATAGTACTGTACATTCTTAGAAAGCTCCTTAAAGGCAGATTTCATGAGGGAATTCTTGTGTCCATCCAAAGTTTCCTTTTCTCCAAAAAGAGTCTGGTCACAGGAAGAGTATCTTTGGAGCCAATCCATAGAGGACGGGTCTGTTAATGACTGTTTGCCAATTAACCATGATAACTAAATAGTTTCCTATTTTCAGAGGCAGTTTCAGAATACTAGCAATTAACGGAGGCCTGCTGATTTTGAGCTGTGCTTGTGATTTTTTTTGGAAGCATCTGTCTGGAAACAGACTGCTAGACTAGGTGGGATGCTTTGTTTACAGTAACAGGACTCCTCTTAACGTACACCCAGCTTCCATTTTTCCCCTGTCTTTGCTAGGAGTTTAAAGAATGCACTCTTTTCTTCCTCCACTACTTATTAAATACAGTAAATAAAATTAAAAAGAATCCTGATACATATGGAGAAGGGAGAGAAGATGGAGATAAGAAATTCAAAGATTCAAAACTACATTTTTATATTGAATAAAACAGTTATTGACATTTCAGATGACCTTTCTTGATGTTTAGTATTACTAGACATTCTCTTTGTACCTCTCTAATATCCATAGTTATGGGATAGTTTGGTTAAGAAAACCTAATAGTTTAAAAATTCAGTCCAAAACATCATCTCATCCTTAACTATTCATCTGCCACTCAGTGATGAAAAAAAATTATTCAGACTATGGTGTCCTGAAGTAAAGAGGAGGACATGATGCATCATAACTACAAACCCCACCTTCCACCTGCCAGGCTTTCTGTGATCTTTCTTTAAGGTTCCATATTATGACCTTTGAAGGATCTCCCTTAATGAGAAGTCAAATAGAACCGTGCCCTCCAGCTATCTTAATTTGGCTAGGACAACCAGTTGCGTAGGGATGTGGTGTGTGTGGGGGGGGGTGATTTGCCCTGGGCTGCAAGAGTTTTTGGGGCATGCCGGCCCATAGCCACGCCCCTGCGTGCTCTGACCACACCCCACGCACCACAGCCATGCCCCCTCCTGCCCCCCGCCACACACTCCAAGCTCCACCACTGAGGAAAAACCCCCAGTTAATCTTCTGTTGTCCCACTTTTTCAGCTGCTTTTAAAATGTTGCGTTTTCTCTCTTATCCTCCCACTTTCCCATTTTGTCCTCAGTTCATTTCAGTTGCTGAAAACTGAAGTTCAAAGTGCAAAAGTATTTGCACTCAGTTAATCCAGTAGCAGGGAAAGGAAAGGGCAGAATCATGCCCTTCTCAGTAGGTTCAGGCAAACTCCTGCGGCTTCTCCAAGTTGTGTGTGTTCTTACCTATTAATAACTTTTGACATCTTGACCCACATTCTTATGTTGCTTGGCTACACATCTTTTCCTTTGTGAAATGTTGGAGGGTATGCAGACCCTACAGAGTATCCTTTTAGGAGGGGTTGCCAACTCCCCTAATCCCTGAGCCTAAAAAAAGTTAAGAGAAAAGTTGTGTTTTTAAAGCATTATCGTTGTTTTTCAAAAATTTGTTTTGAAAGAACAATAGAAAGTGGTTTCACTGATATTGTGCATGCTTTTAAAAATATCTTCAACCAGGTTTTCAAGTACTACGAAAACCTGATAAGCCTGAATAACAGAGGCGATGGTGGAACTGATGCGCAAACAACGATTCCTCTTCTCCCTTTAAAATCATCTTCAGTTTCCTGAAAGAAAAAGAAAAACTGTTATCTGCCTCAAGTATTTACCACGTATCCATGATGGGCCTTATAGCTAACAAAGTCATGTATTTATGCTTTCCCTCTAGCCTACTATCAGTGCGTAGTCTCTCTTTTTCCTTGCTGATCTTTTGCCTTTTTGCAAAATTCCTTTGGCTGCGTCCCTTATTCTGAATATCTCTGTTCAGCTCAATTGGTCTCCTTCAGTTACCCTGGTAACCAGCAGATGGGGTTCTTTGACAAGGGTCAGGAGGGAGGTTGTGATCATATACGGGAAGAGCGGCTAAATAACAAAACGCTCAGTCCTGACAGTTCGGCTCTGGCCAGCCAGGAGTAGTTATCAGATTACTTATATTAAAACCTAATTACGATGTGTTCCAGTAAGTACAGCGTGGCTATTGGATTTGGTGATTTAGCTGCTGCCAGTTGTTGTAATTCAATCTCACTACTATGGCACATTCAGCTCTGCAGAGTACAGTAGAAATCCGTTGCATGCATAATCCGATGGTACTGGAATGACACAGAATGTAATAGTTTGGTATCTTCTCGGCTTGGCGCATCAGTCCTGGCCTCGTTATATATATTTATTGCAGATTGGAGAGAGAGGGGGTATTTTCTTCATATATTATAAAATACCCTCACCAAGTCAGCTTTTGGGATTGATTTTGTGTCAGGCTGTTTGTTTGTTTGTTTTACAAAGGAGAGTTGGGGAAGAAAATGAATTTAACTCTGGGAGAAAAAAGAAACAGAAGTGAACTTTGTATAAGTAAGAATGGTAAAGCACTTTTTAAAGGAAGGGATAATAGAAGTGAATAACAGCCTAGACTCTTCGTGTTTACATCCCAGTTATGCTCCTGCCCAGCTGTGCAAATAAAGATGGGGAGGCATCTGGTTCTCCAGCTGTGTCAACTGCCTCTATAAGGCTGAGAGTTTTAAAAGTGCTTGAGTAGGTGAGAAGGACAAGTAGTTGCATTTGCCATGCAGCTGCTGTTTCCTCAGATTCATTTGCTACAGATCTGGGAAAGTGCAGAATTAGGAAGGGCATCAGGCTGCATTGCTGTAATGTTTATAGGTTCCATTTCTTTTCATTATTTCTCTCATGTGGATGGATGAGTAGGGGTAAATGTGCGTGGTCATGTTTGATGACTATGTATGCTGTATGTGCAATACATTATTACATTATATTATTAATATAATTTTTATATATTTTCCCCAAATGGTGTAATCTGGAAATACACTTGGCAGTCTTTGTTTGGGTCCAGTTGTAGGGTATTGTTATTTACACGTGATACCAGTTTTTGTAGATTTCTGCCATTATTGGATTCACAGAATCACTATTGGCAGAAATCCTAGCCCAATTTAACTAATTCTTCCCTCTACAAATGCATACATACGTACCCCTTTGTCCAGCATATCTTCAGCTAGAGAAACTCTGCTGAATATTGGGAAAAGGCAGGGGAGAGAGCGAGGACAAGGAGCATTCTTGTGAAAGTATATCTCTGTGGACCAAGAGTAGACTGCTGGATGGAATCTGAGGAACAGTGGTCATAGACATGCCTATCATAGGCAAAATTCCTTGGCAAGGTTTGTTCAGAGTGGGTTTACCATTGTCATCCAGTGAGGCTCAAAGAGGATGACTTGCCCAAGGTCACCCAGTGGGTTTCTGTGGCCGAGTGGGGATTTGAACCCTGGCCTCCTGGATTCCTAGTCCAACATTCAAATCACTCTGCCACACTGGCTCTCTTTAAAAGGTTAAGACAGTTTAAAACCATGAACATGTACACTTCTGAATAAATCACTTAGTTTAAACAAAAAAGGCATGATTTTATTAGGCACCAGAATGAAGCCATCATTAGCACCTGTCAGATTCCTGAGGAACAGCATGTTTTATCTGGGATGTCACAGTTGAGTGGCCCTTTTCCAGTCTGCAGGGACCTCTCCTTTTCTCAAAGATTTCTCAAAGATTATAGATGGAGACTCTGAGATTATGGTGCATCTTCCTTTAGTACACTTGTGCATATTTCATTTGATCCTGGATATGTGAACTGCATCCCTGTATGACATCACTTATTCTGTTTTCACAAGCTGAGTACTATTTTGCGTTTAGAAAAAGACAGAGGTAAAGTAGGTGTTGAGTAATTCCATTTTCTTCTTTGTGGTCTCTGTGACTCACACAAATGGTTCATCTGTACCTGCCCAGTGTGCGGTTCGGAACCTTCTAGAGCTTGATGACAAACATTTTGGTGGGAATCCCAACCCTCTCCTCTGAGGGTATATTGGGCGCCTTCTCGCCAAAACCCTCAGTTCCTTTTTGTCTGCTGTGGTAGCAGCACTGTGAGAAACCTTCTGAATTTCCTTTCATTACGATCTTTGTACTTACCTCAACTTTGTTTCACAAGCTACGTCTCGTGTTGCATTTTGGCTTTGCTCAGTCTCTCCAGTCGGATACTTGCTTCTGGATGACAGGTGAATGGATAAGGATTCTTCAGTATATGGCCTTGACAGCAGTCTTTAAATGCAGCTCCTTGTGCAGAGGCAAGATCCCAGATATTTTCAGACACTCCAAGCTCCCTTTCCTTCACAGAGGGTCACAACATTGGCTTTTGCTGTCATTATCAGCTCTTTATCCCACACACGAGGTGTAATACAGTGGCCAGTGTAAGGCCTCGCTCTACAAAAAGTTCACAGTACCTCTCACATGACTGTTCAGATTAGGTCCTTGCAGACCGCTTGGTAACAACAGTGCATCTGAGACAAGGTAAGGCTCCAAGGGAGCCTCTGATGGTGTTGCTTCATCTCTACACATCAGGCATGCCTCTCAGCTTACAGGAGCAGCTGAGTCTCAATAAACTGCTCATCATCAAACTCCATCAACAGCTTCTACTCATGATGGTATTGCCAATCTCAAAGACACAGTCTGCCGTTGACTCCATCTATGGTTCTATCCATGATGATACCGCACGTCATGAGAGACCAGCTGCCCTCAGCTCCATCAACAGCTTCTACCCATGATGATTCTGTCAGTCTCTTAGACACAGTTTGCCATTGACTTGAATGGTCTCTACTCAAGACGATACCATTCCACCTTCGGCTCCGTCAGTGGTTTCTACCTGTGATGGAAATGCCTTATCACACTTCGACACAAGCCAGTGGAGACTTAGCAGGTTAACTGGCTGGATGGCCGCACAGTCCTCATGGGTCTGCAAGTTTGAGTCCCCACTGGGCCTGCTGCAAGAAGGCCCCAAGATCCAAACACCTTCATCAAGGCAGTTGCAGGTGGAAAGAAAAGACCACTTGGTCTTCCCTCATTGAGACCGAGGCATGAGTGCCATCACCTGGTCTATCAGTCCTCGGGGTCCTTGCCAGTTCTCCTTCGGGTTTGCAAGGTCCCATTCACTTGGACCTCTCACCTACCATGGGATCTTTGCTGGATTGCTCTGAAATCCTGATGCAGCAGACCTCAGAATAGTGATTTCTGTTGCAGAACCCCAAGTAAAACCAAGACCTTTTCCTTCTTTGCATAGACATTGGTGCCATACATCACTGTCCTCCTCATTGTAATTGAGGTCAAGGAACTGAAGACTCCACTCCTGTCCACGCTACCAAAATTCTACACATGTCTCTTGGTATAGAGATAGAAAATGTTCCTATACATATTCTACCATTATCTGAACAATATTACAGAGGCCAGCACCAATGAGAGCATCCATATCTTCAGGCACAGGATGCATACTATTTACCGTATCTCTACAGATTTTTGCCTGTGTCCACTTGCTACCTGGATAGGGATCACACAGCGCGTTGGTACCAGCCTTAACTACACCACAGATGTCAGTGTTAACTACCACCTCACCTGTTACTGAGCTGGATCAGGAGACCAGGGCAGTACCATTGGTTTCGTAACCTGCCCAGGTCTTCCCTGCTTGCAGGGTAGTGGACTGCATTCCCATTTCTCATACTGATGTTCTGAGACTGTTCATAGATCAGACATTGCCTATGGTATAGCAGAGGGTGCACGACCACAATCCCATCTTTCACAAACCTCAACATGAGTCAATCAATTCCACAATGGTTTTCTCTGCTGTCTAATCTCCTTCAGCCTTCATGAAGTCTGGGACTTCCCCTTCATCTACCCAGGAGTGGTTTTGCGCCATCATCATCCATGCCTCGGTTTTTCAGGCTTGTTTTTGGAAAGATAAATCCTGTATAGAAGATCTGTTTTTGATTAAGCATGCCTATTAACTCCAGCTACTAATGGAAATTAGAGCACATGTGGTAAAGGAGAAATACCGCTAAAAAATATGGGCTGCATCCACCACCTCACTCAAGTAGACACAGGTATCATAGATTCTCCTCATCATCTAGGTGTGCCTATGGCCCCACTTCTACTAGGCAGATTGGTTAAAACCCCATCTCAGCAAAGCATTACTTGTGAGGTTTTGATGGTATCTTACAGAGCCTTTGCATTACAGCAAAAGCACCCTGAGGTCAGAAACTTATGTTATTAAGTACACTGTAGATGATACCTCTGCGTGAGACATTGTCAATGCTACCATACTGTCGACTCTTGATATCATCAATGATACTGTACCACCATGATACCTTTGCTTGAGCCATTGTCGATACTACCATACCATCAACTCTTGATATCATCAATGATACCATACCATCAATCTTGACACCTTCCTTCAGCCTCAGGTTGCACAAGTTTCCCCCCATTGTTCTTCAGTACCTTGTGGGATCTGGCATGGTATAATCTCCTTGGGCTCTGGATTACAGCTATATAGACTGGGGTTCTATTCTCCATGTACTTAAAGAAATCTACTGAATAATCATTGGCAAGTCACTCTAATCTAACTTTAGATACTATCAATACTACCATACTGTTTTCTTCAATACCATCTTTGGTAGCGGGCAGAACAATTCCTTCACACTTGAGCCTCTATCACATCAGCATCTTGGATGCCTGGGCATTAAACATCATGGCCAGATAGTGGACCCTTACATTTGAAGGCAACCCATAAGTTGCCTCCATGCTACTCAACCTTCTCTTGTGAAGGGTGGGATTATGCATTTTCCACATCCAGAGAAGCAAATGAATCAATGGTAATGAGGGTTACCATCGTAAAACACCTTGGGCAAATGCAGAAGGTCACTGCTCAATGATTCTGTTTGGGGCACAGCCCCACTTTGGAGACTGCACAATAAAAAGGAAGAAGGTCTTCAATACAATGAAGGAGGGGAGGATGATCCCTACAGCTTCTAGGTTGTTGTGGGGGTTTTGGGCTATGAGGCTGTGTTCTCGTAGTATTTGCTCCTGACGTTTCACCTGCATCTGTGGCTGGCATCTTTAGAAGATTTGGAGACATGGAGGTAGAATGGAGTATATATACTTGTGTGATCCCCAGGTGGGAGGGATTTCTTTCTAAAGCAACGTATGTTTCATACAACTCCATCAGATAGCCTTACAATTTTCCTGTGCCCCTCTCTGTTTGGTCTCAGCACATATTGACATCTACCTGATTATTAGTCCCACTTGAGATCATCTTTTTTGAGACATCTGAGGACCTATCTGGTCCCATCTCAACTGATATTGTTTTTCAGGACACTAGCAGCATCCCAAGCTGAAGCACCCTTCCTCCCTCAGGATAGATGCTTGCTGTGAGAAACCTGGGGGGAGGACTTGGCAATGGAGCCACCCTAGCAACCCAAAGGATTTAAATTGATTGGCTGGTGCAAATGGAACCCCAGGCTAGCCAGGGGGAGAGCTAGATGGGGGAGTGATTAATGGAAATCTAACTGAAAAACTGGGAGAAAACTGGAGAAAACAGAGTTGAGAGTTGATGGAGAGAATTGAATGTAGATGCTGAGAAGAGGGTGTATTTGGATTTGAGAGAGAGAAGTGTTGCACTGATTTATGAATCCTTAATTACAAAATATCTGTTACCTTGACAGTGTGTTAAAAAAAGTTTTGTTTATATTTTTTATAAAGAGCAGTCTCAAGACAGTGTCATTAGTCTGTACTAGGTTACACACGCTACCATCAGTACCATCAGTACCACAGTCATTGGAGAAATAAATCACTGCTTGTCCTTATATCTGAGAAGAGTGAGGATTTAAGGAAAGCAGTAGGGGGAGATAACCTGGGAAGAGAAGCCAATGGGGGACAAAGAGTGAGAAGGGGATGCATTCTCTGGAGAGGGAGAATAGAAGCAGACCTGAGTGTCATAGCCAGATCCAGAAATCTCCCTTGCTGTTCAGACCTGGACATGAAGAGGTGTCAGGTTGGGCAGGACCCTGGGTTTTCACACTTGCCACCCTGCAAGGCAGTCTCCCACTTTGATTGATTAAGTTGAGTCGGAGTAAGAGCTGCACGGCTCTGTCTCAGCCCCAGCCCATCAACTGCGGCAGCTTTCTTTGTCTGCCAAGTTTCCAATTAAACATGTCCAGGTGTTATTCACAACAAATTTTGAATCCCACTGAGACCATCGATCAAAATTTAGTATAGTAAAGCGACCTGTCCTTTGTGTTCCTCAGAGGTACTAGAGCATTTGAAATGGCTGAATCAGCATTCCCTTTGTACCTTGATCTCCATCAATAACAGTTACAGCATTCATCTCCCTGCAGAGACGGGGAGTCTACCTCAAAGGAGTGATGGTCACAGATTGCGAGTCACAGTTGGTAAGATGGTCCACATATTTACCTTGGAACTTTCTGCTTGTTATTGAACCATTCTGGTCTTCAACAATCCTTTATGTGGCAAAGTGATTCAGCCAGTGTCAAGCCACACCAAACTGAGAACTACCCCAACAGACAAAGATGCGCATGATCAGCCTCTCTCTTTCATTTCACAGTCTGTTTTCAGGACTGGTGTATAGACAGCCAAATATCACCAACACTATTCCGTGGAAGTAACAGAAGGGGCCTTAATAAATATTACCAGAGCATGTTTTACCCCACTAATAGACCTGTTTGCATTCCCATGCAACAGTCAGTCCCTGTTCTTCTGCTACAGAACCAGAGAGGAGATAGAATTGCTAGGACACGTATCTCTGTATAGCTGGAAAGTGCTATTATGTGCGCTTTTCCACCCTCTTCTCCACTCACCAAGATACCACCATAGATCTGATAGCATTGAGTCAAAGCCATAGTGATCACTCATGGTGGCAAAGGCAGCCATGGTTTGCCCTGCTGATGAGTGTTTCACAGGGATGATACCAGGGACAATATCAAGGGCTTCAATACAGACCGAACCTGCAGTCTATACACAAAGGCAAGCTGAGGAATCCAGACATTCTTTTTCTTATGTTAAAGGCATGGATCCTATTATATTGAACTCCGTCTGTCGTCGATTGCAGTACATCATAAAGAAAGCTCACAAACCTTCAACTAGCTGCTCCTACACATATGAGGAGGCCAAGTTCTCAGACTTTCTCATAGAAGATCAAGGAGATTTTAATAGCCTCAGTACCTACTATGCTTAGTTTTTTCTGGTATCATCATTACATAGAAGTCTCTCTATCTTCTAAAAATGCTATCTCCCTGCAATTTCATGGCAGGCGAGAAGAGAAGAGTGGTCATTTTTGTGCATGGACTCTTTAATCTAAAGGTTCTAGAACAGATATAAGAACCCTGTGTTTCCTTCACTACTCCTGTGACTGCCTAGAGCGTGCAGCTGGCCATTCCTTAGCTTTCCAAAAAAAAAAAAAAGTCATTTGAGCACATGGCTACTAGTGACATCCAGTTTCTCTTTGAAATACTGTCTATCTGGTAGCACTACTTCTGCCGGGATGCTTAATGCACCACGTGCACTGTAGTAGCCAACTTTGTCTTAGTTTCCTCAAGGAGGAGGTAGTCTTCCAGCCAGATACTTCCTTTCTTCCAAAAGTTGTCTCAATGTTGCACTTAAACCAGGACATTATACTACTGCCTTTCTACAAATTTCATCCTTTAAATGAGAATGTGACCTTCTTTGTCTTAAAGTTCATTATATCATAGCCTTCTAAATGCAGCATACAGCTTCCAGAAGTCTCAAAGACTCTTCCTTTGCCATTTGTCTGATAAGTAACGTCTTTCACTGTCTTCCCAGAATCTGTTTAGCTGGGTGACATCTACTGCTCAACTAGTTTTTTAGCTGGGGAGCAAACCAACTACTGTTTAATAGAGAAGCCACTCCACCAGAGCACTTGCTGACTTCATATCTTCCTGCAAAAGGTGATTTTTCAGGAGGCTTGCATTGCTGCTGGAGACTCATAACCTTCCATAGTTGTCACTCGCTATGGAATGTACAATAGGTCAAGAGATGATTCTGTTTTGGGAGAGCGATGCTGTTTCACTCAGTAGCATGACACTCCCACCTCCTATAAGTAGTAGCTTGCTAGCCTCCCATTTGTGTGAGTCACAGAGACCCCAAAGAAGACAACCCCACCCCTAGCTCCCCTCTTTGTGTCCTGCTGTGCCCTTCCGTTTCTTGGCTGCTGCCTTAGATGGCCATGGAACTGGGGGTTTTGGCAAGAAGGCGCCCAATATAACCAATAGGAAATCTTTCTGGGACCCCCTGCCTGTCCAGACATGAAGAGATTAACATGACTCCTCCCATCAGTGTTTTGTCACCCAAAGTTAAAGACAGTCAGCCCATTCTGGACTCCTTTGTTAGATTTGTGGGAAAGCCGTTATCACTTTGTCCACACACCCTCCTTCAGGGAAGGAAATAGGGTATACAAATCCCAGCTCCAACCCCTACAATTTGTAATATATTGAGTCGTGCTGTGTGTGGTCCTCCAGATTCCCATTCCTCCATGCTACCTTCAGGCTCTTGTTTGAACCACTCCACTTTGAACTTCTGCTTCAGGACTGGTAAATATCAATCCTTCCTAAAACCTCTCTCTATCCAACTTTTCTTGCCTCTCCCTTCAATAGTCTTTTATGATTCATGAAGTTGCTTGATTTCTTGTGTGTGTCTATCAATTTCCAATAAAATACTCTGTTTAACTTTGGACTGGAGTCCTCTCTACAGTTAGTACTGGTATACACAAATGAAAAGATCCTGCTGTTACCCTTCTCTCACAGACCTCCTTTGAGTTAATAATCCCCCAAATTCCAAGGAGATACTGGCGTTGTGGGTGGACTCCAAAGTCCCCCAGTTTTTAAGATAACAACCTTCTAGAAAATAAAATTGTCAACAAGGTGAAGAATTTGCTGGACCTTATATTCTTGTCAGAGTGTGACTTCAACAGATACCACAGCAGTTGATATCTCTCATTATTGCTATATCATTCCTTTGTGATCTCTCCTTGTTAATCTGTTCTAGGAAAGTCTCACCCAAGTCTTCAGTCTGGCTTCAAGGCTGGTAGCAAATCTCCACAGTGATATCACTGTTTCCCTTCGTGTAATTTTTAGCCAAATGCTGTCAACTTGCCATCCATGCTGCAAGTCATGGATCTCATGGGTGGACACATTCTTGACATAAAATGCTGCTCTTTCTTACTTTCTGCTTAAATAGATTATATCTCTCAGTTCCTACAGAGCAGTCGTGAATCTTATCCCACAAAATTTCAGTAGTGGCTATTAAATCATATCTATCTTTCTGTGTTTAGAGTTCAAGTCTATCGTATTTATTTCCTATTCTCTGTGCATTAGTTCAGACTTCTGAAACCATGTCATTCGCTCTAGCCGCTTCCTTACTTTTTTCCTGCTTGTTGGTGAATTCACATATCACCTCATCAATTTTCTCTATACCATTAATACTACTGTCACAATAGTTGGTGTCATGTTCCTTTTGTCTGTCTATCCTCTGGAATACTGTCTTTTTCCCTCACAGGATTACCTGCTATACAATGTGAAAATTCCTTTAAATTAACTTAACAAGATGTTTCTGCAATCCCCTGGCCATCTTCATATTGGTGCATGGATATCGAATCAAACTGGAAGATGCAAGCATAACATCCTTGAACAGCAATAAGCGTTCAGTTTGTGAAATACAGACTGGACAGTCTTATCTGTAGGGAGATGGATTTGGTTAGTTAGTTTGTTGGATTGATTTAAATGGTGCTTTTGGAAAACTGTTCATGAAGTTTTATTCCAATTATTTGTTGTTAGATTTAGCAAAAGGTGAAATACTCACATGCCTAAGGCCTTCAGTTCTTTTTAGCTTTTAGTTTACCTGAAAAACTCTGTTTGAAAATAATAGGCTCTGAATAAAGCAGATAAAAAAAACAAAGCAAAACAAAAACTTCAACTATGTGAGATGACACATTTCACTTTAATCCAGTGGTTCTCAAAATTTTTACCCTTGTGACCCCCTTTACATCTACATACCAGATGTTAGGACCCATGCTTGATATCACTCCCCACCACCACCATTGTCCTGTCCTGTACCCCTCCCTCTCTCTCTTACAGGCCCTTCATGCCATGCACACCCTCTGTCTTAATGCTGAGTTCTTGCACTCTTCACTTCCTATCTTCATTTCCTTCTCCCAACCTGAGAAACTGCCTCATGGTTGCTGAGGGGCACCTGCTCCACCAGTGGTGGAGCATTCAGAGAAGTTGAGTGGGAAAAGCATAGAAAAGGGAAGCTAATTTTTGCTATGACTGAGGTTGGAGGAAGACATAATGGGGGCAGATGCTTTGCATCACTCTTTGTAGGGACCAGTCAATCTTCAGCAGTGTGTGTGTGTGCACATACCACACAGAGAGGCTTGCCCTTGTTTTTCACTTTTGCTGTACTTGCAGGCTGACTTTTCTTGTGCCCCCTTGGGCAATTATTGTGCCCATCCTTAGGCTCCTGCCCCACAGTTTGAGAACTACTGCTTTAATCAGTAAACGGGGACAGAGACCATCGTTGTCATACTGATCCAATAACACAACCAAACCTACATGTTTAAAAAACTGACATGTGTACACAGATACACAAACAACTCAAGTGTGATTGCTAAAGAAGTAGAAGAAAAATAGTGGCTTATGCTGACTTCATGCAACATTGTACTAGATGTGATCCTTATCAGTTTTTATATATCTTCCCATACATAATGTTTGTACATTTCACACACAACAACAACCTAGTTGGATTATTTTCACTTGATTTGTACAGTTTTTTAACAAAAGAACAGTCCTGTGTGAGTAGAAGAGACCACACGTGAAGGGCACCTTTAGGTCTAACCTTATGGCTTTAATCTGATCAGGATGATAAGCGGAGATCCTATGGATCTGAGTTTGGAACAAGAGCCTCACTTTATTAACCTAACAAGGATTTCTGCAAACCTAAATCCAGGCCTATAGATGTAAAATTTGCATGATTGTTTCTGTTTACTAACCATGGAACATGTTATTACTAATATCTCAGTGTTAGTAGACACAATTACTAATATATTGGTATCTTTTATTACTAAGACTTCAGTGGCATATACCAGAGTAGCAATATAAACACAGTACTTAATAGCGTATGATGCCTTGTAGGGCATTTTTTTTCTTTATTGTCTGATGACAAGAGTGCTTTTTATGAGTCTTTCTACATAAAACATTTAATTTAAAAGTGAAAAGATTTGAAAGTGCTTCCGTATGTGAGGAAAGAAAGAATACCCAAAGGAAAATATCCATGTATCTGCTCACTAAAGGTTTAGTTTATACTCTCAGAAAAACTAGAACAGCCTCTCTTGTGTTTTATCCAGATTACACCAACTTGACAAGCACTGCCAGACCACTGCCCAACAGTTGGTGGAGCTGCTCAACAAGCAGAATGAACTGTACAAGGAGAGGCAGGCACTTAAGGAAGAGGTGGACTTCCTACGGACACAGGTATTCCAAACCCTACTCAAAACCAGGGTTATAATTAGTGGAAACACGAGAACAACGTTTGGCTGTCAATGATTTAAGTGAGGTAGTTGGTACAATACAATTTCATACTCTGATGGTTCTTTGGAATGCCATAAACTCACATTTCTTATCACCTTTAAGCAGTTATCTATCTGAACTCTCATAAGTTTCTCCATACATTTTGAGCTTTTTCAGTTTCTCATCTTACCCTCTTGTCAAAGGCCCCCCACAAGTAGTTCTTTTCAAGGTCCAGATTACATAGCTGAAGTCTAATCTAGAAGCATATTCCCTTTATCCTATATAAATAAGATGGTTGGGATGAATCAGCGGTATCAAAACATATCATATGTGTCCAGATGCAAGTCCTTTATCGCTCATGATAAGCATCTGGGTTTAGAGCAGCAATTCAAAATAGTTCTCAGAACATGAGCTTTGATTCAATCTGGGTGGCAGAAAATAATTCAAAAACTGAAGGTGATTTTGATGCTGATAGTATCAGGCCTCCTTTTGTTATGTGTGCATGTTTTTAAACAAAGTGCTGAACTTTTTCTTCAAGGCTGGTTTTCTGAAGTATTTAAAGAAGTATTCTTATGTCTCTATGTTCTTTTTCTGGGTAAGGCAAATGCCAGAAACCTTGTGGTATGTATTCCAGAGTCCATTTTGATGTGGCATATGTGTTTCATAAAGCACTGAGTTGCTGTCTCTGTGACTGTGCTCAGAAGACTGTGAAGCTGAGGCTCCTAATCTAACTGCTGCCTTTGCAGCAGGTGAAAGGTAAAGTTCCTGCCAAAATGCTAGGCTTGGCTCTAGAAGATTCTGATTACCTCTTTGGAGACATTGATACACCTCTATATGTATACATCAGAAGAGGCTGCGAAGAAGAAACAAGATTTAAAGTGCCAGTTTTCATATATTAATCGAAAATCAAAAAATTAAAAGGTGCCAGTTTAATACTCTGCATATATCAACATCCAATTGTTTCTAAGGGATGTTCGCAAAATGTGGACATAACTGCCTCTGAAGCCATTTTTAGGAATAATCTTTTGTTTAAGCTGTGGAACTATACTACACTACATGTAGTGTATAGTTTTGCAATACCTCTTCTCTAGACAGATTATTTTTTTTAATCTAAAGCAAATAGCTAGAAAGGAGAAGACTGTTTATCCTTTTGCTTTGTCATCCAATTGTCTGCTCAAAATTGTTCCTTTTCCCATCTTAACGATGATGATGATGAAGAATTAATTTTAATTAATTAATTAATCAGGAGGATGCTCCCATATTTTTTCTTTTTGTAAGTGAAAAAGCAGATTTTATTATTAATTAAATATAATTAACTAATAAAATTTGCCCTTTCACTTACAGAAAGAATCCTGCTCATTCTTAAAGCCACCTAGTGCCACTTTTCATTTGGAAAAATATTCCAGACGATAGGAATCGCAGAATCATCTGGCCCTTGAGGCAGGTAATAACAACTTGCCTTCTGGATGAACTCAGAGGTGTCAGTTAATTTTTTTTCATGGTTCTGAGATTTGAGAATCATGCTGAGAAAGGTATTTTTAAAATGCATTTCCGTTTAGAAATGCCATTATGGTTAGAAGAGAGGGAGGGAGGGAGGGAGGGAGGGAGGGAGAGAGAGAGACTTGCATCTAAGATTGCCAGAGTAAAAAATAGAGAGGGTTCTTACACCTTTAATATTTGTGTAGATGAGGGAATTTTCACAGGGATTGCTTATTACCTGGTTGTGTAACAAGCAACACCTGATGAAATTCCTTCTTTTGCAAGAACTCTCTCCACTTTTCACTCTGGCAGCCCTACTTGTAGCTGGCGGCTAAATGGAGACATCTGATGTTTGATGCCTTGAAAGTTACTGATATTGCTGTGGCTGTTCTATAGTTTATACAAATTGAAGGCTTAGGCTTGCAATTAAGCCAAAGCTATCATGCCTGGGAGTGAAAGCCCTAAAATACCAGTGTATGAAATCACAGTTAGGGATATAGCGTAGACCTGCATTCATTAAAACCTCCTCCTCCTCCTCTTTCTTCTTCTCCCTCCTCCTCCTCCTCCTCCTCCTCCTCCTAAACCACTGTCTTTGTGGTACCAAAAGCCCTCCAGTTTCTCACTGCTGTGCAAACCATGATGACATTGGGGAGGCAAGTCCCTCTGCCCCTTTCAGTTAGAGCCTTAAGCTACACAACAGCAATACGGCATCCTTATCCTCTGTCCCTAGCCTGGCTAGTGCCTTGCTGGTATGACTCTGTTTCTTTAGTCAATAGCCTGCAAGGACAGTTAATGTAGATCTGTCTATCAGCCAGGCTAATCACGGAAGCTCCACTGAGCTGCTGATGCTGGGACGTGTGAGGGTAGGGACACCTCAGACAGGCCACCTCCTTTCCCCCACCCTCAGTATCTACTACCTGAGACAAGGGGCACAATTTGTCCTCATGATGAGACTGTTCAGAAGTATCAGCTGAAAGCACTCTATTCCCCCTTTTCTTTCTCCAGGCTGGAAGAGTAAAAGGGGAAGCAAAAACTGGTCTCTGTCCAAAGTACTTACCAGAGAAACATCTGCCAGAATCCTATTGATGTTAGAGAGGTTGGCCATGTTCCCGTGTCACAGCACCTGGATCCCCATCCTGAAAAGTTACCCATATAGTGTGGGTATGGCCAAAATTACAGCCATGTGATGTTGACTCCATACAGAGTTGGAACATTTACAGATGCATTTGCTGTATTTTTGGCCCAATCATATGGAACATTTCAGATCAGAAACTGTACTTATTTGGGGGCCCTGAACGGTTAGCATGGAGAGTCTTTGTGTCATGGCCTCCCAGGGCCCAACGTTAGGCCATTTTCGTACTTTGCTGTTATAGTGCTATTATTCCACTTTCAATATCCTATGGAATCCCGGGGTTTGCAGTTCAGGGAGGGGGATTTAGAATTTTCACTCAGGGAACTCTTTGGCATCAGTAAACTACAAATCCCAGAATTCCACAGGATATTGAAAGTGGAATAATAGCACTATAACAGTGTAGTCCAGAAATGGCCTTAGAATGGCAGTGTAATCTGCTATGATGTAGAACAGTGGTTCTCAACCTGTGGGTCCCCAGATGTTTGTGGACTTCAGCTCCCAGAAGCCCCAGCCACTATGGTCAATTCTCAGGGCTTCTGGGAGCTGAAGTCCAAAAACATCTGGGGACCCACAGGTTGAGAACCACTGATGTAGAAGCTGATTGGGATGGTAATAACTGATATGAGGGTGTGGATTCATAGCATGCATGTATGCCAACTAAGCTGCTTTGGAATATCAAGCTGGTTAGAGCTTACCTGCATTCCTAGAAAGTAATCCCCCTGAGTCTGTTTTCTAAGCAAGAAAACCTAAGTTTAAGAGAAATGCATTCAGATGGAAAAGTGACACTAGTTTGAGCTAGCTAACTAGCCAAAGGGATAGTGAGCCATGCTTGCCTCCTGCTCCTTGGAACAAATCCAAGATGCTTTCTTTTTCTCAGAGGGTCAAGAGAAACTTGAGAAGTGGGAAAGATGACATTAACAAGATATCGGCATAGGTTGAGCAGACAAAGGTCAGTTTATAACCTGTCATCTAACTGTCTATTTGCCCTTTACCCATGGAGTCACAAGAATCTTAACTGTGAGCTGTCATCTCTAGCAGTAACATTACACATCATATGAAGTCATCATGGAAAACCAGTTCCTAACTTGGATATACTGCCTGCTTCCACCTTCTCCTTTCTTCTTTTGATGGGGTGAAGACTAAAGAATTATCATCCACTTCAGTGAATGATAGACAGCCTGCAGCCCTGCAATCATAAATCAAAGAACCTTCCATAAGAAATTGAAAATCCATAAGGAGGGATGTTCAAATACCCTTTTAAGTTTATCTTGAAGCTGGTGGTCCAGTTTGGTTGTTTTTGCACACCATGTTGTCCTGTTGCAACTGATGGAGAACAACAGCAAATTATAACCTCCTTTCAGCTTTCATTTATGAAACATTTTAGTATCATTGATGTGTGTGTTTTGTGTGTGTGTGTGCGTGCCTTCAAGTCACCTGTGACTTATGGTGATCCCATGAATTACGCAGGGTTTTTGTAGGGATGGAATACTCAGAAGTGGTTTTCCAGTTGTTGTTGTATGCCTTCAAGTCATTTCCAACTTATGGCAACCCTAAACCAAGATCTAAACCAAACCTATCATGGGGGTTTCTGGGGCTGAGAGTGTGTGATGTGTCCAAGGTCACCCAGTGGTTTCCATGGCTGAGTGGGAACCAAACTCTGGTCTCCAGGGTCATAGTTCAATGCTCAAACAACTACACCATGCTGGTTCCCAGTTCCTTCCTATGAAATGTAGCCTTCAATACCTGAGATTTGTTGGTGGTCTACCATCCAAGTAGCAACTATGGCTGACCCTGCTTAGCTTGCAAGATCAGATGGGATCTCATGCCTTTAGTGCATATTAGCCCAACAACTGGTACTAGGAGTATATTTTCACCCACCACTCTCATTCAGGATTCTAGGTAGGAAGCTAGTTCTTCTTCCGGGCGCTGTATAATTTATGAGAAATTCAAGTAGGCTAATTCCACTGCCAATTCTCTTTTTCCCTTGAGATAGATGGGCTACTGACCATCAGCGCACATGTGACTTTCAGTTTTTCTTTCTTTTTTGTGCCTTCTTACAAACCTAAGTAATGCTGATATCTCCATCTTGTTTCTCAGTGACCCAGTTTTGGTTCCATTTATGTCAGAACTTACTACATGAGTTCACTGTTAGAAGGATTATGCATTAGATTATGCATAATCAGAATCTCCCAGATGCTATTTACTGTACTAAAGTGCTAAAATATAGTTGTATTTTTCAAAAAAAATGCAGGGCAGTTTTTCTACTGGAGTCTTTGTTTTTAGCAGTATAAAGACAGATTCCTGTTTAGATACAGATGCCCAGCCCTTATATAGTGTGGCAGGAAATAGTAACAGTAAACATATTCTGGAACAAACTTGCAAACGCCTTTTCAAGTCAAGAGGAAGGACTCCATGGGTGCCAGCAAACAGGGCCCTGTTTTCATGGAACAAAGCAAGATCATGAAAGGCATTTTTGGCCTCTCAGAGAAAATGATCAACCACTCCAGGACAAGCAGAAACCTTTGAAATTTAATTGTGTCACCATATCATTAAAAATCAATAAACTTTTAAAGGAAGAATATAACCACAGAAAAAGAGACGAAAAATCTAAGCACATGTGGCTCCTGCAAGTGACAGAAGCTGTCGTCTGTTTTTATCTTGCAGTTACTCCATGAATCACAGTCATTATGCTGAACTGGTGAACCTTACTTTGAAACGCCGGTCATTCAGTGAAAATGCTGGCAGGTTATGTTGGTTATCTTGTTTTAGGTTGTCAACCTGAACTTCTTAAATAATTAAACCTTGGCAAGCATGTCTTCCTAAGATGGAAATAAATGATCTTAGTTTTTAGATTTTGTGAAGTGGTTAGGCAGTCGTTCAAGTCTTCTTCTTCTTCTTCTCCTCCTCCTCCTCCTCCTCCTTCTTTGACATTTCTGGTGTAATTTCTCAGAAATTGTTCATACTTTAAAAAAAAAATGACACTAGGCACTTTTCTCCCCTTTGGATACACCTTGAAGCAAACAAAGGAAATGCAAGTCACCTTCTCTCTCATAACCTTTTTGGTACTTTTCTGACATTACCTTGATTTAAAATAGTGGGTATCAGGCTTAACTCCTACAATATTATTATTCCCCACCTTATTTATGTTACTTCTAACATTCTGGAACTCAGTAATGTTGAACATTGCTCTGTTTTCGAAGTTTTGGGTAGAAAATTGCAAAGCCTCCCTGTTTGAACAGTCTGTGGCTATGAGGTGAGCACCCTGGCCTAGTATGGCAACAGGCTCTATAATATTTATTGATTATTGCTTTATTGCTCTTTTTAATTTTGGTTGAAGTCTAAAGAGGTAGGTTTGAACTTTTATAACCCAGCTTTGTGATAAATTGGGCTAGCCATATGCAAGTAACGTGTGTGTGTGTGTGTGTGCCTTCAAGTTGCCTGTCAACCTGTGGTGACCCCAAGAATTTCATAGAGTTTTCTTAAGCAAGTAATACTCAGAGGTAGTCTTGCCACTTCCTTCCTCTGCACCTGGTATTCATTGGGAGTCTCCCATTGAAGTACTAACCAGCGCTGACCTTGCTTAGCTTCCAAGATCAGATGGGATCTGGTACCTTTAAGGGTATTAAGGCCCTGTGAGTAAGGTACATAATTCTTATTTCCTAGTGATGTATTAAGAGATTTATATGGAGCCTTTCCCCTGATTGTTAAAAATCAGATTTAAAAAATGCAGTCTTTTTACATTTTAACTGTTTTTAAGATCGATTTATGAATTGGTAGATTTAAAAAACAAACAAACAATCACTGGAATCCTGTTCAATATTTGTAGGCTCATAAACTGGACTTGCAGCCTTTTAACTTCTGGGATTGATGTTTGTAGTCACTATGACTGAATGTGACCCCTCAAATCTTACCTGTTAAGCCAAGCAGCTGCAGCAGGACCCCGGGGCCTCTCCAGCTGCACATCTAAAGAGCCCCTTGACCAAGAGAGTGCTATAGTTGTTACTTCCTAACATCCCAGCTGGCAGCACTTTGGAAGCCTTTCAGCTGGGCCACTGGCTGGCTTATGAGGTATATTTTTGAGGGGTGGCATCAGCAAAAGTAACTATAGACAACTGAACAATGTCTTTGTGGCCATGTTTGATGATGACCATAGAGGATTTTTAAAAAGGAAAGAAAATGTGAATGCTCTAAAACATAAGATTAAAAATAGTTCACAATAAAAGCCAGAAATCAATGTTGCCTACTCTCAGTTTTATTATTGTTCTAAGACAGGAATAGTTTAAATTAAAAACTGTCTGTAGAACCTACGAGGACTTGCAGAAGTTTTTGCACAATAAGACAACAGCCATTACCATAATTGTTTGCAATACATTTACTTGTTGGACCTCAGTAAGCATTAAAATGGAAGCTTTTATCAGTGCTCTGATTTTCATAATAGTGACTGTTTTTGACTGAAGCATCATGATACTCTTCCTGGTAAAGATACTTTTGTCACCCTTATACCAAAAGACATAGCCATTTGAATTAGTTCATCATGGGGCAAAGCTAGTCATGATGGTAGCATACAAATCAGTTTAAATATAGGTTTAAACATGTAACATATGTACACTTGGCCTTCCATGTTCACTAGGATTCAGCGTGCAAGATACTTACAGAAGTAGAAAAACTGTGAAAAAGATTTTCGAAATCCATTGCCTCATACAACTATTAAAACTGATTTTACAAGCACAAGCAATCATGAGGGGGGGAACTTCCATCCCTTCCCTTCTTGGCCTACCCAGGAAGATGGATATGTTTAAAAAGCTCCATCTCCTATCCTCTCTACACATCTTTCCAGACACACAAACCCCTTATCCAGCATTTAGAAGCCACACAACTCAATGTGGTTTTCAAAGCAGCTGCCTGGGAATCTTCCACCTTCTTCCCCAGTGCGTAGGTATTGAATTGGCATTAGCTATTGATTCAGTAGGTCTACTCTAATTGGGACTTTGTTGTTACATTTAGACCATAGTTCTCCATTCTGCTCATTCTGTGGTGTAGGTGTCCTGAACATTTAGGCTGGCATCTTGTTGGTGACATCTGTAGCTTAACTACAGGTGATGCCCACATAATTTTTTTTTGCTTGTTTGTTCGTTTGTTTTGGACTTTGCAGTAGAAGGTATTAGGTATTTCTTTCTGCCAGTTGTCCATGTGCACAGCAACAGCAGAGGAATGCTGGGCAAAAGTGCATTTCCAGAACCATTGTTTGGCTGCAGATGTACACTCAGGCTCATCCCATCTGTTCTTGAGCATCGCGCTGGGGATGGAAGCTGCAGATGCATCTTCTTTGCCCTGAGCACAAGAGCAGGAAGGAGTTGGAAAGCAGGCTTTTTAAGTATGGAGCAGCCACTTGACTCAGTATGCTTAGAGGTGTCTACACAAATGTATGGATACAGGTGTCTAAGCATACACAAATGTGTGTTTAGAGGTGTGTACACAAATGATGCTTCAAAAAAACTTGGAGCAGACATAACATTTTCAATTTATTTGATGTTTTAATTTGCCACCAAGTCAACTTCAACCGGCTGGCCCCTCCTGAAACTGCAAACCCCGGGATTCCATAGGATGTTGAAAGTGGAATCATTGCGCTATAACAGTGTAGTGTGGAAAACGCCTTTGTCTTTTTAACAGTTCACAGTATCTATAGAACTCTTCTCCAGTACATTTCAAATGAGTTGATTTTCTTCCTGTCAGTTTTCTTCACCATCCAGTTTTTACAGCCCTACATAGAAATCATAAATACTGTGGTCTGGATGCTTTTTACTTTGCTATTTAATATCTTTACACTTGAAAATCTTATCTAGGTCCTTCATGGCTGTTCTTCCAAGTCTTCTTCTGATTTCTTGACTACAGTCTCTGTTTTGTTTAATGATGAAGGAAAGGTACAGGAAATCTTTAACTATTTCAGATGTCTTAAGTTGTCCACCGTGAAATTACGCGAATCATCTGTGATCCTTATGTTTGCTGTAACCCTGGTTTTGCACTTTCTTCCTTAGCTTTCATCAATTGTCATTATGAGTCTTTGCTATTTTCTGCAAGTAGTATGGTATCATCTATATATGTTAAATTGTTGATATTCCTTCCTCTAAATTTCCTTTGATTACTCCTAGTCAAAATATCAGCAGCAGCCCTCAGACCTACATGCTACTCACCTCATGTCTTCCTGTTGCTTGTGAACTCCTGCTTGTTTGAATTCCCCTATTCTCTCCTCTTTTAGGACTCTGTCTGGTTCACCTTAGCTCTGCACGGCTCTAATTTCTCACGAGTTAAGAGTAACATAGAGGCTAAAACCAGCTGCCATTCCTGATTTCAGACTCTGTTCCAGTGCAACCAAAAGTTTTGCTGTAATTTGTAGATAAATTTATTATGGCATTAAGCTTTTGTGGACCTAGACAACCATGGAACTTTAGGTCATAATAAATTTACTAGCATGTATGTGGTCCCAGGACTCTTTTTTTTTCTCCTGCAATGGACTAACACAGCTGCCCTTTTGCAATGAATTAAGAAGCTAGCTTAGGACCATTTCAGACAAAATGTCAACCTGAGATATTACCAGAAGGAAGGAGGGGACTGTAATGGGAGAAAGGACTCATGCATAAGCTTAAGGGAGAGCAAGAGAATGAAAGCCTGAGAGATAAACCCACTTTTAAAAGTATGGTTAAGTGATTGGAAAATATTATGTCTGTGCCAAATCTGAAAGGCAAATAAACAGTCTGGTTGCTAATACTACAGAGCTAGTTTACAGCAAAGAGATTGCTGTTTCAACATCTCACCATGTAACAACAATTAGCTTTTGAAAAAATGGACAAATCAGTAACACTGCTTGGTAAAGAGATATGACTGTGTTCAATGTAAATGCCCTTAGTCTTCAGTGCTTTCGGGATGTTTTGATAACTAACAAGTTGTAACAGCACATTTGCTTTGAATCCTGATTGCCAAGGCAAATAATTTCATTCCACCCTTATAAATATGTAATAAATATTTATTAAATACAGGTTTAAAATGTTTCTTAATGTTATCCACCCTGAATCTTCAGCAATAGGGTGGGTTTAGAAAACAACAACCCAAATAAATAAATAAAGGTATACATGCTTGACAGAAATAAACAGAAGAGGTGCAACGCTATGTCATTTTACAAAAAATAAAAAATAAAAAGATGGCTAGAAACAGCTATACAACCAGTTTTCTGGAGTATTAACTGAAAAGACTGAATTTTAATGTATGCTTTTTAAGGGGAAAAGCGATCCATTAGCCTTGAATCCAGTCATCAAAATGCCTTCCTAACCTTAATAAAAACAGACTTAGCCGAGAATGATATTAATCTCCTATAGCTAAGGCACAATCCAGACAAAGGTATGTAGTCTCATTGATTTCAACAGAAAGTTAAGTACATGAATAATTGTCTAACCAACAGTAGGGTCTTCCTAGTTCTCATCCATTATGACATTATCTCATCACAAATGGCAGATGTAGATGTTTCTGTGAAAACCTCCAAGCTGTCACTTTCCCCACTGTTTGCCAAATCCACAGCCTTTGATTGGTGCCTTTCCTGTGGTCCTTTCAAGCATTCAGCTGTTAAATTTTCAGTGTTTCTTTTGCCACATTGCTAAAGTTCTTTCTTTCCTGATTATCTGCAGTGAAGTTAGTTTACCTATACTGCAGTTGCTGCCTGAAAAACATGGATCAAGCGGTATGAAAGTGCCATCATAGATTAATCTCTATATAAGTAGAATTTTCTTATCACCTGGTGTCTGGTGATGCATATGAGATAAGACAATTCTCATATACCGCTGAGACTAAGAAAGTGATGAGATCATATTAGGTGCATGAATGTGTGTACCAATCATAAGACCTCTATTTATGGTTCAGTTACTTCTCACTTTGGCTGTTACATACTCTCTGCTGTCTGTCTTCATTTTTCTGTAGTTTGCCTTAGCTGTGACTACAAGTCTGTAGCCAGAAATAGACAAAGCCAATCACTGGAAACCCATCTAACCACTTCTCCAATTCTTTTACTACCCATCATCTTCAATACTATTTTCTCTTCCTACATGTGGTATGCTAGCCGGTTTACTGTTTCAGAACAGAATTTTATGATTTATTTCAGATATGGAGGCACCTTGCAAATTGCATACAGTAGAGTCTCGATTATCCGACATAAACGGGCGGGCTGATAGTCGGACAGCTGAAAATGTTGGATAATCCGGAGGCCCGTAGCGGCTGCCATGTTTGGGGGTGTGTCTGGGGGCATGGAAATGCCTACAGCCACACCCCCAAGCAGCCGCGACGTCGGATAATCTGGAATGTCAGATGACCGAAAGACGGATAATCGAGACTCTACTGTATTTCATTACAGTGTGCATTAAAATGGCAGCCTTTGCTTTTGTGCTAGGATCATAAAAAACTCAAAAAAGCTTAGGGTCAGGTTATCTTAACAACCCAGTGCTTACATGTAGGTTTTTCTGGGAATTAAGATCAGTGAAAGAGACCACATCTTCTCAGATTGAGCGAATGAATATAGGAAGATAGGGCTTTTTTGGTAATACTACAGGATTTGGAGTGCTTTCCCAATTGATATTTCTCATATTCCCTCAGTATTTGTTTTGCAGAAAATATAGTAATAGCTTATGAGACTTTAGGCCTAAATGTAATTGTTTATCACAACTAGAGCAGCCCACTGAATCAATGGAACTTACATTAATTTTGGCTTAACTTCTTTCCTTTGAATCAGTGGGTATAATTGGTGTTAAAAATGATATTTAGGTCTTGGTGACAGTTTGAACATGTAACATTCTTTAGCCTTCCTGCTTATTTTGTTTTTGTTTGTTACTGGCAGTATTGGCTTTATTTCTCCCTTCCATTATATGATTTTATGATTATGCTCTAAAATACTCGGGGTACTTTTAAGTTAAAAAAATGGGATTAAAATATATTATATATATTTATTATTAATTCCATCCGCTTTAAGAATTGAAGCTAGGTAGTTCTGTGCTTGGTCAGGATCTAGTTATGACTACTCTTGGAAGCCTGACGTACGCGATTGAGACCCCAGCATATGCCACCTGGAATTCGTTGGAGGAAAAAAGGCCACTATATACCTTCACTTTTTATTTATTACTATACTTATTAGTAAGAAATAAAAAGTGAACTAGTAATAGATAAAAAGTGAATGTATATAGTGGCATTGGTTTGTTATTGAAGACGCCATTTATGAATATTAAAATATTTAGATAGGCACTAATCTTTCTGTTTCCTTTTCAGGTATGCTAACTGATGTCATGGCCATCTGAAATTGAAAGTAATCATGCGAAAGACACTAAAATGCTTTAAAATGGCTCAGGAATCCATTCTGTCAGAATGACATGAGAAAAACTGTTTTTCTGGGTTTCTTTCTTTTTTTAAGAGTGATAACTGTGTATCCTGTGTTAAGGTTCAAATAACAAGAGAACTGTGCTGGCCACCAAATAACAGTGCACAAAGAACTGTAAAAATATTGATCTCCTACTGACACACTTTGGACAACAAAACATTTATAAAGGCTCCAGTGAAACCTAGGGGTGAATGGGGAGATAGCTAAAGAAGAATATGTGACTTGCACTCATTATCTTTCAGGGTGTTTTTTTTAAATTTGAGGTTGTAATGATCAGTGCTGTCAAAAGGATCAGGTTACAAGGATCAAACACCATGCAAATCAGCAACATGGTATTTTCATTTCCAGCCACATTCTGTCACCATGATATAAGTATGATGGAAAATACTGAGTTGTGCTTGATAGGCCCAAGACAATGGAATCAGCAGTAAAAATGCATCATTCAGTTGTGCACTGAGGTAGTGTTGGTTGAGTTTATAATGTTTATCATGAAAGTAACAAATACGCTACACCCAGTATTCAAATGAAAGATCTAAGATGTCCAATGCTCAGAATACATTACTGGAGAGCAATAGCAAAAGTCCAAAGAAGGATTTATTTTACTTTTGAGGCCTAAGTTTATAATTGTATTTTATATCGAAGAGACTTTCATATGGGGGGGCTTCCCCTCCAAACAGAAACTCTCTTTATTGTCTCAGCTGTTTATCTGTTTTATTGTGCATACAGAGAAAGATAATTTTGTAAAAACAGTGTTTCTGCAGGGTTTTTTTGGATATATTCCAGTGTTCATAAACTGATTCTTTAATCCCACAAACCATGGAAATGACACCACATATATTCTCATAGGTGATATTGGAAAATATTAGTTTACCAATTTAATGTTGAAACTTTTGCATTGTCCAAAATGCTGTATCTGAAATAAAACGTTTAATAATTATCTAACATACTGCAGAGGCAGACAATTTTTCTTATCAGTAAGTTCGGCTGGCATGCCACATATTCTTGGTCTGCATTTTTATGTTATTTACAGCATTCCTTTAGTACCTTCTCATTCTTCTCCTGTTTCCATCCACAAGCTTTCTTGCTCACCTAGAATCTTTCATCTCTAACTTGCTATGCCCTTATGTCTCATGAATGCCTTCCTAAAATAAACATGCTGTGCATTGGCAACTTCCTTTTGTTGCTTTTAAAAACTGGTCTGCTCCTTTACACCATCTCCTACTTGGGCTTCCCAGGTTTACCATCCTACTTAGCAAGCCTGTCTACAAAGCTTAGTAACTCCTGCATCTTATTTTTAAGTGTTGTTCTTTCTTATTCCTTTTCTTCATCTATTTATGACTGTGAGTCTTCAGAATAGTGAATCCTTTGCACATAATCAACACTTCATAAATATTTTTAGTTATGGATTCTTCAATCCTATCTGAAAGGAGAAATCATCATACAGGACAGCAGCAAACAGCAATTTTCCAAAAATAAAATAAAAATTATATCTATATTTGAAATCAGCTTGACAATGCCATGGCATCATCTGTCAATTATCACATGTATGATGAGAGAATGCACACACATTATCAAAATAAAATTAAGAACTGCTTTTATGTGGACTGTGCATTACAGTTAATTGTTTTCTAAAGTGTGCCACAACATTTATATCTGCTGGAATTTACAACTACAAAGATATTACTTTTTTTTAACCATTTTTTGGGCGAAGTTGCTTTTATCCAAAAAAATTGTAGATAATCTAAGAAATGTTATACACATTTGCACCTTGAAACAAAAGCAATAATAAACACATAGGGAGCAGATTGACATAGTGCTTTATTTAAGCTGTCTGTACGAAGGAAAATAATGTGCATCCCTATCATATATGTGTAAAAATACAAAGGATGTACAGTGTACAAAAACGGCTGTAGTTATTTCACATCCTTGCGGGTCATATACTTAGGAAATAAACAGTTTTAAGTATGACCAACAGTAATATGGTTTCTTGGATCTGTAGTCATGTCTGCTTAATGGCCTTAACCATATGAATAGATCTGTCATGGGTCTAATGAAAGAACTAGTAAGGTCAAGAAATCTCACAAACTCTAAAGCTACAGGGAGGTAATTCAATTACCAATTTAGAGTTTTTATTTAAATAAATACTTTACATTTCATGCTTGCCTGTAATGCACTACCAGGAGCAAGATAAGGAAATTCTACTGTAGACAGTACAAACAGTAGCAGCAAAGTGTGTACATTGAGGTGTAATATAGAGACCCTGCAGTTAGTAAGGAAAACCTTACATTTGTACTCTAAGAGAAGCACATGGCCCGTGCAAGAACTGCCAGCTTCAAGAAGTAAGCAAAGAAAGTTGGAAAATATATAAAACAATACTGGAATCAATGCTTTGTAGTTAGCAGAACTGTGTTGGAAGAATCATTAGGGCTGAAAGCAAAAGCTGTGTGCAAAACTGCCCAAAGATAAACAGGAATGACCTTTTTTCCTCAAGATGGCTGCAGTACAAGAGGGCACACATTATGTCCTGGAAGACAGTACAAGCTGGAGTCAACAAGTCTGAAATGTGCAATGGTATCTCCTGTCATGGTCTAGCCAAACTCACAGGAAGCTGTGAGGTACCAGAGAACAGAAAGAGTATCTCTCAGCCACGGCTTTATTTCTGTCTTTTTAAAATATTGGGGCATGACTTAGAAATACATACTTCCAAGTTCTTAAGGGCCCATTTCCTGTATGGACATGAATGCAAGTGTAATATTGCTTTGTCATAAAAGCAGCAAGTTCTATGGGCAACAATACAGAAATAAATGCAGCTCACATAAAATAACAAGCCAACTTTTTCTACTCATAAAGCAAGTAACATGAGTTACATAGGTTGCATCCATTAGTCCAAATCCCACATTGCACTAGCAGGCACCCACTAGTATATGATGAGACTTTCTTCCCCAATACTGCCTTCATATTCCACTGAAAAACCTCTCCAGTGGGTTTTCCAGATCTACAGCACAGATTATGAGGACGCACAGTGGACTGACCTCTTCCTGATTTCCACTGACAAAAGCAGTTAACTAATGGAATGATCCCTTTGGATCCAGCACAACATGAAGAAAGCAGACATCCAAATGTGCAACATCCTTGGGAAAATCTTGGGAATGAGATATGGAACACTTCAGTTGATCTCGCATGTTAACATGGCATACAATTCAATATCAGTAACACAGCTCAACAGGGTTAATTTGAAACAAAAGTTGATTGTTAAGCATTTTTTCAGTTAATTTTAATTGCCTCTAACAGATATTCTGCACACAACAGGGTTTTTTTTTAATCTGAAATATTAAAACATCAGGGAACATATGCAGTTTTGTGGGGAAATTTGTCACAGAAGGAAACAGAGGAGCTTTGATTAGGAGAAACATAAGATTGACAATTTCTTTAATAGCCTTGTTATGTATTGTGGGGAGGGTGGTCCGATGTGCAGCCACACGCTCACATACACATCTCATCCTCCACATGCTCTGTATTATGATAATGTATTGAGAACTGGGTCAGATGAGGTATTTAGAACCTCTTTATCTCAAGAACATGTTAAAAAGCAAATCAGGAGCAAAGATAGCAGAGACTACTACAGAAAATCTTGCAGATATTTTAGCCTCCAGTCTGTGGCCAGAGCTTAGTACAATGAGATTTTGGGAAAGTACCATTTCTTTGTATTAACATATGAAAGAGCAGTATGTCAGAACAGATAAAAAAAGGAAGTATGTGCTTCTCGTATGGATTTCCTAAGCAGTCACCTCGCTGACAATATGAGGCTATTTCGTATAGTTATCAAAGATATGTACAACAGAGGTACAAACACTTGGCAAACCAAGAAACTACATGCGCCTGCCAACATTCATCTTCAGTTTTGAGGTTACAAGGAAAATACTGGACCTATGATGCTGGCTATGTTGCATTTAACAGATAGAAAAGAATAACTTAAAAACACACAGAGAGCCTACACGACATTGCACCTGTTCAGTACAAAATTATTTGATACCATGTAAACAGCTCTGATGTTACAATGAAAAGTGACCATCTCACAAGGGTGAGCAAACAGCATGCCTTGCATTGCTTAGCTGAATTTCACTGTTCTACGGAAGAGGTTCATAAAATTATTTTGTAACACATCAGTCCCAGAGACAGGCGTTACAAAGATACAGATTTTTTTTTCGTAACACAGCTATTTTAGGTCTTCCTGTAAGATGCTGTCCAAGTCTATTGGAAACTTCCTTTTCTGTCAGTGATGGGCGGTGATTCCTGTATATATATTCCTCTAATCACTGATTGATAATGCATTGCCAAGGCTCCATGCCCTTTCAGGCTAAGATGTAATTTGAGGGTTGGGGAATTTTTGTTTCTTTGTCTTACTAAAAGGGCTCTCATTCTGCCTCTGAGAACACTGTGCTTGGTCTGGAGTTTCCAGGAACAGTGGAAGTGATTTATGATATCAATAATCCACTGGAGGTCATTTATCATTTGAAAACTACAATTATTATACATGCAAACCAATCACCTGATTAGCAAGGAGAAGGAAGTTCTACCTATCAATTGCAAAGTTTAAAAAACCAATTTTGGCTACTGGATTAGTAAGAGGAACCACATACACTGAACCGATCTCCACACACAATTTGTTGTGCAGCAAGGCCTCTAAGCCCGAGGTGTGAGCAGTCCCAAGCAAAATGGGCTATAGAGCTTATAGATTTTTTTTTTTAACAGTAACATATTATTCTATTAAAATCCTGCCCTTCTCCAAGTTTGGGATGCAAAGTGCTTTTCAACGTACTTAAAACAGTTCCAGTAACAATAGTTGCTCTAAGTCTGTTATTTTCAGTAACATTATACTTGCAGTGGAAAGCTCTTTGTGTAATTAATGATCCAGTTCTTAGTACATTATCATAATGTCCCAGGCTTCAAAGATAAAAACCTGAAACTACATAAAGAAAACTGTTCACTCAGCAACAATGTAGGGAATGAGACTTCATAAGTTCTGTTTCGTAGATTTCTCTGTACTGAAAACACCTGCTTTGTTTTAACACCAGCCCTCAAAATTAAGAGTTAGTACTATGCTGTGTTCCCAGATTACTATGTTAGCAAATCTGAAATCAATAGGTTGTAACAACTATTGTCACTTGGTTTGCTTACGAGTACACAAATTCTAAAATGGCCATTATAATAATTGTATTAATAATTTAGAATGCAGACTGTATTATTATTTTCAAAATGTAAAGTGTAAAGTGGGACCCTACTGAATCTCCCAGATTGACCTTTTGCATGGTTTTCTTATAATTCACTTTCAGACTCTATAAATAGTTTTCTAACGCTGAATAAAAGAGCTTAATATTTTGATCATATGTAAAATGATTTTCTAAAGTTTAGAAGTGAGCTAAAACAGCACGACTATAAACTGCAGTCTAGCCTAATTAAGAAATGTCACAGAAAGGCATACTGTCCCAACCCAGCAGGGTTGATCCATGCGCACTTTTCGTGCCTACATAAGAGTGTCATACTGGAGGAAAAACTGATCACTGAACATCAGGGTAGTGCATGTGGTTTTAGTTTTGGTTGGCATCGATCTAACACACAGCTGGATAGTTCTAACTCTGACAGTGCTGATCATCTATTTGGAGCGTGACGCTATTGAGCTGTTATCTTGCCCTACCCACATTAAGAGATGAGGAGGGTCCATGATCGACTACATCCACCTGGCCAGCAGAGAGATTTTTGCATTAAGAAACTCTGGACTGGGACCTCTGTGAATATTAAGCATCATGTGGTCATATCTGGTATACTGGGACACTAGTATTTGTAGCCACTGATTCAATCTGATTGCTCCTTACTACTGCAGTGTCACAATTTCTAATGATAAGTGCAGATTTAGTTTTATTCTGTATTCCTTCCACTCAAGTGATGCACATTATTCATGATCTGCTATGTACAAATATATGAACAAATCTAATCTACTTTGCTTGTGGAAAGTATGGGCTTTTTTTAGCTGCCTTAATAAAATGCCTACATGCCTCTCAATAACCCCAGCATGTTCCACTGCCTGCAGTGCTTTTAATTCTAGGGTATCTTTTTCAGCATCAAGAGGCTGAGACATCTGCAGGTAAATATTATTTTCTTTGCAAAAGTCATGAACACAGCAATCATAATACTCAGCTAAATCACAGTTTGTTACACAGCTGAAAAGCCAAGATACTTCAATAATAATCCCACGGAGTAGCACTCTGTGATGTCATTACCGCTGACATGCATTGTTATTACATATACTGGCTCATTTTGAAAATCCCAGCTCCCAGCACCAAAGGCTGTATTACAAATTGCCTTCCTTTATTTTATTTTTTTTTTCTAAAAAATCACAAAATAGGACGCAGTGAAATCCTAGTCAATAAATATTCTGAGAAAATTAAATCAGTTCACTAACAACGCTATGTCAGTTGTGGCCAGGGCTCAAACATCACCATCAATCTATTCTACTGCTTGAAAAATTGTAATAAAGTATTCTTCTTGTAGTCATGGTGAACTTAGTAACTGTAACTTTTCAGTGATGCTATCCTACATTCGCCTTGAGGAAAGAGTGCACAAATCCTCTGGATATATGGCTTTGGGATTTTCTCTGGACCATAAGGAAATGTGTCAACTAGAGACGCCCAATGCGAAGTACATGGTACACTTTCAGTCTTGTTAACATTTTCACATGGGAGAAAAAGTGCATTATTTTGTTCAGCTTGTACAGTCCTTCCATACATTACAAAATAAATGGTAAGCCTCTTCTAGGATGTAGCAGCATTTGCAAACATGACACATACAATCGTTGTCACTAAAAAATAAATACTACTAAACTGTAACAAAAATATTCAGTTAAAACACCTGAAGAAAAAAAAAGCTAATTCACAAACTGAAAATAAAAACATGTAAGGTAAACTCCTCTTTACCTTAGTGTACAAATTTTGGTGAAAAGCAATTTTGTTATATGCCTGACTACATTCTTCAGCCTCCAAAGGTGATGTATATCAACAAAGAAAAAGAAAAGCATGAGCAAGATGCAAATCATAAGACCTTTAAACAACTTCAATTGCTGCTTTTATGCCTTAATTTCTTGTATTTTAAAGGTCCCATTCTCCATAATTGCACATGAATCTGGAAGTCTAAGTGGTAGGCTAGGTGATCCCAACCTTTTTGCTTCTTGTGTAGTATCCAACAGTAATTAAAAAATTATATATATATATATTTATATATATATATATTTATATATATTAACAATTATTAGTCCTCCTCCTGATTTTTTTTCCATCCAGATGTTAATGACAAGTCTGATTCAAGTGATGATATGCCTATCAAAAGCTTTGCATATGTACACCACCACCTTCTATGTTTCCAGGTTCTGTTCAGCTCAAACTGATGTGAGAAAACATCATAAATGGTCATTTTTTTTAAAACTAGAATTTTGATTTGTCTTCTAAAAGAAGTGAGGAATATATCTCAGTCCAACATGTCCTTTAGCCTCTGCTCTGAGAAGACAAGAGAATGATAGCCAGCTGTGCACAAAGTGCACCATTGAAAATTTGTCATCTAACATCACAATATTTTTGGATTGCTTCTTACTGTTACTTTCATGCTGAGACACTGGGCAGGAGTAACAGCAGGGGACCTTAGACCAACATAAAAAGTCATGCAGATAAATCAAAGAGGCTGATTGGTCAGGAAAGGAACTTGTTCAATTTGGAATGATCTCTGAAAGTGCTCTGCTATTCTAAATAATAGCAAGTACTGGTGGTGATGTTCAGGAATCATTTTTAGTGATAAATCTAATATGACTGTGAAGCAGCAGAACAAAACAATGAGCTATTCCCGTCCACTTGCAGAGTAGGAAAACTGAGGGAAATGTGGTCGTCTTTCATTGTCCATGCAATCCATGCCATCTTCATCATCTGTAAAATAAAGTTGAAAGGTAATCTAAGGAAAATGATTTTCCACATGTTTCATCATGTTAATGTTTAAAATTCACTGAGATCCAAATTTATATTTAGTATTTCCATATATATAGATAAAAAAAAATTCATAATGTTATTTTAGTGGTTAACTTTGATGGAGATTTCAATATCTGTTTAATATTTCCATACACAGTTTTTAAAATAAGAAGAAAAAGACAGCTGTACATGCAGAACAAGATGTTAATATTCTTTCATCACTTTACGTAATTATCAATCAGTACTAAAAACCATAGGAGGATGAAACCAATATCATTTCCAGTTGGGTTAAACAAATTATGAAATCACATAAACAACGTAAAAGGTTTCAGTCCAATACCAAACTGTGGTTTTCAACCTTTTTTTTTAAGAAAAAAAGAGTATTTTATATACACTTCAGATACTGAAATGCATAAAACAATTCATATGAAAATGTAAAGTGAAAATATGGTGTCCACGTCAGAGTTTCTTTCAGAGATCCTATAAAGAGGTACATTAAGTCAAAAGTTACTGGACCTTTAAACAGAAGGATTAAATTGTTATGTTCAACATGCAGCATGAATGTTAAAAAGTCCAATTAGAATTGTTCTTTGACATGCCAATATGCACCTTACATGACAGCAGGTGCTCTAGTACTGGCTTTGAGTCAACAAACGGCTTAACAATTGCCTTGCTTCAAACAGATGCTCACAGTCATGTATGTTAACTACCCTGTAAAGCTGAGAATGCACGGCTTGCTCCATCTTTCAGACTTTTCAAATTCACTTTTATTAGAGCAACTCATCAAAAAGGTAGGAGAGATAAATCTTGAACGCAGTTTCAGTTGATTACCAAACATCGTTAATCCTATAATGTATGTTCTGGAAGTGTTACTTTTCCAAGAACTTGTGTTACAAGTGTAACAAGTTCTATTTTAGCATGTTTTTGTGGACTCAAGCCTGAAACGTGAGCCTCAATTCAACATCACCACATCATATTGTAAAGATCCAGATCTGGACTTTAAACTACACTGACCCATATCCTGCCTGTTCATTCTGAAGGACACAATGCCTGCATGAGGTGGCTTTGTGGCTTTAAAGAAAGTCAGGAGTGGGGCTTTGGGTGCTATGCAAAGAGGATAGGAATACCAATCACTCCAGCACCCCCAAAAACCACACCACACCTGCACCCATAAGGAACACATACATGGGTGGATATCCCAACATGAACTTTGGCCATGGAGTGTTGCTTCTTGTGTTGGATATTTATACACGTACCTGACTGTGTGAGAGAACTGAAATACAAAAGGTATAAACATTGATCGTAACCTTAATACTAGTCATTAAACACTGGTTGAGCTCTAAAATAGAGATGCCAGCACAGATAAGCAGATTACTACATTATATTGCCATGAAAAACTTTTGTCCTATTTAAGTTACAAGTGATGGAGTTTAACCATCTTGAAATTTCTATTATAATTTAGAGAGCTGTGTTTATATACCGTAATGGTGTAGAAGACAGCTCTTGTTTTTTTTTTCCCCTCATCATACAATCTTTGTAATCTTTGAAAAAAACTTGATGGGTTAGTCATCTGAAACATGGGGGGAGGGGGGTTATGCTGTATGTGACTGCAGGTAAAGGGGAGATTCAAAGAGAACGGGGCTGAAGAAATCTTTCTTCAGCAGAGGTCTATCTATGGCATGATCCTTCTGTCCAGTTGTGGGCAATTACTTCTATCTACTGCAGCCCTGTATGAAACACCTCCCCTCCAACCCACTGAAGAAAGCTGGAGAAGAGAGGATCAAAAAGGGAGTTCATACAGCTATTGGAAATAACAAATCACATGTTATTGTTTTGCAAATCACATGTTATTGTTTTGGGATTTGTTTGTTTGTTTTGCTAACACCAAGAAGTGCAATTATTTCACAATTTGCTTTTTACAAAAATATATGTGAATTGACTGGCTCTTATTTATTGCTAGAATTAAATGTCCCTGAGATACTTACATTTTTCAGGTGGTGTTATTGTAATAGTTTGAGCTGTAAACTCTTCATCAAAATATCTTGTGTCTGTCTCAGATGTCACTTGAGGTTTAAAAGGAGGAACAAGCTGAAGAAGTGGAGAAGGAAAAAAAACATGTACAAATATGAATACACTCAAATTAAAATCAGGAGTGTATAAAGGGGTAAGTGAAGATCTTTCAACCTGTAGAAAGAACAAATAGGTACCACCACAATGATCTTAGATTAAAAGTCAATTCACAAACTACTTTTCAGAAAGTCATTGGGTCATTTTGCTTGCTGTTTCAATTTAAGTCTCAGAAAAGGCAAGGACAGACTGCTTATCTGTTATTGCGGTTCTTCAAGAGTCATCTGTGCCCTCACACAAAAAGGTTTTGTGCCTGTGCAGAAACCACGACTGGAAAGTTCTAGAGCTGAGTAGCCTGGCAGGAAGTCCTTCTCCCTCCCCACTACCACACCCACCAAAGTTACTCTTCCCTCAGTTTTTGAAGTCCATCAAGAAAACATAACAGGGACCTGAACCAGAGATGAGGCTGAATGGTTTGTATGCAGGCACAAATGTCCTCTCGAAGATCCACAGTTACAGGTAAGCAACTTCTGCTGCCCTTCTTCTTCTTCCTCTTCTTCGTTGTCTTCTCCTTCTTCTTTGTGGTCCCTGTACCTCATTCAAATGGGTTACTAATAAGCTAACCCTTGGAGATGGGCAAGTCACTGGAAAATAAAACAGCATGCCCAAAAGCAGTATCAGTCCTGGCCCTGGAGTCTAAATGACAGTGTCTACATGGCTGAGACCACACAGCTGCTGTACAGTGCTCTTGCAGAGAAACACCATGCAATAGAGCAGCCAAAGAAGCTGTGGCACTAGCAGAGTGTCCTTTGATCCTGTCTTCTTCACAACTTCATAGGTCAGTTTGATGGTCTCTACCACCCACTTAGGTATTGAGTGGAAACATAGTAAACTTTCTTGGGGCCAGGGTGACAATGAATAATCATTAGGAACGGCAAAAAGATGCAGTCCATTGAAAGTAGAAAGCAAGGGTGCGGTGAACATTCAAAGAATGAAGCACCCTCTCTAGATTAGAAAAGAGATTCTGGTAAAAGACAGGTAATACAATGTCTTGATTGACATGGAAATATAAGACAATCTTTGGTAAAACAACTTTGTCCTTATGGAAACAGAGTAACAGTTCATTGCACAAATGCACAAATAGTTCACTTGCTCATCTTACTGAAGTGATAACAACAAGAAAGTCAAATTTGAGAGTCAACAAACAGTCATCAACAGAAGCCAAGGGTTCAAATGTCTTTGCTATCAGTTGAGATAGAACCAGAGACAGTGACCACAGTGTAACTGGTGGGTGGACTGGTGGGTGGCTGGGTACAGGTGAGCCTGTCTCTCTGTTTGTGGAATGAGCCTCTGCGAATGTGCAGAGCCCTAGTCACTTAACGCAGTAAGACTTCCTGGTGGACAGCTTTTGAGATGCTTGGAGAACCTCCTTCAGTCATGGAGAAAGGATAATCTGGTCCTCCAAGCTTCTATTCAAATAGTTTTGAAGTCCAGGTGAAATACACAGCCCTGTGAGTGTGAGAGAAGGGTCTGGGGTCTGTGGAAGAGCAAAGTAATGTCCCCAGTAGAGATGAAGAAGGGTCAAGAGCCATGTCTGATGTGGCCAATAAGGCACCACCAGAATCGCATTCTAGTTGTTCCTTTGTAACTTGGTTACCACTTCAGGAAGAAGTTGGAAGGGTGGAAGGATGTAAGATAGAGGCTTTGTCCACTGTCAGAGAAATGCATCTCCTCCCGAGCGCTTGCCAAGTCCTGTCCTGGAGCAGAATAAATGACACAACACATTCAGATAATAAGAATGGTTGTGCTTTGCCAAATTCAATCTCATGTAGTTTCACTACTGTTTATCAAGTAGCTGCCAATCAGATAGCTCAGGTACTCCCAAGTAGAGAGTGACCATAAAAACTTGGCCTCAGAATCCCATAATCAGAATTATATTAATTGAATACATGGAGATTAGGGTTTTTTTCCAAAAAAATAAATAAAAATAAAGTTACAGGTTGAGTTTCCCTTATCCAGAAATCTGAAATCTAAAGTCCAAAAACTGAAACTTTTTGCCGCCAGCCACCCATCCTTCCTCCTAAAATTCTGTGCAACAGAAGAGCTGTTTGACAATGCAGGGAGGTGATGTAAAGGGGAATTCAGAGGATTCCTCAATTTTTTCCCCAATCATGTTTGTCAGGATTCAACCCAATAAAATTATTAAATTAACCCTCAAGTTTTTGTTATCTTTTAAGAGTTCCTGTGTGCAAAGGAGGTGCATGCTAATAGGGAAACAGAGCCTTTGCCTTTTTTTGCCACAAATTTCCACAATAATGTTGTGCATCATGTTTATATTCAAAAACATTTTAAAAACAGGAATCACCAATTTCACATTTGATTTCACTTATTGCTGTTTTATTTTGGACTCAGTCACTAAACACTGAGTAAAATGCTAATTCCACTAACTTTTATAAATGCTATTGCTTTTACCTATCAAGGTCTCAGGAGAGCATTTGAGATTAAAAAAAATCAAATATGGGCAACATTTTAGGATGAGATATCATATGAGTGAACAGCAAAGGGAGTGAAACAACTTTAGTAAAATGCATCTTTAAATAGAGCATTTGTTTAAAAAAAATTATGGAACTTTTGAAACTAATATCACTAAAATGTATAATTTTTCCTGACTCCATTGCTAAATGAAGCATACAAACATTATTCAAAATTTGGTTTTCCTTTGTCTCTAGTTTTCAAAAAGTGGCTAGTTGTTGTTATTTTTAGAATTAGGAAATAGTTCTCCTGAGAAACAAGACAGAATTGCTTTCAAGAAAGTTTGGAGACAGGTTGCTGCATTTATTTCAGGAAGGTCTGAGGATCAGTATCTTAGTGAGATTATACAAAGCATCCTTGTTTTGTTGATACAAAGCAGGGCCAAAAGGGGTTAATGAAAGGAAACTTCACTAAGTAGGTTTGGGCAAAGAAGCACGCGCCAGGTAAGATGCTTCCAAAGACCCAAACACATACTGAAGATCTCAGAAAAGCACTGTCCTCCAGGAAAGCAAAGATAGGTCTAGAATCCATTAAGAAACTGAAATCATTTCCATAGTAATATCTCATGCAATATTAAAATGATGAGCTACAAATAATTTGTGTCAGGATGAATTACTCCCTCACACACACACACAATCACCTTAACTACAACACAATATGATACTGCAATAAAAAAAAGAACAATTTTTCCATAATAGATACTTCGCACCAAGCTTCCCTTTTGATTATCGCATATGTATCTCAAGAGTTATGCTATTATAAATTTTTTAAAAAGTAACATGTAAAACTATTTATACAACATGTCACATAGTAGTTCCTTTTCCATCACTTGTGGAGAAAGCATCCAAGAAGGAATTTTATCTTGTAAAAGCTATTTTTGTGACAGACAGAATAGTGAATATATGAGCAAAAGTTCATTAAGCACTGCAGGCAGATTGTAAGAATATTTCTTTATAAAAGACTGGAGGACAGTGAAGTGGCTATTCCATAATAAAAAATAGTCCTATTTTTAAACATCTTCTGATTAATGATCACTCAAAATATTTGCGTACATGTAACCTGCATCAGACATGCCTGTGAGTCAGTGGAAAGGATTAAATCCAGCCCTCTACTGCCCAGCCTGAATGGCTCATATGTAAGCATTCAGGGGTACACATGCTTAATGTTTCAGAGTTACAGTTTGTTCGATCCATCAATCCATCAATCAATCAATCAAATTAGTCTTGTCTTTGATTAGGGCCTACATCACTATGAAGTACTTACCTGATAGTGCTGAAGTTACGCATTTTTAAGTAATAAATTGAGCAAGAGAAAATTAAGCAGAAACATAATATTTTCACTAAAACAAGACAGACCAAAAGTGTTTATTCTTTCATTGTTTTGCTGGCTACACAACTATTTAAAATCTGCACTGTTTTGGTAACAGTATTTATCTTTTATATATTAAGGCATATAAAATGCATGGTATCTTTAGGAAAATTTAAATATTCAGTGTCAGCCCATACTTACCTTTTTATCATATACATCTTGCCAGTTTATTCCAGCAAAGAAACTGTGTCGCATAATTTCTTTAGCATCGTCTGGTCCTCCACCAAGACTATTTCAGAGGGAAGTATAAATTACATAAGTCTTATTAATTAGAAAGTGTGGGGGGGGCATTCTTTTAAGCTAGACATTTGAATCTTTATCATCACAAAAACATAACACTATTCTATAAAACAGCATGGTGTTACAAATTGTCCACTTAAATAATTCCATTCTTGAACTGAATATCCTTCCAGTTGGAGACTAGGTAATTTCCAAATTTAGAAGATATGCACCCAATTTTATATGCCTTTACAAACATAGGTTGGAACTCATCTAGTCCCACCTGTACTAGCTTAAACCTGCAGTCCAAATGGGGGAGAAAACAGGGAGGGCTCACATAAACAATTTTTCATCATTTATGTTGCTTTGAATATTCCTGAAAGATGCAAAATATACACTTTGCATGAGACAAAGATGAACCATATAAGGAAGCATGAAGTACTTCCACTTCCTCTTCCATTTGCATTGTATTGCCTAAAAGTGCTCCCAGATAAAAGCAGTTTTGTTGAAGTATGCCTCATTGCTTCCATCTGCAACAGTCCATATACAGTCCACTTACTAATACAAACACAGATTCTGACACACAACAGTTGAAGGACTAGCATTTTCCACTGACTTCTTCCATAGCATTCTATGTTTCTATTCTGTTGGTTTTTAATTTCCTATTATGTATGGCTTCCGATTTCCCCCCAAATGTTTCTCTACATTATTTTACCCTCAATATTTCTCGCAGTAATCTTTCTTCTCTTACTTTTTTTAACGTTCATTCATTCCAACATCTCCCTTCTAGTAGAATTAGAATTAAATATTTTGACGTTAGGCCATGATCGGGGACCATCTCATTAAGAAAGTAGATGTCCCCCTTATAATTCCCCTATGAAGAGATGTTATTGTAGTTTATTTTACTTATTATTTTATGGCACTTTTAAGAAGTCACTGTGATGTTTAAGGAGCAGTGTGTGTGTGCATGAACAAATACATACATGTGCTTTTAAAATGCTGAAGCTGCATGATTCTTTTTCAGGTTCAACCTCCACCACGATGGGCTGTTAAATCAGTTTGTGAAAGGTATCAAGCCATCTCTAGGATTGCTTCCATGTAACCTAATTAATCTGGAATTGCCAGCTTTTGTCCACTCAGGCTGCAATTAGATAAGACTGCCCTTTTCACAACAAATTCAGAGAGCTGTCCTTTTTTCATATGGTAAGTTTCAGCGCTGGAGGTTGGCCTCACATTGGAGGAGTAACATGAAAGAGGGGATGGACATTGCTCTCCCTGTCGAAAGAAAACATAAGCACATATCTGCATGTTTTCCCCACGGCTACATAGTGGTTTCAGGGAAACAGTCAGGTTTTTTTAATCATTTTGTGAACAGTTTAACCCCTTAAGCACGTTCTAGCTGTTACTGCATTTTCAATTCAAGAACCAATTTTTAATGATGGAAATAATATCACACCTCTTTTGGTATCTCATATAATTATGCCTAAGTGTTCCAAAACCTGCAAAAGGTAAACATGTGAGGACGGTCAGTGTGCGAACCCCTTCTCTCGTCTATCCCATAACTCACATTTAGAAAGCAATGTTCTGAAGAAAGAAACATCCTCTATCTACAGAGTTTCTGTATGTGTTTGACAACAGTGGGAAAATCAGGATTCATAATGCTGAAAATAAGGGCTAACTGCAAAGAATCTGGATGACATTACTGACAACCCCTCACTATCCGGTTTTCTATCTTGTTCTCTGATCAATTTTTTTAGTCCTAATTTGCGATTATTTTTAAATTTTAACACATAATCACAGCCTCAATGTTTGTCATATGGACTAGTCAATCAGTACAGAGAATTTCCAGGGGTACTGGCTCTTTCATAAGAAACTTCCTTCTTATAGCTTCTGACCCTGTAATGAGTCCTCTTCAGCAGAGACTCATCCTTAGTGAATCTGGAGTCCTTAATGAGCTGCAAATTATTCGGTTTTCATTTTTGAGGGGAAGGGGATTAATTAACAACCGTTGATTATCCTTAAGTTATGTGCGCTACTTCACAATATTGCAGTTTTAAAAAGAAAACACAAATTAATGGGATAATGCTCTAGAAAACAATTCTTTCAGATTTACCGTTTATTTGGATCTTTTATCAGCAGACCTGAAAGCAGTGATTTTGCATCAGATGAGAGTGTTCGTGGAAATTTTATGTCCTCCATTAGTATTAATTCAAAAAGTTTTTCATGATCCTGGTTGTAGAATGGCAATCTGCCACACATCATTTCATACATAACAACTCCAAGTCCCCACCAATCCACAGCACGGCCATAATCATTGTCTTCCAAAACCTAAAAGAGTAAAATAAGGACATTAACATTTATACTAGATGTCCTTTTAAAGCTAACTCCAATATGTGTCACTTTTAAAGCTAACTCCAAGGCCTCCTTACTTCCCCAGCTTTAATTTCTGCTCTGAAAACACAGATGTGGTTGCTGCCAATGCAATGGGCATTGCAAATAATAGGATGTCTGTGGGTTTTTCCAATAACCTTGGTCTCAGGATGTTATTAATTCTTCTGAGGAAATGAAAAACACCTTCCTTCCAATATCACTGAATGCCACCTTGTGCTGCCAGTGTACCTGTGAACTCATTTTGATAGAGTGAAGGCTGTATTAGATTCATTCATGCCCCAAATCTGCTAACTGGATAAGAGATGCATTCTCCTAGCACATGAAACAGAGGTGTATTTCAAATATTTCCAGAAAAGTTCTACATGAAAATAAATTAAACATTCAAATAAATGCACAGTCTTCTGCAGATGACGGCCAGGTCCCACTAGCCAAGTATACAAGTGGGTACTTGGTTTAACAGAAAAAAAGGCCATCAGCAGCATTAAGTGTAGGAGGTTACCACCCCACTCCCATGCAGCCTCCCCATACCCACAGTATCTGTTCTAGAGGGCTGGAGAGCTGACTTTTAAGTGATATGGGGAGTGGGGAGAGAAGCAGAGCATTCTGTTGCAGCAGCATGGTGGGTTCCTATAGAAGGAAACCATCCACTGTTAGATCTGCTGATAGCTTCTTCCATCAGCTGATGTACATGGTTAGATCCTGGTCCAGGTATGTACATTTCTTGTAATGTATATCTTACAAGAAATTTGTAAGAATTTTTTTCATTTTCCAATACTGTATAGGGGGAACATACAATCTTATCTCCAAATGATATAACCATGGCTAGATTGTTAGTTTAGTTTATCAGTTTTTTTCACGTGCACAGAAGGAGTCCCAAAGCATTTTTTTAAATAATTAAAAGCAAGACAAAAAGTACATAACATTGAAAAATCAATTTGGGAAAAAATTATCTTAAGAATAAAAACCACTACTGCCTTAATCCACTACAGGAGAGAGGAACAAAAACAATAATCAAAGCCAGGCCATTAAACTAAATAAATGCCCCCCCAAAGAGAAACCTTCACCTGATGCCTAACAGATGAAAAAAAATGTCACCAAGTGAACTTCACCAGGGAAAAGATAACATAATAAAGAGGCTTGTTGTTGCTGTGTGCTTTCAAGTCATTTCCAACTTCTGGCAACCCTAAGGGGAGCCTAACACGGGGTTTTGGGGGCTGAGAATATGAGATGCACCCAAAGTCACACAGTGGGTTTTCATGGCCAAGCGGAGAATTAAACCCTGGTGTCCATGACTGTATTCCAGCACTCAAACCGCTACAACATGCTGGCTCTACCACAGCCAAAAAAAAAGAGACTACCATAGTAAACGCAGACAAAAACTACCAAAATAGAAAAATATTTATATTTTTGCATGCATTGTGGTATACACATATACAGATGTAGTAGTTCCAAATTAGCTTGACAAGATCTTTTGGAGTATTGAAACAGAGATCTGTAAAAGCACTGCCTCAGAAAAAAACAATGCAAAATTATTTTGGAGATTATTATTATGGCTTAAATTTTATTACTGTGTTGGCCAAGTACTACATACATTGTTTCAAAAGTAAGGTTTCATAATTTCAGTGATTCTTACTGTTTAGAACATGTGCATAGGACCATGTCCTTAATTATTCCTTATAAGAGGTATATAATAGGATAAAATTTTGACAATGACACAAGCATTTTATCAGGACTACTGTAAAATAAATGTTAATTACAATCAAGGTTCCATCCCAAGTCCTTGTTTTGTTAACTCTAACTTGGCAATCAAATAAATTTTCATTTTTACACTATTACAGAAGTGCATTTTTCTAGGTTTCCAAAACCACCTTATTCAACCTTCCCCATCTGTCACCATCTGCTTCTTTTTAGCATGTACTTTTTGTGTGATCACACAAGCATGTGAAAAATAACTAACATTCAGATGATTATCTGCTCATACATTTGAGGACTGGGCATAATAAAAGTGAACTGCCAAAAACGTACTTAACACTTTTAATTTTGTTGGGTCTTGCTTATGAGCTAAATTTGATTTTCAAACTGTTTTACAATCAGAGGGCTGAGCAAGTTTGCTACCTCAATAGAAAAGCTGAAAGTCCATATAATTAACAGAATAATTGTTATGATTTTCAGTGAATAGAAACACAGAAATCAAGCTCTAGTTAAAGAAAAAAACTAATCACTAAATGATATTGAATTTTGTATTTTGACTTTTGAAGCAAACCATGAAAAATCTGTTCAACAATTCAAAATTGCTGGTCTTAAATGATTTCAATACTCTTTTCTGTTAAAGATTATCTAATGCACAGGAATTAGCCTACGTAAAGAAAATTAATGGATCTACTATATGATATATGGTTGTGATGATTATGGCCATTTCCGCACTACACTCTTTTAGCGACATTATTCCACTTTCAACATCCTATGGAATCCCGGGGTTTGCAGTTTCAGGAGGGACCGACTGGCCCCTCCCGAAACTGCAAACCCCAGGTTCCATAGGATGTTGAAAGCGGAATAATCGTGCTATAAAAGTATAGTGTGGAAATGGCCTATGATATGATCTATGAATCTAAATTAAGATAATCATACTAATGTTTAAAGTATGGGTTTCTATAAGCTCCAGTATTTGAATATACAATTACTGTTCAAGTGCACTTGAATAGACCATTCAAAAACAGGGAGTATGTAGCCCTCTATATGTTATTAGACAGTGATCACCATCATCCCTTTCTGTTACCTATACTGGCTAGGTTTGATGGTAACTTCAGTCCAGCAACATCTGGAAGCCTCCCCTTGTTGCAATTAAATAAAATATAATATATTTGAAAGTACAAAGTAAATACTGACATACCTCAGGAGCCAAATACTCTGGTGTGCCACAGAATGTTTTCATAGTAGCTGCATCTGTGATTCCTTCTTTGCAAAGTCCAAAATCTGTAATTTTTATGTGTCCATCTTTATCCAACATTAGATTCTCTAACTGCATTTACAAATATACAAAATCATATTGTAAACAATTTAAAGGGAAAAAACTATTTAAAAAACCTTAGTCACATTTAATGTTATTAGAATTTGGCTATAATTAAGCACAACACTAGATAAGACATAAGAACTGAACAACCAGACCTCCCAATGGTTCAGGGTTTTTTGTTTGCCTGTCTTTTGGTTAAAAGTGGCTTCAGTTTTCCCCTAACGTGTTGAAGGTTTAACCTTTTCCTCATACTACTTTTGCCTTAAACTGTACCCCCTCCCTAATCTATTATTCCACAGAAGGATAAATAATAGTTTGCCTAAGAATACCCTATAAAATTCATGGAGGTAACTTGAAGACACATGTGCGTGCGCGCGCGCACACGCGCGCACACACACACACACACACACACACACACAGTGTCATAATTGTCATATATATTCTCAGAGGAAGACCATCAGTTTCTATTTGGAAAATATGCATATATATAGTTTCCCATAACCATCTCTAAGCAGGTCTTGCAACAACTTTGACAATTAATAGACTGCCTTGAGAAATGAGCTTCATATCCTGCTAACAAGATATACATTCAAGGAAAGAAGACAATAGTGGCCTATGAATTTTTCGTTCCCTTGAGGATGCTCAGGAGAGCCTACATAACTACTTCGTATGCTGCAAAGCAAAAGTGAGCCGAGGCAAACAGGTTTCTTACTTGTAACTTTAATTCTCCAACTAGTCATCTACGTCATCTAATCACACATTGGGAATCTGCTGCTTAGCCACAGTGGTTCTCAACCTGTGGGTCCCCAGATGTTTGTGGACTTCAGCAACCAGAAGCTCCAGCCACTATGGTCAATGCTCAGGGCTTCTGGGAGCTGAAGTCCACAAACATCTAGGGACCCACAGGTTGAGAACCACTGCTAGAACCTTCTAGATTAGGGCTGAGCCATGATCCTAGATCTGGTGCTGATACATAGCTTCCCCCAGATGAAACTGTACATTCCCTTATGCTCACCCCTTTAACTCTGAAGAAAAAATGGCAAAAAAAATGGCTGGAGAAGCCTCCAATTCTCCAGGGTAATGATGGAAGAAATATAGCTGATGGGCCACATGCAAACCCCTAGGACACTGCTTCTCAAGTTATCTAATGAGAGGCTCTGGCATTTTTCTCCCAATGTTGCCATGATTAGTACCATATTTGTATCCATTCTCTAGCAGCCAATGCGCAAAACTGATACCACTCCTTCAGGGACTTCAGGGACCAGCAGCTAATGGCTTTGAGTAATACTGCCCTAGGAGACTGTTTGCAACTCCTGAAACCCCCAGAAATCCCAAACCCCCTGCATGTTTTGGCCCAAACATACACAAACATCCTATTCAAACTGCCATAAAAACATAGTGGTCTGGCTTCCCATGCCTCCATATTTCACCCATCTTGCAAACATCACCCCTTGCCCCCAAACTGTGAAACTCTGCTTTATTTTGGACAATTCTTGGACCTGGAAGTATCATGAAGTCACTTCTTGTAATGACTGGAGTGGCTGGGTAGCCTGCAGCATGGGATCATGGGGAAGGGCCCAGCCCTTCACTTATTCAATACTCTAGGTGCTGTGTGGGCCAATTTTGCCACCTTTTACACTTGGAGAAAAAGATTTATCCCCAACTTAAAGTCATGGTGCCCCCAAGTGATTAAATTACCCCCACTACCCCAGAGCTCTCATCATAGGGTCTTCCAGACAGAAGGCTTTTGGAGTGGTTTACCATTGCTTTATTTTGTGCAGCACTAACAAGTGTTACCTATGATGCCGCTGCTGTTGTCTTCATAAGATCCTCCACCAGTGTCATTCCCCCACTACTGTTGATGCCCAGCAGCTTTTGGGCACATTTAGTCTGGCTCCTCAGGAAAAGCCTCTCTGACATGAGAGACCCTACCAGCAGCACTGCAACTACCAATGAAGCCTCTTGCCTCACAGGAGCATGCAATCCCATCACCACAGAAAGGAAGCATCAAATACCAAAGTCAGGATTGTCCATGCCATTGTATTTTGAACTTCTATGTATGGTTGTGAAAGCTGGACAAAGAAGAAGGCTGACTGGAAGAGAATCAAATCATTTGAGATGTGGTGCTTGAGAATTCTGTGGATATCCCATACTGCCAAAAAGAGAAATAAATGGGTCTTAGAGCAAATCAGGCCTGAGCTCTGCCTGGAAGCCAAGACAGCTAAATTGGGAATGTCATACTTTGGACATATCATGAGAAGACATGGCTCATTAGAAAAGACAATAATGCCTGGCAAGGTGGAGGGCAATAAGAAAAAGATGATGACAACACAGCAGATGGATAAATTCAGTCAAGGAGGGAACAAGTTTGCAAGACCTAAGTATCTGTTTTACCCTTGTAGATAACAGGATAACCTGGAAGTTGCTCATTCATAGGGTTGCTGTAAGTCAAAGTCAACTTGGAAGGAGTTAACAACTCCAGAGGTCAGGGGGTTGAGTACCCCCATTAAAACAGTTTTATCCCAAGATGGGAGACTGGGAGCCATGCAGAGGCGCTTGGGGAGTACTAATAGTCCATAGTTTATGCACCTTTGTTTTAGAGATTCAGTAGTCTTCTGGTATCTAATCTAATCTCTCTCAGTTCAGTGACTAACACTAAAAAATACTTTGAGATGAACAAGACAGCAAAAAAAAAAAAAAAAAAAATGCGGTGATTTGTGTGAGTTTGTCTGTAAAGAATTTTTTTTAAAAAAAACCCTCATATTTACAAGTAAGAAAATGTTCTTGATCTTAGTCTGCTCTGTAACTCACACATATGAGAGTATGGCAAGCTACTAACCAGGAAGATGAGTGTATTGTACTTCTTTAGCTCTGGCCCAGATTTTGAATGTACAGTGTTTGACAACCGTGGATGGCTGCAACCCACAGCAAATCAACACACAGCCTCTACTAGGTTTCCACACAAAAAGAAGATGCCAACATGGACTTTTAGTGGTCTTTAATGGCTCTACAAATAATTTTTCACACTAGCTAGTAAGCGGGAAAAATTCTACTATTTTTCACTTCAATATCCTCTGTGATATTGTTCTGTGATATCACGAGGAGAGGTTAGGGTTGGAGTTCTGTTCTGTGAGTGGTCATCTGTGAACTCACACAAATGGGGCTAACTGTGCCTGTGCAATGCATGGTTTGGAACCATCTAGAGATGTTATGTAAGCATTTTGGCTGTAGCCCCTTCTCCACTGGTACCATATTACCAGCCATGTTCCTGCTCAAACTCTCAGTTCTAAGGCTGCTGAAGCAGCAGCCCAGCAGCTAAGCATATTGAAAATGACAGAAGTAGGGAGGTACGGCAGGTGTTGTATAAGTTCACAGATGACCACTTGAAGAGCCACAGTTACAGGTGAACAACCTGTTGTTCTTCTTTGTAGTCTCTATGACTCACACAAATGGGAGACTGGCAAGCTGCTAACCCAGGTGGTGGGTAAGTCATGTGACACAGGAATACAGAATTGAGTCCAGTCTATGGTGTGGAATAAAGGTGATGGCCCTGCAAATGTTCTCCATAGTAGCACACTTGAGAAAGGATGAAGAGGCAACCACCGAGCTTGTGGAATGGCCGCGCACAGTAACAGGAAGATCCTTCTTGGCTAGTTCTTCGGTCAGGTGAATCATAGAGGGAAACCCATTTGGAAAGAAGCTGAGCAGAAACTGGTAGAAGATGGGTGAACCACAGATGTCTTGGCTACCACGGAGTTACCAGAATGCAGCTTTCTCTGTCCTTGGTCAGTTTGGAGAGGACTCTCTTTAATAAGAGGGAATGGGGGGGGGAGTGTACACTGTGGCATTCCCCCAATAACACAGGAAAGTGTCATCTAGGGAGCCTTTCCCCTTTCGAGTTCTGGAGCAGAACGTGGTGCACTGAGCATTCTGAGGCAACACAAAGAGATTGATCTCCAGTATGCCCCAAATGCGAAATATGGATTGGGCAGCATCGGGATGGAGCATCTATTCATGACAGGACACTGGTAATTTGCTCAGAGAATCCACCAAGATGCTATCCTCTCCTGAGAGATAGATTGCACAGAGTAGAATGTCTCTGTATAGACACCAGTCCCAGATTTGACAAATGAGGTCCAGAAGGGTCATTGAATGTTTGCTTGTTTGTTCAAAAAATAAACCACCATGGTGTTGTCAGTTATTACTAGAACTGGTTGGTGTATTATCAGAGACTCAAAAGCACAGAGAGCATTCTCCACTGCTAACTTTTGTATATATTTTTTATTATTTTCAAAGTACATAAAAGCATATATTGACACTAATATGTATATCATTGTTATGATTCTTCTATTCCCCCCGCCCCACACACTTCTGTATATCAAATATTTCCAGTTGACTCTATCTTCCCTTTATACATATCTTATCAGATACCAATATAGTCAATCCGCAGACATTTACAGATTTAGCCAAAGCATAACCCTTTTCCATTCTCTTCCAAAATTTTGAACTGTTTTATTCTTAAGGGAGTTAGCTAATTTTCAGTCTCTACCATATCTAACATTTTTATTTTCCATTCATCTAATGGAATGTCTGTTTTATCTTTCCAATATTGTGCATATGTCAGCCGTGCTGCTGTGATCAAATACAATAATATCTTCTGTTCTTTTCTGATTTCCCGATTCTGACCTCATATATTCAATAAATAAAATTCTAGTACCATTTCAAAATTGACTTTGGAGATTTTTTGAATTTCATCATGAATTCACTTCCAAAATTTCTTAGCCTTAGAACAAGTCCACCACATATGAAAAAAAGTCCCCACCTTTTCTCCACATTTTCAGCACTTCGAATCCACGTTTTTGATTATTTTTTGAAGCCTTTCTGGAGGCATATACTGCCTATGTAACATTTTATAATAATTTTCTCTTAAATTTGAATTTGGAGTGAATTTTATGTCCATTTTCCATACTTTTTCCCATGCCTCTAACTCAATTGGGTGGCCTATATTTTGGGCCCACTTAATCATTGACTCTTTTATTGACTCAGATTCAAAGTCCCTTTTTAATAGTAATTTGTAAAGCTTCGAGATTTTCTTCTTCTGATGTTCTTTCAATAATTGATCTAGTTCATTTTGTTGTCTTTCAAAACTATATAGTTTTTGGTCCATTTTGTACCTTTCTTTCAACTAGCACCATGGGAACCAGTTTAGCTCGTGACCTTCAGCTTTTAACTCTTCTATCAACTTCATTTTTGGATTGTCTCTTTCCCATTTTATTATATCTTGATAAGGCAAAAGCTTTCCTTGCTTCATCGGTGCAATCTTATAAGCTTCTTGAGGGGATGTCCAAATTGGGAGTTTTGTGTAATATTTCTGTTTTATTTGGAGCCAGATCTTTAATAAAGTTTTCCAGATGCAATGATTATTAAAATCTTTATTCACTGCTATTTTATTATAGCGTAAGTAACCATGCCATCCAAATCTATTATCTGTTTCTTCCAGATATTTTAAAGTAGATTTCTCCAAAATAATCCAATCTTCAATCCAATCTAAACAATTTGCATAATAATAGGTCTTCAAGAACAGCACTTCTATCCCTGCTCTGTCTTTTGCATCTTGTAATACTTTAAATCTTATTCTTGGTTTTTTGCTTAACCAAATAAATTTTTGAAGCTCATTTTCCCATTCTTTAAACACTCTCCCATTTCCAATTATTGGTAGATTTTGGGAAAGAAACATAAGTTTAGGTAGTAAAGACATTTTAAAAGCATTAATTCTTCCTAAAAACGATAAGTTTAATTTAGTCCATTTTTGCATGTCCTTCCATATATATTATTTCCAAGTATTTAATTTTGTCAGTTAATTGACATTCTGATATTTTTTCCAATTCCATTTGCTGCTTTTTCGTCCTCCACTGCTAACTTTTTGAGTGCATTGAAGTGGAGCTCAGATTTAGAAACTATCCTATGATCTCTGACAGAGAGATTGTCCCTGTGGGCACTCCATCCAACTGTGCATGTGTCCGTCCTTAAAGAGTTTGTGGGCTTACGTGGAAGAAAAAGCATTCCAGATAACAGATTGTTGGTGTGGAACCACAATTCCAGAGAGCAATGAACTTCTCTTGGAATGGTCAGTCATGTTCTGGGGGAATGCATAAGGAGGTCGAATGATGAGAGGAACCAAGCCTGAAGTGGTTGCATCCAAAGGTGTATGTTGGGGATTACAAAGGTTGCAGAGATCGTAAGGCTGAGCAATACCTGAACATCCTTGGTTGTCTCAAGTGGCGACAGTGGAGAACAGTAAGACACAAGGTGTGAAACTGATCCAGAGGAAGGCATGCTCTTGCATTCAGAGAGTCAAGTACTACTCTGATGGATGGTAGGGGATGGCTGCAAGTGGGACTTGTCAAAGTTGACAGTGAAACCTAGGTAGTTCAGAAGGCCAAGGGTCAAATCTATATCTGAAAGGAGGCAAGACCTGGAAAGGAGGCAGGACCAATGATGCCTCACTGGCACAACCAGGCTGCCACGACTGCCATACACTTCATACTGTACAGAAATGCCTGGGACTGATAAACAATTTCATGTCTCTCAGGTCCAGAATGAAGCAAAGTCCACCATCCTTCTTCAAAATGATGAAATAACGGGGGGGGGGGAACCCCACAGGATAGAGGATGGTGGCACAGGTTCGATGGCTCCTTTTGGAAAAATGTATCTATCTCTTCCAGCAGAAGAACAGAAGCAGTGGTAATGCAAATTATGCTGCAAGGGGATATTCAGCAAATTCAATCTCACAGCCCTTGTTAATGATGTTGAGGACTCATACTCCTAGCCTGATGAGACAAACCCAAGGAATGTAACCAGGAATGATTGCATAGAGCTATGGCTGATGCAAGAGATTTTGCACTGTAGTCAGCAACATGCCTTGCTATTGTGAGTTGCTGTGACACTAAGGTATAAGCCTCAGATCTGAGAGCAGGTGCCATGCCCTGCCTTGGAGACTCTGACAGTGAGAAGGGGGATTCTGTGGAAGGTAACAAACAACAGCAGAGGCCTGAGCAGGGGGACCAAATATCAGAAGACAAGGCACCACAGACTCTTACCGTGCAAGAGAGACAACGCCAGAATGAAGGGCTCCACCGCTCAGCTCGTTTAAATAAACAAATGAGCCTTAATGAGGGAACATGTGTGGCAATATCATTAGTGGACAAAAGGCAGCCAGCTGGCTCATCCCTCCCAGGGTCAACAACTGATCTTCTCGGTGGCTGAAGCCCTGTGCTGTGTTCTCTGGACTCCTGACTATCTCGGACCTTTGCTTGTTTGATGACAACTTGGATTTGCCTTGTGGATTTGTTTGCTTTGGAACTTGAACTCTGTTTGGACTATCCCCGCTCTTGCCTTTGTGGATGAGCCCTGCTCTGCCGCTTGCTAATTGACTGCCTGGTCTGCCTGGGACATGACAGCAGCTACTAAACATTGGTTGTGAACTGAAAGTTTCACCAGAAGTGGTGTCATACACTCCCACAGATGTTACTGGTATGCAGACACACAGGCCTTGTAGTTAATGATGCAGAAGGACAATGCTGCAGTGGAGTAGAACATTTTAGCAAGGACATCAAGCTTCTGACCCATTGGAATCACCTTTTTCTCAGTTGTCTTAGTCTGTGCAGCCTCAACAACAACAGACTTGGGCTGTGGATGCTGAGAGAGCCAATCAGCATTTAAATCAAAGATCCTATATAAAATGTACACCTTTGACGTAGTCCTCAAAGAAGATGGATTGCTCTAAGACCACCTCACAATCTTGAGGACTGCTGGAAGAAGAGGTATATAAAAAGATGAAGGGACTCTGGCTTGAAGTCTTCTGAAGACTAGATTCCCAGGCTCTGGTTTGTGTGACTTAGTGGTATGTTGGAAGGACTTGGTCATATGAACCATCAACTCCACAAAGGTGAAGATATCATCCATGGAAGAAACAGATTCATGCTCACAAAAAATATTAGGAGATCAGTGCTTCTGTACAATAACTGAAGAAGGTGATGTAGAATCAGAGTCAGTATCATATGATACAATGGATTCTGAGTGGTGGTGGTGTGATCTGCACAGCAGATTGAGGAACACAGCAGTGTTGAGGAACTCACAGCAGGAGGAGCAGTAGAAACAGAGCAGCAACATTGTGGAGAAGACACCACAACAGGAGTAACTGTTGAGGCATTCATGACTGCAGTGGCCTGAATAACACTGATGGAAGCAGTGGAGAGAAGAGGCACATTGGTAGTTGAAGTGGATGCCTGAAGCTCACTGGTGACAGAAGTGGTTGCAGGATGCCAGAGTTTCTGTAGGCGATGGATGAAACACCATATTTTGAGCAGGACGAGTGCATGTAGGAGAACAGGATTGTAGATGGCACTTAGGAAAGTGAGAAGGTCTGCTCCGATACAGCAATTCTCTATGACTCACTGGATAGTGATAAGAAGAAAGGTCCCATCCATAATAGTATCGAGATGGGCTTCAGTCTCGATAGTGATAAGTGTACAGGTGACGGAAAGGACCACGGTGCCTTGAATAGTAGTAATCAGGATCACAGTACTCCACAACCTCTTCAGAGGAGGAAGCAGTATACCGATTGTGTCATGGGGATGGAATACAGTGCCCACAGATGAACTGCCCTGACTCAACAGCCTCAGAAGGAGAAGGGCAACAGAGTCATTAGTTATTCTTGTAGATGTGAATCAGGTGTGGAAAATTTTGGTAATGTAGATTTTGTGGGATTACAATCTCCTTCCCTCCCTCCCTCACCACTTGGCTAGGCTGGATAGGGCTGAAATATCTGAATATTCATGAATTGCTTGTCTCTAGCCTAGACTGAGAAGATTCAAAACAACTCTGCATTCCACAGGGGGAAGAGGACTTGAACAGAAGCATCAGTCATGCCAACTGAAAACTCATCTAGGTCATTAAGGAACACCTTAGCTTCCACAAGCTTTCATCTGTGGACCATCTTAATAGGATACTGCTAGCAGATGTTACTGTCTCTGTGCAAACAATGTCAATAAAGCTATTTTTATCAGGAGCATGCCAAGGTAAAAGGGTCAAATTCTCCTTTTCTATCTCCAATAGTCCTACTGCTACATAGCACCCAACACAGCTTCTATGTACATTTTTAAAGCCCATATTATAGACATTCATGCAGTTAGTATCACATGTATTTTAACCTTAATAATAATAATCTGCAAGAATACCTTTCCTTTTGAATTTAAATATATCACATTTCTTCTATATGAAAAACACTTATCCTGCTAATAGTTTATTCTTTAGGATTAACACCTGGTAATCTCTAAGAAACGCATTGCTTGTACCTGGCTGAAATTTCAATCCAGGTAGTCAAAGTAGAAACATTTGAAATCCTGTGGTCAGGCAACTGCTGATTTTCCCTCCTACTAACGAATCTAGTTATGGAGACTACTGTGGGGGATTTGGTAGGCACTTATATCAGCAGAGTATCATATGTTATTAAATATCTATTCATACTAAACATCTTTTTAATTTTAGCACAGGAGGAAATAACATTCACATATCAGATTAAAACTCAGTTATATTTGAATTATTTCACTGGGAAGGCAGCACACCAGTAGGTATTTTCTATCTGAACTCTATTATATATACTATAAGTATCTACAAGTATCTACACTATATTGATAGCAGTGGTATTGTTATTATCCTGATGCCACATAGCAAATATGCTTGCAGTGATCCAAAATGGGGATCACTGTGCTTCTACTACACAGAATATTTTGAAAACATTATCTGAGATCTTTAGTTAGATGATATATGACTCACTCAGTGTATAATCAAACCTGTAAGGAAAAGATTCACTCCTTCTATGGACACCATAGATGAACTTCCAACATTATTTCTCATATTTTTCAATTTTGTAAAACTTAGTAATGCTGATCTAGCAATCTAAACCAATTTACCTTTGAGATTAATAGAAAACACAGACAAAACAGACTGTGTGACCCAGCCAAATGATAACATACTTTATCATCACATTTCATACTTGGATGTTTATGAAAGATTCTTAAGTAAACAAGAATTTGCAGGTGAATTTACAGATAATAAAACAACAACAAAGAATCTGGGTGCCTCAACTTGTCTACAAGAGAAGTAGAGAACATGTGGCCTTCCAGATGTTGTTGCACCACAGTTCCCAAAATACCTTAATATTTGTCAGGCTTGCAGGGAGTGATGAGAAGTTTAGTTCAACAACATCTGGAGAGCCAAGGCTTCCCAGTTCCAATCTACAGAGCCCAATGATGATGAAAAAATAAGAAAAAAATACAGCTAAAAACAATACAGTGATAATAAAGCTTCTAGTTTAAGTATCTTTGTTGCTGCTGCTGCTGTGTGCCTTCAAGTCATTTCTGACTTATGGTATCCATAAGGTGAACCTAAGGGTTATTTGGCAAGAGGTGTTCAGAGGAACTTTGCCTTTGCTTTTGCCTTCCTCTGAGGCTGAAAGGGTGTGACTTGCCCAAGGTCACCCAGTGGGTTTCCATGGCCAAGCAGGGATTTGAACCCTGGTCACAAGAGTTGTAGTCTAATGCTCAAACCACTACAAAACATTAACACCCTTTTCAGTGGCTTTACTGTAGAATATTGATTAAAAACGGATCTCTCAGCAAATCCATAACTGAACTAAAGAGAACAACTATCTCAAACATTTCGGTTATATGAAATATTAATGACCTGGAGAGCAATAAACACTGGAGGCCCCTTTCTTTTTAGGGACTGATGAAACTTTGGAGCAGAAACACAGCAGCTATTCTCCTCTGAAGAAGAGTTGATCCTTCTTTTCTAAACAGATGAGTAAGAGTGCCTTTGGGAGCAGTGAGACAGATTTGATTACATACTACATGCAAACAAAAGTGAAGACTAACTGCTATGCAGTGGACATGCCAAGTGTGATAGAAACACTGAATCCAAATTTTTAAAGAGCTGCATGACCTGATTGGAGCCCTCAAGAGGGAAAGTCCCTCCAGAAAAGAAAGGTTTGAGGGTGGGAGGAGTTGGAGAAACTCTCTAATAATCAAGTCCATGAAAGTTAAACCTGCAAACATGGAGGGTGGACTGTAGATTACATTCTACATAACAAAGTACATATACATACTTTTACACAGACATTTCTGGTGTTGCATAATAGATTCTCCAGAGAAATGAACCATTAAGTCAAAAGAACTAGAGATTATCATCCTTTGATATTTGTGGACTCAGGTAGTCAGAAAAGAAAGAGAAGTCACGAATTCTCTAGAATTGGTCACAAAGGTGTCTAATGCAATTTCCTTAAATGTTACTTCAGTTTACTTACCATAACGTTCACAGTCATCCTTGTATTTATACATTCAAATCTTCATTTAAACCTGTAGACTCTAGTGATTTTATTCTTAAAATCCTTTCAATCTCTTCCTTAAGAATATCTTAATTGTGATTGTGAATTTTCTCCAGAACCCAAAAATGTGTATCTGGTATGGAATGCTGGGTTTCTAAAAAGTGTTTGACTAAAGGAGCACCCATTCTTTTATTCTTCAGATTCAAAAAGTGCTCTCCTATTCTTCATTTAATAGGTCTGTAGGTTTTTCCCACATATTTGTTTTACACATGCATTGCATGGCATAAATCATATAGTTAGTGTTACAGGTACTAAAACAGTTCAATTCATTTTGTTTTTTAACTATACAGTTTATAAATATTGTCATTTGGGTTTTTTTTATTTTAATCTTTATTCAAGTTTATATTGTACATTAAAATTCCAGTACCACATATTAAAATCACTCACCCCCCTTACTTCCCCTCTCTCATTTCTTTAGTACAGTTTCCATCCATAAAGTTTATACTTGTAATCTTATGTACATCCGTTCTGTCTTCACAATTTACCATTACATAACATAACACAGTTGTGTACGTAGGTTGTGAGTTGTGTACGTAAAATATAAACAGTGCACACATGGATGATATCCTATTGGTTTCTTCACATTCATTATAGTATTAGTATTATGTGGGGGGGTTCACAAAGCAGCACACACATGCACGTTGCATCCATTGATTATAATGAGACACAGCACTTCACCCAACCTTGCATTCATGCATACAGAAACTGTGTGAGAGGAGGGCCTACTACAGGCACTTTTGGGTTCTGGAGAAAACCTTACACTCACAGTGAATATATTAAGGGAAAAGAGATGGAAAGAGATTGAATATATTTTAAGATTGAATCATTAAACCCTAGAGATCTAAGTGAAGATTTCAATTTATAATTTTTAATATAAGGATGACTGTGAACATTATGATAAGTAAACTGAGGTAACATTTAGTGTAATTGCATCAGATATCCTTGTCACTAATTCCAGAGAAACCATTGGTTCTTCTTTTTCACTTCTGACTACTTGAGTCCATAAATACCCAAGGTATATAGTCTCTGGTTCTTTTTGCTTAATGGTCCATTTTTTTGGAGAGTGTTTAAACAACTCTAGAAATTTTCATTTAAAAGTATGAATGTGTACTTTGTTATGTAGAATAACATAATCTCTATTTTTTTAGGGATTATTGTAAATTAAAGTTGTGTCATTCTTGTTAATATATAATGTAATTATATTTGTATTCTTTAATGAAGCCCCTGAAAGAGGTCAAATTTGAGAGAGGTCAAAAAGTGGTAGGCTTCTTAAAACAAATAAAGCAAGTAACCATCTATCAGCACATGAAGATTTGTCTCCTGTTTTGCTTTGACTTTGTTAGATTTATGAATTTTGGCAACAGGAAAATGGTCTACCACATTTCCCTCATTTAAGGAGAACAGCAATTGGCATGGCTATCTGAGGGAGGAGATGTCACCACCAAAGCCAACACATTTTATAAACAGCATTTACAATGCTATAGATGCCTAGCTGCACAAAACAGGTGCTTGGATAGCACAGAGAACACTGAAGTGAAATAAAATGCAAATTTTCAAAAAGTCAGAAGACTGAAGCCTGAGAAAAGAAAGAAAAATATAAAACGAAGAAAAAGCAAGTGCCTAGTCTTTTCTTTGACAGTTTGTATAATGTAATGCAATGACCCACATTTGGGGAAGGGGTTTTTATCGAAGATTGAGTAAGTGTCTGAAGGCTATGTCTGACCAAGTTATCTGAGCCAAGGAAGCCAAATATGCCTCCAGCAACTATGATGGATCCAAGAATACCCCTAAACTATCCTCCTGATCCTTGAGAGACAGTGCAGGTCCATCCAGAACAGAGTAAATTCCCTTTAGCTCAACAAATGAACTATCCAGAAACAGTATCTCCATCTTGTCTGGGTTGAACAGCAGTTGGAGAGCACTTATACAGTTCATTACATAGCTCAAACACTTAATCTAGCTTTTTGTTGTCCCCTTTCTCCTTTCATGCCAACATAACTGTTTGAATCTGCCAGAGTCTTAAGATATATGGGGGAGGGCCTTCTTCCAGTTCCACCACCATCATGGCCCTGTCTGTTGAGGACATGAGGAAAATGAAATGAAATGAAATGAAATGAGAGTAAATCTGGATGTCTGGCTTCAGAACTTATGTGTTTCTTTCTATGAAAGTTTATTATTCCCTGTTTGCCTAAACTTATGATATATATTGAAGTAATTATTAATTGGTTCCACTTTATTGCATGGTTCCTTTAAGCAATTTGGGACACTGAAACCATTCGCAAATATACATATAATCTAGTATATGGGAGCAAGCTTGTACAGATGCCTAAGGGGAGACTGGATGCTTGCAAGATTGCTTGCCACTGCTGAGGATAACAGCTTCAACTTCCTGTTGGACTAAAGCCTTAATCAAGGTTGCAAACTACATGCCAAGGGCCTGGCTGGGGATAGCGGGTTACTTGCTGCTTCTGCTGCTGCTGTGTTGTCTGTTCCTCAGCCTCAGGCAAAAAACTGGTAGTGCAAGGAAGCTGCAGAACAGAGTGATCTTCCCACATCCACTAGATCTGCACAGAGTCCCCCACTGGCCTTACCTCTTGCTGGACTCCAAAGGAATCAGCAGAGAGAGCAAATCACCAGCTATGCTTGAGCTAGCCTCTTCAGCTTTTGAAAAATAGGACATGGCTTAAATAGCTTCTGTGTATGAAAGAATATTCCCATGGGGAGGCAGGGAAGAAATCTCATAAAGGATAGGAGAAAAGTAAGAAGGTTTTTGTTTTGTTTTTCAAAGAGAAGTGAAAGAAAAACATGAGGACGCAGCCAGGAATGAAGCACAAATTCCCATGGCTTGCTCTCCTTTTGAGGGTGTTCCTCAAAATCTGTACCATTTCAGTCTACGGAAGGGAGAGGGAGAGGCAACCTATCTCAGAATGTGTACCCTGTCACTGCTGGGAAGAGGAAGATATGCCTCCATTCAGTAAATAGAGGAAGATCTGCCTCCATTCAAAAAATAAATATACAAGGACATTTACTTTTAAGGTTTTAAAAAATCCCCAGACTTATCAAAACCAACTGCATGGACAAAAGTAAGTTATGATAGAGAGAGCTGACGTTCACCCTCTCCTGGGTTCCCCTATCAAAGACCTTAGCATGTTATGAAAGGGGTTAGAGAGAAAGGGGTAACAGAAGAACAGGCTGGTAATTACACAGTTAGTATGAGTTACTGGAAGGCAGAAGAAGAGCAATAGTGAGGGTCTCATAGAGTTCTAGGGAAGGTTGGAAGGATACAATAGTTAAAAGGGTGAAACTAATATACTGATCCAGTCTAGTACTGTTTAAACTAAAGCTCTGATAATAAAACTTCTGCTGTTTAAGGATTGCACAAACCAATCTCTTGGATCTCTGCCACACACACCAATGCTCTTCTACACATGGAGAGTTTTTTTAAAGCCACCAAGGATTAAAAGACAGACAGACAGGTTCCTTAGAAACCTCTTGTTTCCTATAGATAACCCTCATTTCCCTTAAAATAATGGGGTTAACAAGAAGAAATAAGATGAGCATCAGGAGCTTCTGGGTAAAAGGTAACCTAGAAATGGGTTCTATCATATTAAGGTTCTCAAAAAAAAGATAAAAGATAAATATATTTAAAATGATCAGTGGCATCAACTACTGACCACTGTCAACTTTTAGAATGACTAAAAACAGAAGACTTAGTGCAGAAGACCTCTATACTAAGGAAGACAAGCGAAGGCATAAAATAAAACATTTAAAGCCTTGAATGAAAAAGTTCTCCTTCTCTGGGAAATATCAAACCCTCACTGAAAAATAAATTCAGGTTTGAAGTGTTCCTCATTATTTGATTGGAAGTCACACTTAATGCTCTGTAGGGCTCTGTAAAAAAGGAACTCTACCTAATGTTATCCCTAAGCTGTCACACATACTAAAATGACCAAACAAAGTGTTCTTGTTAAATAATCTTAGATGTACAATCAGCATTTTTCACTGCAAGCTACTGTACCACTACTCCTATCATTCTTTATGTTTCTGAAGTTCAGAGGTGACTATGGATCTTATTTAGCCAAAAAAATTTGATTGACACAGTAGGCTTCAGGGAACTCAAAGATTTCCAGAAATAGAGAAGAGTTTAGAAAAACACATAAAACCCAGGGTCCATTAGTCGTAACACTATTCAACGTGAGTAACTTTTCTTTGTTTATAGGGACTTACAATAATTCTAAGAGGTGGTATTGTGTTTTTCCATGTATATTATGAAGAAAGCATAATCATAAATTTTCACACCTACATTCACCGGTACAATTAGAGCTAACTTTTTGCATCCATTATTTTGCCAACCGACAGGATAGAAACTACAGTATGAAATTAAATTTTCATCATCTGGATGCACATCAATGTATAGTATAATTTTGTCTCTGGTAGTAGTTACTTTTCTCAAAACAAGGTAACTTTATAATTACTTTGTGTTTGTCCCAGTAGTCTTTTCTAAAACAACATTTTGATTACTCCTTTTTTTCTTACCTTGAGATCACGGTACACAATCTTTCCAGAATGCAGATAGTCCAAAGCAGAAACAATTTCTGCACCATAGAAGCGTGTGCGATCCTCAGAGAACACCCGCTCTCTCGACAAATGGAAAAACAGCTGCAGGGTAAACAGCAGGGACAGGATTGCAATAATTACTGATTTAGTGGGGGAAATTAACACAAACATAAAACACCTCTCATCACCATATTGTGATGATAGATAGTGTAGTCTCAGTGGACACTCAGCACTCTTAGACAGCAGCTGGCTTATCTTTTCCAGGTTTCCAAGGGGAAAAAACGAGCTGTTAAATCAGCATTTTAATCAATATACCAATCTTGTTTAAGGCATTCTGCTTGCTACCCATTTAACCTTCAGTTACCAGAGGAAAAAAGTGCATCATCATCATTTTGTACTTTTTTTTATTCCAACCTCCCCACATTTTTTTAAAAAAGCAATAAAGCCACTGGAAATATTTTCACTATGTGCATTAGGAAGTGTGTGAGACTACACATCCTTACAAATGCTTTAAACTGAACTCACTCATTTAATCATAAAACTCCTCCCTGAATATTCAAAAACTGTCATTCATTTAAACAGAACTGGACTACATTATCAGTAACTTTGATCATGGAAACCAAGCCCCCTCCCCAATTCTTTAATCAAGACTATCTTAATAGCAGTCTATTCAGGGGTTTGGCTGCAATGACTCCTCCACCTGGACTTTCCTATCTATCTTCCTCCTGCATACATCTCTTCTCTGTCATCACCCCTGTATGGCTACACCAATACAACGTCACCTAATGTATTGTATTCCAGCATCAATGTAAGATGACCAAACAGAATGGATATCCTTGCAATATGCTCTGTCCTGACAAGGCTAGAGTTTTGATAATGCTTTCACTTTCCCTAATTTTTATTCAGAATAACCCGAAGCTGCCCATCCTTCTTCATGTGCCATGTGACTACTCTACTGCATATTCTACGTATTTTATGTACTATAAGACCATTGTAAACATTCAACAGGTTGACTGTTATTCAACAGGTTGACTGTTATTGAATTGTATCAAATTACACTCATTTATTTACAATAAACCCTTTATTGACCTCTGATTTTAATTGTTATAAATACCAGCAGTTTGCTTATAATCACTGTCATTCCAATAAAAATGTAAAAATGTTATTGCAATAATATGGAAAAAGGAAAAGGCAGACATTTCTCAATCTTTTCTGGAGCTCCTAATTCTAAATACTATCATCAGTATCATAAAATTAAATTAAAAGGGTTGGTTTTAATCAGGGTTAGGAAGACAACTTCATTAAGCTTGTATTGTGGTACTCAAAAGGAGGGATATAAACAATGAAAATGACAGTGAAATTTTCAACTTTTCCTCAGATGAAGAATAATTTCATTTTCAGACAGTGTGTCTCTGTGTAACTACTGTATTTGCTGGCCTATAAGACTTACTTCAGGGCAGGATATGGAGTCGAGACTGCCATGGTCGCCTTAGTGGATGATCTATGTCTGGGTATCGACAGGGGAAGTGCGACCCTGCTGGTACTCTTGGACCTCTCAGTGGCTTTCGATACCATAGACCATGGTATCCTTCTGGAACGCCTGAGAGGGCTGGGGATCGCGGGCACTGCACTTCAGTGGTTCCGGTCCTATCTCTCGGGTAGATACCAGATGGTGATGCTTGGGGACAGCTGCTCCTCGAAAAAAGAGCTTAAATCTGGCATCCCTCAGGGCGCCGTCCTGTCCCCAATGCTATTTAACATCTACATGAGACCGCTGGGAGAGATCATCAGGAGGCATGGAGCAAGGTGCTATCAGTACGCTGATGACACCCAGATATATCTCTCCATGCCTCGGATAATAGCATCGACTAAGGGTGGCATCTCGCCTCTAAATGAATGCCTTGAAGCAGTAATGGACTGGATGAGGAAAAACAGACTGAAGCTGATAAGACGGAGGTACTTGCTGTCAAGGGCCCTAGCCCAGGTATGGAGGTTTGTCAACCAGTTCTAGACGGCGTCACACTTCCCCTGAAAGACTGTGTCCGCAGCTTGGGGGTGCTCTTGGACTCAGCGCTTCAGATGACAGCTCAAATTGATGCGGCAGCCAGGAGCGCCTGCTATCAGCTTCGGCTGATACGCCAGCTGCGCCCCTTCCTGGACTTGGAACACCTAAAAACAGTGGTACATGCGCTGGTAACTTCACGGCTTGACTTCTGCAATGCGCTCTACATAGGGCTACCCATGTGCTTAGTCCGGAAACTTCAATTAATTCAGAATATGGCAGCCAGGTTGGTCACCGGAAGATCTAAAACTGACCACATAACACCTATATTGAAGTCTTTACACTGGCTGCCTATTAGTTTCCGGGCACAGTACAAGGTGTTGGTTTTTACCTTTAAAGCCCTTCATGGCTTGGGGCCAGCCTACTTGCGGGATCGCCTTCTCCCATATAATCCGCCCCGCACATTAAGGTCCTCTGGGAGGAATCTACTGCAGCCAATCAGAACTAGGTTGGCTGCGGTTACCCAGAGGACCTTTTCTTCAGTCACTCCCAGGTTATGGAATGGCCTGCCGGAGGAGACCCGGCACATTACCAGTCTTGACTGCTTTAAAAAAGCAGTCAAAACTGTCTCTTCCGACAGGCCTTCCCAGACTAGTGTTCCACTGCCTCTCATCAATTGTCCCTTTGTTTTTAATTGTTTTTAGTTGTTTTGTTTTTAACTTTTAGTTTTAATTTTATTTTAATCTGTTTTAATAGTTGGTGTGTTGGGGAGATGGTAGGGTTGGTGAGTGGGGAGGGTGGGCTACATTTTGATGTTTTAATATTTATATGTTTTGTAATGCCGCCTCGATCCATTTGGGAGAGGCGGGATAGAAATAATTTTTTTTTATTATTTTTATTATTATTATTATTATTATTATTATTATTATTATTATTATTATTACTTTTTTTCCTGAAAAACACTGTTTAAAAATGGGGTGCATCTTGTATGCTGATGTATCTTATATGCCAGCAAATAGTATTTGCCAGTGTATAAATGGCGTGTTTCTTATACACATGTGCATCTTATAGGCCGGCAAATACGGTACACTCCTTCTTTGTAAACAATAATTGTTTCTTAAACAGAAAAATCTTTTATCAATATAACATTTTTAATAAAAACACCTATGCTAAAGGTGGCAGGAAAACTGTCTGAGAGAACTGATGAAAATAAAAAGTAACGGAAGATAAAACAATTGAAATGAAGTAAAGAAATATTTTAAGATTTTCAAAGTCAGTCTTCAGCAGACCAATATTCTCAAGACAATTTTCTTAGTGAGTTGAAGGAAACGACAAAACATTATAATTACATTTTAGCTATGAAGCTATAACTCAAGATAGAAAAGATAACTTTTTTGAAAAATCAAGACAATAGCCTGATCCACACTCTCTTTGTTTGATGTCATTGTTCTACATAACCTTGCTTACACATTCTGCTCTCCGGGATTGTTACTGATTTGGTAGTGGAGTTAATGAATAGACAATTCTTGCACACTGAGAATAGCACATGGGTAAGGACAACTTCAGAAAGGTCATAGAACCCTTCACTGTCAACCCACAGCCAGATAAAACAGAATTTCTGGCCAACAGAACTATTTCTGTGAACAGGGAGGGACAATTTTTTCTTCCATGCACCATCAAAACCTGCTTTGGAGGATCTGGACATGCTTCGCATCAGGTTTCAGGTTGCCAGGTGAAAGGAGTGGGGAGATGTCCCATCATGCGAGTTAGCATCTGCTTTCATGATAATAAATTTAGGTTTCAATAATTTGGGACAGGAATCAGAACTAAAACACTCCTTAGCAGTCCTTATTATCTGACTTACCTCTCCTCCATTGACATATTCCATCACAAAACACAAACGGTCCTTGGTCTGGAATGAATACTTCAAAGACTTAAAGGGGGAAAAAAGAGTTATGGAATACTCAGTTTTCAAAAATGGTACGAATACAACAATCAGATGTGGGGGTTTTTTTCCTCTGTTCTCTTCTGTGTAATGCAGCATGTCTATTCAGAGGTAGGCCACAGTGAATTAAGAAGGGCTTACATGCAGATAAATTTGTATAGGACTGCAACTTAAGGTATGTAAAAGTAATTCATTTCAGAAGGGAGTTCAATAGGTATACAAACAAATCAAGGAATAGTTAAAATATGCATATTATGTATGTTACTATATATGTCCAAAATATAGTGAACTGTGACATTCATGTGTGAGTAGGAAAATTCCCAGAAAAGAGAAGAGATTTCTTGAAAAGTGAAATTACCAGTGAATGTTCACCTAAATATAATTATCAACATTGATAATTATCAGTACTGAGAGATATACATCCACTTCTATTTTCAAACTTTCACAATGAATATATAAATCTTTGCACATTAATGTTGATTGGCCACTAATTAATTCATTATTTTATTTTGACATATTTATATCTTGCCCTATTATATCCTGCATGGAAATCACATCATAAAACAGACGTTTTAAAAAGATCAATAAAATTTCAGAGTTACAAAATCAAGGAAACCACCACAATAAGGATTTCAAAAGTAGCATTGATCCAATTCAGTGATTCAGCTGAAAGAGACAGACAAGTGTCTCCCTGGTGGATCTCTCCTTAGTCTGTCCTGGGAGAACCTGAAAGAAGCCCTGATTCTCTTTACCCTTCCTGCTGTCACTGCATTTCTTTGGTGCTTCTCCACTGTTGCAGGGAGAGCAGAAGGGATCTATAGGTGCTTCTTTTAGGTTCTCCTGGTATAGACAAACCTCTCACCTTAGTCCATCCTGGAAGAACCTGAAAGAAGCCCCTATGCCCTCTACTTTTCCCACAGCAGCAGCAACTCTTTGGCACATCCCTGCTGGAGTGGGGAAAGTGGAGGGGGTTGGGGGAACCTGAAAGAAGCCCTCATCCTCTCTACTCTCTTTGCTGTGGAGGTGGTTCTTTGGTGCTTCTTTACTGTAGTAGGAAGAGTAGAGGAGGTCACCCAGCGCTCCTTTTAGATTCTCCAGGAATGGACTAAGCTCTTACCATAGTCTGTCTCTGAAGAACTTAACAGAAGCACTGACCCCCTATAATTACCCTCCTGTGGCACAGCTTCTGGTCTAGATGGGAAAATGGCATCAGTGACAAGCGGCTCCATTTTTGCCATGCAACCCACCTTCCTCAAACCCAAGTCCTCATCAGTATATGCCAGCTCAGAAGCAATAAAGAGAACAAATCTCCCAGCTCCTCCATGAAAGGACATATCACCCATCAAGCTCCCCATCCAGCTGTCTTTCCCTCTCACCTCCCCTGCTCCCACCTGGTTCCTCAGCATGGTCATCTCTTTTTTGTCCCTCTCCCTGCTACGTTACCCTATCCTGGGGGAACCTAAAAGAAGCACTGACCACTCTGCTGTATCAGCCACAGCACTGGGCCAGAAGTGCTGTGGCACTGGGCTGGAAAATTTAATTCAAAAATTAATACTGCATCTTAACTTTCATCTGCATGTATTACTTTCATTACCTCTTCAGAAGTTTTACCCTCAACTTATCCACGGGTCATTTCAAACTGTAATTTTGGCCTCAAAACCAGCCCTCATCTTATACATGAGGTCAACTTATACATGTGTATATACAGTATATTAAGATCTTAAATGAGGGGCACAGTACTGCTTCTATCTGATTTTTAAATCAACCTGTCACCATTTATGAAGTTGATAAGATCTGATGCACCCCATCTGTTTCAGCCAACACCATCTTGAGGAAACTAACACATAGAACTGGCAAGCCTTCAAAGCATAGCTCCTGATGCATATAGCTCACCACTAAAAGTGTCCTGGATCCTGGCTACAACTGAATTTATCAGAGAAAGCACCATCCTGCAGACATTAACACTTATAATTGGGAAGTCTTTGAAGGATATCTCCTGATGCACAAAACTCATCACATTTCAAATTTCTTTTTCTTTACATCTATTAGAGTCCTGTTAGTTACCTGGCATTAACTAGATATATCGTTTATCACTAACTGAGATGCCTTATAGATGGTATAAAGTCACAACAATTAACAACTTATCAAAGTGAGCACTTTGAAAGCCTGATTTTTCTTACATTTGTGCAAGATGAAGGTCTGTCTTCATCTTTCCCTGATGTTTCCTCTAATTTATCTCCAAGTTTCCAGTATTGTTAAATACAAAAACCACAATCAGTACTGATATCAGCTATGAAATATTTGTAGGATTACCAACTCCACAACACTGCAGGTGCAACAGGCACATGGAATTTGTGGACACTTTAACAGACAAATCACTCTGCTTGCATTACCCCTACTCCTCAGAACCAAACTAAAAAAGAAATAAGAACCCAGAGTTTATAGTCCAAAAGAGTAGGGTGCTTCACCCCATCACTCCGGGATGAAACACTCTCTTATTTGGACTGCAGAACATTTCTCAAAATAAGAAATGAGAAATAAAATTATGTTTGCTTCCTCTCAATAGTGTGAAGATAGATTTCTATATAAGACAGCTGAATAAAGTTAAGGGTTGAAAGGCAGATATAGTTTTCACCAACTGGTTCTGAAGTTAACTAGAACAATGAGTTGAACAGATAGACCATGTTTCAACAACTCATAGAAAAAGGTCATTTTTCACCAAGAAGACATAACAGAGGCCATTTCTGCACTAGACTGCTATAGTGCTATTATTCCACTTTCAACATCCTATGGAATCCTGGGTTTTGCAGCTTAGGGAGGGGCCTTTGAGGCCCTTCCCTAAACTGCAAACCCCAGGATTCCATAGGATGTTGAAAGTGGAGTAATAACACTATTAACAGTATAGCGTGAAATGGTCAAAAACAGCATAAACTGATGTGAAACTGATTTCATGAAAAAAGATTTAAAAGCCAGTCTCCATAACTACTAAAATAATGCTAAATTATACTGTATTTATTGTACTATCCTCTATCAATCCAGAAAAAGGAAACATTTCAAAATAAAAATAAAAAGTCCATATAGAACTAGAACATCCACTTACTTCAGAAGCACTAAAGAAGCACTAATAACAACAATAATTTAATTCAGTAATAATGGCTGGCATTGTATTGAGTATAAATGCATAAGCTAGACATGTGTTCATGTCAATATTCCTGTTTATGATCATGGTACTATTATCACAGTTGCAAATACCCCCCCATACCCACCTAAAAGGCCAGCAGCCACACTGAGTCACAAACGTTTGTTCTGCTTGTAACTGGAGTGCAGCAGGATAACATTTCCAGCCCCCCTCCCACCAGGAACCTCTGGTGCAATAAACAAAAGCAGGACCCCTATCACTACTCCTCAGTGCACCAAAGATCACTAGTGGTAGGGTGCTGGAAATGTCATCTGTTCCATCCTGATCACCCATAGAACAAACCTGTTTTGCTCAGTGTGGTTGCTGGTTGTTAAATAGGTTTGGGGAAGTGGTTCAGGGAACTATACCTATTTATGCTTTCATAACTTTGTGATACAGGATCTCAACTAACATTTTAATTCCAATAGGCTTTGTAACTGAAGGCTTTCAAAGAAAGGCCTTTGAGGGTGTTTTTAAATTGTACTGTTTCTAACTTTCTAGATTATGTTTAATTATATGTTTTATATTGTTTTAGCATGGTTAATAATTTAATTCTATTTTGATATCGATCTTTTTTATGTTTATAGCCATATTGTACTCTCTTTAATTAAGCCACTGTAAGGCTCAGTTTTGGGAAAAGACAGGGTATAGATAAAGTCATTAATAATAATGTTAATGATTATAATGACAATAGAAAGTATTCTCCAGAAAGTCTATGCATGCAAACAGTAAGAATTATGCTTATCAAAAAGATCCCTCTGAAAAATAATCAAGGTGATGCTATTTCTTTTTAGTTCCTGACAGGCAGCTGACACTGCAATGTTCTATCTGCTCTTAAAACCAGAATTGGCCTTTGGTACATTTTAGCTATGTGTTTTTATTTATCTATACTCACCGTTAAAAAAGGGTGTCTAGTGTTTTTCAATACTCTACTTTCTGTAAGTGTGTGAGCCACTTCATCCTGAAAAGTAAACAATGTAACTTCAATAATGAATTTCAAAAGAAGTAATTAGAAAGTTAAAATTAGATCACTAGAAGAAAAAAAAATCCAAAAAGATTCTGTAGTATCTTGAAATAAATTAATTTTAAAGGGGAGGAAAGGGGATACCATAAGAGGAGAAAATAAGCCAGAGGTTTTAAAGAAAATAAACTACATTAAAAAAAATTCAACCATCTCTCTATCTTGACTGTCACAGTAGTTGGACAATATTATGGCTCTAGAGAACTAAACTGTTAGAACTAGTACTAGACAATGGGGAAACTTGTCTACTTTTAATCCATATATTATTAAAAAAAAGAAAATATTGTCACAGAGTATGCCAGTAAAAATATCTGGGCTTTTTAGCACTATCTGTTAGAACATCAGGATACCAATTAACAAATAAATAAAATAAACAGGCTATTGTGGAATCATGCTAACTGTTCCCAAACTCTCTGTATGTATGCTATGCAGCTTCAGGCAACATTAACAAAGAACATAGCAACAGACCACAGAGCTTCCTATGCAGAAGAACCAAGATTGAATTCTAGTATTTCCAGGAAAAAGGTCAGGTGGGATGTGAGATGAGAATTTCTGCTTGGGACTCTGGAAAGATGCCGACAGTTCAAATATGTAAGACTAGCTTAAACAAACAGTCTAACTTGATACAAGGCAGTTTCTTAGGACTATGATTAATCCGAGCAACAATGTGACTCCATTAGCAATATAATCATTGTAGCACTGAGGGCTTTAAGCCTTATTCTAAGAATTATTTTGTGCAATTGTTTATATTCTGCTGTTAGGTAGAAAGTAGTGGTTTCTTGGAAGGATCAATTTCCATATCCAGTTGACTAAAGCATCCCAATTCCTCCTGCTAATAGCAGTGAGGAAATAGTGATCTTCCCTGCATCAGTATCACCTGCATGGGTGTGGTGGTGGAGCTATGAACTAAGTCTCTCCACCCAACCCATGCAATCTTGACTCCATCAAATTCATACAGGATTGTAAACTTGGGCTTTCATGCCTTGTCCCTCCCCAACCATGATCCTTCCTGTGAGAGAGAGAGAGAGAGCAGAAGAGAAACAGCCAGTGACGGAAACAGAGAGAATGAACACTCCTGTCTTCATCCACCACACGGTCTGCTCATTTGTGTGACCCCCAAAGGGTTCCAGGGCAATCAATGAATCCTCCCATCCTCCAAAACACTGTTCTGACATTCACTAAATCATGAGCAACATAATCCTACTAATGTTTCAATAAGCAAATATCATTCAGGTTCTCTCTTATACTCCTTGGACCTAATGCCAGAAGAAAGATGAGATATAAATTAAATAAATAAACAAATTACCAGATGATCTATAAGGGTAAAAATGTCCATTGATAGACGGCAATAAAATTTAGCAAGACAATTATATGAGATACATATGCATACCTTTGCAATAATAACTTCCTTTTTCAAAATCTTCATAGCATAGTATTTCCCACTTGCCTTCTCTCGGACCAGAATAACTTTGCCAAAGGTGCCTTTGCCAAGCAGTTTCAAGTAATCAAAATCATTCATTGTCTGTATGGAGTACAAGACCAAGAATTAATAGGATTTACACCTTGCAGATGTTGTATTCATTAAAATGCTGTTGTCCTGCCATCAAATACTATGATTATCAAACATTTCTTTTTTTAAAAAAAAAAAAGCATCAAGGGCACAAATCACACTGAGAATATTACACAGAGAAAAAAGAATCTAGTATGATGTTACATCTTTAGCTCATTCTTCTTTTACAAGTACTACAGTGCACAGATGTGTTTGCCAAGGGAGCATGCCAGAACATATAAAATGTCAGTGATTCTAGATGCTATATGCACCTATGCATTACACAGAAGAATAATTATTAGTCTAGTCTGAATGTTTTTGCTGCTGCCAGTTTAAGAATGATTATCAACTACACAGGATCCAAAAGAAATACGACAGCTCACTAAGCTTTCTTTAACACCATAATGCTCCCGGCTCTGAAGCTCCACATGGAAAGATTTTCTGAATGTACACGGTCTGCTGATCGTATAGCATGCCAGCAACAGGCTGCAGCATAATGCCAACTATCAGCCTGTTTATTTTCTTTGGGTACAGAGTTTGCAGATTGTTTTCACAGGCAGAGTGGAAGATGTTAAGTGGGCAAAAATAAAATTTCAGCTATCTAAACCAGTGCAAGGCAGGACTAAGGGAAGTGTATGTGGTGGATAGGAATGAAAATGTTTGAACAAAAACAAAAGATAATATCCAGCTAGGTTAAAATGTAAAGGAATTCAAAACTACATGTTTAAAGTCAATGCTAGTGTTCACTGTATACAGATGCCAGGAAACAAGAAAAACAATCACTGAACTACTTTTTGCTATAGCAATCAGGAGAGAACTGAGGGCTTCCTCAGTTCCTAAAAGGTTAAATGTATGATGAAAAATCTCTCTTGAACTGAATGGGGAAGCGATGTCTGATTCCTGTCTAGTATTCAAAAGTATTTCCAAAGCTTCCTATATGCATATGAAAAATCTTTTTATCAATCTGCAAAGGGACTACAAAGAATATTGAAATGAAATGGTTTCCTATTTACACACACACATATGGAGGGAGGGAGAGAGAGGCGCACAGAAGTCATCTTCCTATGGTACTGACAATGCAGCTGTTGTATGTTTCTGTAGGTCCATTTCCAAGCATAGTTCAAAGTGCTGGTTATGCCATATGAAGCCCTATACAACTTGGACCCAGGCTACCTGAAGGACTCTTTCTGACCAGCTGAACTTGCCTATATTCGAGATCTTAAGAGAAAGTTCCTATCTTGCTCTCATAACCATCACAGGCATGTTTCATGAGAATCCAAGGGACAGTATCCCCCTCCCAGCTGTCCTTATGCTAACAGAGTAAAAATCCTATCATCAGTTACACTTTTGGCAGATGCTTGGCCACTGGAGAAGGGGCTCTTCTTGGGTGAGGCTTGATGTATTTTTTTCCTTACCCCATGGGCTTTTAAATTGTTTCTAATCTGGCTGTCATATTAAAATAATTGCCTGTTTAATTTTGTTTTTAATGGAATAAGTTACTGGGCTTTTAATTATGTTGTGAACTGGCTTTGGTCCCAACACTAAAAGGCAAGAGTTGTGGGGAGATACACATTGAAGAAAAATAACAGCCAAGATTCTGACTCATTGAACATAGTTACGAGGATGGAGCTCCATTAGGACAGCTACAAAGATGGAACCCTGTTGCCATAGCTACATCTCCCAACTGAACTTCCTTAAACCCACCTTAGAAGGCAGGCAGTCACATCAAGCAAAAGGAAGTCCTAGGTGCTGGAGAGCAGGGCACTGAAGGGTGACATGTGCAGTCCTCTCCCATCAGTGAGGCATAGTGCATAAAGCCATAGGAGGGTCACAACTATTTTCTGCATTCCACCTCACTGGTGGAGGGACTGCTATGAGTCATTGTTCTGCACCTCATTTTCCGGTGCCTTGTAACTCTTTCAATTAGTGCATCTGCCTGGCTTCTCAGGTGGGTTTAAGGAAGGGTCACATCAGGAGGCAGAGCTATGATGACAGAGCTCTGTTGTTATAGTTGTTTCTCCTGATGCAGGATCTTGGCCATAGTATACATAGGTGAGGTACCATCCTATAGCTTCCTCCCATCTCTGAAGCTGTTGAGCTGGACAGGGGTCATACTGTCAGGTGAAAAGATCTCTGTTATGCAGCCTGCCCCCAATCAAAAAGCTATTTTTTGGCAGCTGTGTAAACATGGAGACTAGGCTGGAGAGGGAATGAGACATTCTACCTAACTGGACATGCTCTCTGCCAACCATTCACCTGGTGAAGGTTTGTGGGGACGGGGGAGAATTTTTGAACTCGGATGCTTGAACATTGCTTGAGCTGGCACACTTCCTCCATTTCAACTTTTCAGCTGGGAAAGACTAGGGGGAGGGCATCTGCCCAGGGTAGAACAACAAGAGAGCTTGACAGAGAGGGTCTTGGTGACTGAGGAAGAAATTGAAGATGGAAAGAAATCAGTTTAATAATGGCAAAACAATGTCTTTATATCTTAAACACTATCATGTACTTTCCTACATAGATTTAATCTATGGAACAGAACACTCTTCTTTCTTTTTTGTTTCTCTCGTAATCTGATTAGGTTCTTCTTATAAGAGTACCAGCTGCTGCAGAATTCCAGGTTTAGATCGGGTACAGAAATAACCAACACCAGTGTGTAATATTAACTGAGTATATAATACTTAAAACGTTAAGAAACTTTAAGAGTAGTATGATGAAAATCTACAGATCAATCATCTTTAACTATAATAAACAGTATTCATAACCAAAAACCTTCAAATCAAGCTGTCTGCTGAATGTGGACAATGTGGACCACTGAATGCTTGGGTTTTTTTAAATTAAATTCATTGTACTGGGAGAAATGATATAAAAATATTATATGAAATAATAATAAAAAACTAACAGATATATTTTAATATTAATCCAGACTTGAAAAACTTAATAGCAATAATTATATTTTCTTATCTCTATTAATATCAACTGACTATTAGAGACAATCTGTTTTACGCTATATTCTACCAACACCTGAAACTTAGAAGAATCATAACTTTTATTAATCTATATATTTGCCTGTAGTTTGGCTTCTGAAAACTGTTTTCATATCCAACCAGCATTCCTTGGCATGTTTTTCAACTATCTGTCAGATTTCAATGTATGTAGCAACACATCCTCATAGATCACACTTAAAAATATGCTGGACTCATTGTGCTATATAATATGTACATACTCTCAGTCAGTTCCAACAGAATAACTCCAGAGAGGAGTATCATCTAACCTTGCCAAAATTTCACAGATGTTATTAACCTGAAATTTTATTTTATGTCTACTGGAGGGAAGTGTCCAATTCTATATACAGAATGGAAAGAAGATACTAGTCTTGTATCAAGCTGGTTAAAAAATGTTTTCTGTCAAGTTGATTGGTGGAAGGGGAACAGAATGATGCAAACTTTCACTGCCAGCCCACTGTATTTCTGTGCTGCCTGTGAAGGAAGAGACTTCCCTTCCTCCTGCAGATAGCACTGGAATCAAGAACATCAGTGCAAGAAGAATGGAGTGATTTGTTCATCCACTGCCAGACTGGGTTATTCCCCTACCTGGAGTTCCTGGTTGCCTATGGCTAACCAGATGAAAAATCTATGGAAATTATTTTGCTATTTTACTACTCTAAAAAAATTATTTTCAGCATGGGTAACCACGGTCCAGCATACCCAACAACCCATGGCCACATAACTACTGAAAAATGGCTAGAATTCTGAACCAGCCAGAATGTTAACAACTGTTCCTTCACTAGAAAATATTGCCACAGTTGTGCTGAATTACAGGAGCCTGGACAGAGATTGTACAGCCACTGACTAACCCCTTCCAAGATCTACACGGCTCAGCTCCTATGGCCCCTTTTTCACCATTCCCAGGAATCATGAATTCACAGTGACAACCCTACTAAACAGGCATTCTGTGGCTGATGGACAGTGAGGGGTGGAGAAGGATCTGGCTATGTCCCATAGTCAAGATACAGACTAATGACATCTGCATCTGCAATCCTCTGAGCTCTCCACCAGGCACAGAACTTAGGGATGATGGAAAGCACAATCTCCACAAGGACAAAACACAATCTCCACATTGACAAAAAAAAAAAAAGAAGACATATATAAATGTAAACTTATGCTTACATATGTCACTGAAAGGATGTTGGCCCCTGTAAGGTGGATGGACAGGACTCAAAAGTAGTCACTCATGTCAGGGTCACAACACTGCATAGTATCAAATAATCTAGGTCAATAAAGTGCTCAACCAATATAACTGGCCATTTTTTTTTGTTTTTTTAGACTTTTCTGGAATAGACAGCCAATGGGATTGAGTTCCAACTTTCTTAATTATGGTTTATACACACCACAATTTCCCTAACTCATATGAATCCATTGTTTGTTGTGAAGTCTGGACTAGGACTGGGACTTGGCAGGAGTTAAGCACCTTTGATGCTGAGATTTTTAAGACAAGTACAGGAGAACTGAAATATTCCAAATTACTATATTTTGATCTTTCAGTTTATGAGTTCATACTTAAGTTCTACCAAAGGCAATCTCTAATTACCTTTCTTTTATGATGAGTTGTGGAAGCATCCATTTCCTCCTCTCCAATATTATCAATTTGTGAGGTGGGACTACAGTTCATTCTCTCCTCTTCCTGCCTCTGAAGCCTGTCTGCTACTGCTTGGATGGCTTCTGTCCATTCCTCCCTGTCAAAAACAGGAGAGTTCTCATAATAAATTTCATAAATGTACAACTAAAAGAGGGGCATGTGGATATGAGAGAGAATATACACAAACAAGTTTAAACTCAAAAAAAATCTCAGTTTTCCTGATGTAGTTTCTCTTCTTCTGTGCATTGCTTCTTACAAAGGGATCTCCTGCTACTGACTTCCCATCTCTATAGGCTATGATCCAATTGGATCATATGTTCAAAGTCAACAGAAGGATTCTTCCTAAGAAATGAAAGGTTTTGCAAATTTCTACATAAATGTTTCTTTAACTTAGAGTCCTATGGATTATTTTTGTGTGATAAGTTCTAGCAGCTTCATCAATAGTGCTCCTTCTCTACGGTTCTATTGCAAATTTATTCTGAACTGATTTGTCACTTTCTGGGCCAAAAAAGGCACAGTAATATTCATAACAAATAGATAATAAGCAATTCTGTCTTTCCTTTTTCAACTATCTTTTCAGCAGGACATCTCTCCAACTTCCCACCCCATTAAAGTGAATGGAATTATTCATCTGAAGGATTAGGAAAATCTATACTGACCAAAATAGTTTTGGCGTCTTTGTCAGGAGTCTTTGTCAGGAGATGAATTTCTCTCTCCCTCTTCTAGTCTTTTTGTTTGTGGGGAGAGGCAGTAAAGAGTCACTTCACTCCATGCAAAAAAATAGCAAAAACATTGCATTCACTTGAATGGAGGAGGAATACTTGAATGGATATTCTTCTGTGTGCACATGTCTGTACCCCCTGTACTGTGTTCCTTTTTTATCTCTTGTTGTTGTGTACCTTCAGGTTGTTTCCAACTTATGGTGACCCTAAAGCAAGCCTATCATAGAGTTTGGAAAGATTTGTTCAGAGAGGGTTTGCCTTTGCCTTCCTCCAAGGTTTTTATCCTAATCTATTCTATTTTCCTCACCTTTGTTTCACAACTCTCTCTGTTAACCTCTCCACTTTCTCTGCTTTCCTGATTTTGGCTTTCTATTTCTCTCCCTCTCTCTCTATATATATATGAGAGACAAACTTACAGAAAAAGTGCAGGCCTGAATAATTTGTGAGCTATTTTTTGAGCCTACAGTACTTTCTTCAGGGGCCTAAATGTGCCTGTTGGACCTGAAAGATTAATAACTCCAGCCTCAGAGATACATTTATTACTTATGAGCATTTCTAAATGGGAAACTGAACTTTATATTTCAACGTTCTGAAAATGCACATTACCCAAAAGTAAATAATATATTCAAGTAGGATTTCCTTCTAAACAATAAATTTAGAATCAAAGTGTAAATGCTGAAATTTTTAAAGACAAAACGTGGAAAGTAGCGAGACAAATACATACCAATTTATATCATAGCAACTGGGAGTCAGAAGAATTCAAATGGCAATGCAAGAATGACAAATATTACACAAGATAGCAGAAGTCACCATTAATGAATTAGGTTAACTAAAATCTTGCACTGAACATGATTATCTTCTTTATGTCTTCTTGCATGTAAATGATTGATGTTCATGCTGTATTTCACAGTATTTTATGTGTAATCTCTATTATGTATTAGACAATTCAAATTTTCTAGATCAGATTTAAAATACTGTAAAAACATTGAATAAAGTGTTTTTAAATTAGCAATATTTATGCAACTCTTCTCATAAATGTTACAATAAAAGCACACAATGTGAAGATGTCTAATTTTTAGGCTTAATTAAAAGTAAGATGCATGAATCTATCTCTTAAATAATTCAGCCGACATAATAAATCTCACCGTTCTTCTGGTGTATCTACATGAAATGTCCTTTCTATCACAGTGGTCCACTGAAGACATCGGATAATAAACGTGTTTGGTTTCGGTCTCTCTGTTTTCATCAGCTGGCATTCTAGAAAAATAATAGTTTTTAACATTCTGTTTTCATAGGATGAGAACATCATCTAAATTAGTGTGTTCAAATTTCATATAATTTAAATATCTGACCACTAAAGTTATACGCAACAGGAGTACATACTGAGGTATCCCTAGAGCCAATTAAATGCAACTAAAGCTGCAATCCTATACCTGGAAGTAAGTCCAACTGAGAACAATGACAACTACTTCTTAGTCAATTGGTCCCACAGTTTAGCAGTCTAATGTTGTATTCCTTCTTAACCATAATTTATATTTTGAAGTATATTACGCAGTTAGAAGTTATTACTGATAGAATAAAATGGCAAATAATTAAATTATCCAAAATTAAACTGAAATGAAGTTAATAGGTTGTGCTCAGCTGTGCCCCTCCAACAGTCTTTATTCAGCTAACGACTTCTGTGGACAGAAGGACAAAAGAGCCAACAGTGACCACTCTCTTCCTCTACAGTCCACTGTATCTCCTCTTTTCCCTACCTCAGGAACAGAAGACTGAAATACTCTTTCAAACAATATGGAATGGACTACAGGAGAAAGGAAGAATTTTAGAAAATCACTTCTGTTTTTCTATTCACAACCTCTTCTCTGGGTAGAAGAGCTTGCAAAACTGCAGCTATACAGAACTACATACAATTGACAAATATCATAAATGTACACAGAGCCAATGGCCCACACTCTGTTCAGAAGTTACGATATATTATAAGTGAGTTTGACCAAATTCTAAGAAAGGTTCATCACAGGATTGGTGCAAGTCAGAAATGGAAATAACTTGCAGGCACACAACAACAACAACAACAACTGCTGGGGATTCAGATTAACTGTCATAAATGGCTGAACTTAACCCCCAAAACCTACTATTGCAACTTAGCAGGCCACCAACCTAAGTATTTCTGAGGCACTAGAGATTAGAGCGCTGCACATTCCAAGTTGTAGAGTGCCCTGCAACAAACATTTGTGGCAGGACCCCAAAGGTTTTCTCCAGGTCTCTGTTCTCAAGGCACCCTGTAAATGGGAACAAGCTGCAGACATCATTTCTCAGGACTCTAACCTACAGCATCTCAAAAAATGAGAGCACTGCTAGCCTGCAAAGGTAGAATGTGGGAGGCATCATCAGTCATACATTTATGTAGTTATGATGATGGTTCAGGATCTTAGCCTTTTAATGAGGAACATTCATTAATAAATACAGTATGAAAATTACAACAAACTAATGTGATAATATTAAATACAGAACTTACGATACTCACCTCTCATTATTTTTCCTTTTCCTTTCCATTTACACAATTCTTGCCAAGATAAGAGATCTTTTCTAAAACACTTCTGCTCTTCCAAATATTTTTTGTGAACATGTACTCATACAGACATATAGAACCACATAATCTTTCCTTCAAAAATCCAAAGTATTTTTGTTTTGTTTCATGTGGCAGTGACAGAGTTGAACAAAACAGATAATTCTTATCTCCTTGACAGAAACATATATCACTAATATTTATAAGTTAAGGAGGTGTGGCACTGACAGAGTAGAACAGAACAGATCATTCTTATCTTCTTGATATAAAACAGATATCATTTATAAATTAAAGAGGGCTCACTGATTCCAAATACTATGAACACCCCAAAAACAAAGCCCACTCTCTGGCCTCCTCACATACCAATAGAGGGACTAATCAGTCATTTTAATTCAAAATCACTATTTTGACTCAGCATGGATACCAATGGGACCTCTGTCAATCATGATGCATCATCCTTCTGCTTGCCATCATAACTCAAAGGGAGAAAAGAGTGTTTACATTTTCTCTCTGAATGTATTGCTTCAACAAGGGCACGTGAACCAAAACCCCTTTCCTTAACCCATTTTTGCTGATATTTTAAGATCTATTTACTCAAAAGGAGACCTCTTCTGTTCCTCTTCAAGACACTGGCCCTTTTCACATGGCATTTGCCATGCGAAAGGGCCCCTCGAGGATTGAGCGAATGTGAGGAGTGGTCCACACGACGCACTCAAATTGCGTGACACTCCAGGGTCTGGCAGGTGTCCACAATCAATCAGTGGCGCACAGCATTCAAAGTTCAGCCAACTAGTATGTATAGACCTCTCTCCATATTTGCGACTTTGATTATTCGCAAGGTGTGTGCGTTCCTCCCCCCACACATTCCCTTACATTTTGCTAGGCACGGATAAGGAATGCAAGCAGCCGGATAAAAGGCAAGGAAATGGGGGGAGGCACTCGCGTACTCACTTCTTCCCTCCAGAGTTCCCCGCTTCCATTCCCTTGCTTCTAGCCACAGCACTGAGAACTCACACTGAGGCAATAGCCAAAGGAAGGGGGAAGCTCGTGTGAGCCTTCCTTCTCCCCTTTGGAACTCCTCCCTCCCGTTCCTTTGCCTCTGGCCCCAACGTTGAGAACTCATACCAAGGCAATAGGCATTCTTCCCATTCCCTTTCTTCTGGCTCCAATGCTGAGAATTCTCACTGAGGCAAAAAGGAAGAGAATGGGGGAAGCATGCACTCACCTTCCTTCTCCCTTCCAGAGATTTCCCTTCCCATTTCCTTGTGTCTAGCCTTGACATTCAAAAGGGAAGGGGATGGGAGGGGTATCACAGGGGGAGTTATTTTGTTTTTCCACTTTTGCAGGGGTTCCATGCACTGAGCCCTCGTGAAAGTGGAGAGGCCACTGTACTCTGTGCCAGATTGCCTTGTGCTGTTCTAATGATGAATTCTGAAAACCTACATTTGACAGCAGTATCAGTACTGCTGGGAAAGTTCAGAGCTAGCTTAGTAGCCGTATTCCCTTTTCCTTTATTTTAAATTTTATTTCTTGTGAGACAAATGTGTGGGTGAGAGTGAGGGAATGTGATGACAACATCAGGGCACAAAAACTCTGGAGTGGAAGAAATAGCAAATTGAGGAAAGAATCCCAATAATTCAGTACAGGTCTATTTTTTTTTATTCTCAATAACCTCAGTTTTCAAACACACATACCCTTGACAGTCCTTCCCAATGCAAGACAATTTGACTTAAAGGCAATGCGTACCCATACCAATCAATATAGAACAATTCTCTATTGATTCACAGAAGGTCACTGAAGCTGGTTTATATTTTCATCTTTTCACATGCTACTTCTTCATAAATATTACTTCCAAATGAAGTAAAAATACTATCAAGTAGACATGAACAGCTCTGAATACTGGTTGCTGGATGCTTTTCTGCTGCAGTAAATTAAATATAAATATATTTAGGCAGTGTATTCATCCTGTGAGCCAAGAGACCACTGAACACAATTCTCAGAGACTAAAGTATATTTCTGCTTTACATTAATATACTGGTTTAACTTTATGACAGGTTGGAGAGTTAAACAGATGCTTTTTAGAAACACAGAGTAAATTCAGACTGAACTATCTGTAGAAGCCAAGATGACTCAAGTGAGACTGTCATATTGGACATATCATGAGAAGACAAGACTTGCTAGAAAAGACAATAAAGCTTGGTAAGGAGGAAGGCGACAGAAAAAGAGGAAGATGGTATTTACATATGGATGTACTCAATCAAGGAAGCCACAGCTGAGACCTGGAAGTCTCTCATTCATAGGGTTGCCATAAGTCGAAGCTGGCTTGATGGCAGTTAACAACAAATTATGAGTAACTGTATGGAAACACCATTTTGTTTTTGCATTGTTCTTATCATTTTGTGAGCTGTTTCATATACACTTTGTGGAAAAAGTTGTATAAAAAGTTACATAAATTTAAAGTGAAGATGGAAATCTTTGGGGAGAAATGAGAAAGTCTCCTTCAAGTTTCAAATCCATATCTTTTCCTAATGAAGTCTGGAAATACATTCTTATTGAAAATAAAATACCAACATACAGTCCTACCTCCACATTCAAGGGTTTGACCTTCGCAAATCTGATTATTTGTGATGCATGCACATGCCTTCCCCCCTTCTTCTCCCTCTATTCCCTTGCATTTTGCTGGGTGCAGAGAAGGAAGGCAAACATACAGACAAAAGGCAAGGAAATGGAAGGGAAGACACTAATGCACCTTCCTTCTGCCCTCTGGATCTCCTCCTCCCATTCCCTTGCTTCTGGCCTCAGTGCTAAAAACCTGGGCCAAGATAATAGAGAAAAGTAATGGGGAAGGAGGTTGATGCGAAGCTTCCTTCTGCCTTCCTTCTCCCCTCTGGAGCTCCCTGTTCCCATTGCCTTGCATCTGGCCCTGGTGCACAAAAAGCAAGGGAATAACGGGAATAACGGGGAATCCTGGAAGGGAATGCGAGGGGGATAACGGGAGAATGTTTTTTTCACTTTCACAAGAGTTCCGTGTCCTAAACTTTTGCGAAAGTGAAGAAGTCACTGTATTTTAAAACTAAAGCAAATTCAAATTCCCTACCGTAACATAATACAACAAAATCTAAACTCTATTCGCCTTCTCAGCTATGTGGGGACTGAACACAAAGGGTAATAAAATCATAATTCTCTGTTGCTAATGGAGCTGAAAGTTTATTATCTGGGTTTTTTGGGGGGGGCTTGTTGCCTTTTCCCCCTGGTCTCCACATGGCCAAGAAGGGGAGTGGTCTTTGTCTGCATTGAGATCCCCTCCAGGACAACTGAGCTAGAACAGAAACATCTGATACAAAAAGAAGACCTACGACTCTAACACTGTAACCTTTCTTTTCCTGTATAATTTTTTAACATCTTTTGCCTGATGAAGAAGCCCACAGAGTTTCAAAAGCTTGCATGATGTATTTTCTGCATTTCAGTTGGCCAGTAAAGGTGTTTCACTTTAGTGGATTTTAGATTTTGTTGTATTTTTCTGCATGGCCAACAACGGCTATCCTTAAATATGTTTCGTAAGCACTGTGCAAGATCCAAATTTAAAAGATATATTCTGTGGCATATATTTGTTGTCCTTTATGGAAATGCCAATTTTAACACAAAAGAATATTGTATGTTAAAAAAATTCAGCAACCACAATAAAACCTAGAAAGATGTAAATAAAAAAAATACAAAGTTGTGCTTGCATTTTCATTCTCAATATAAAAACAAATAATGCTTCTTTAATAAACACATAAAATACAATAGAGTTGGAATCAGATTTTGTAATGTGAAATAGGGATGGCAGAAAAAGACCTCCTTCCCCATCTGTCTAAGATACTCCTTCCAGTTGCTGAGTATATTACACAGAAAATCCAGGAACCCTGATGAATGGGACAAGTTGTGGTGTATGGGGGGGGATCTGCCCCACTGGCCACAGGCACTTTTCATGATCATTTCTGTTCACAGGCAACAGATTCTCAGCCCATCATTTACATTTACTGACATATCTGAACATAGTCTCTACCCTTGCAAAAAGCTTATGGTTTCAGGTCCTTAGAATAAAAACCTTGAAAGTTCATGGTTCAGTTTTCCAGCAGCACATTCTTTTTAAGGTTTGTTTTAATTATTAATTAAGGCTGTTCACTGGCCAGAATGGGTCCTATCACTCTGATTCATCAAACTGCACTGCAGCCTGGGAAATTCTCTAACTCAGGGGTAGGCAACTGTGGGAATGGGGCAGGGGCCAATTCTCCTCCCCTCATGACATGCTACTATGGTTCAGTTCACTGAAAGTGGTATCATATCACTTACAGCCACAGTTTTTATCTATTTTGATTTTTTGGGTTTTGGGCTACGAGGGGATTCAGGAGGAAAGTAAACTGCTGTATTTGTAGCCAATTTTAAGCACATTTGGTTGGTCTTCTGGCAAAAAAATGGCTGAAAATCAGCACAAAATGATTTTTTTTACAGGTTGGAGTCTCTGGGAGGCTGACAGAGGGCTTCAGGTGTCACTGACAGGCACACAGGGCTTCATACAGCCTGCAGGCTGCACTTTGTCAACCTCAGCTGTAAATGAATGAATAAAACCTTTGTACTTTTGCAACTGGTTACTATGAACAATTAATTTTTTAGATCTCTTTTTGATAACCTCGTTTCAATAATTTCCATTCCTTTATAAATCACTAAGTTATAGTCAAAACCATGGGGATACTGAATTTTTAGACCTCTAGGTTTTGTACAGGTTGAAATGTTTTATAGTATTGTAACACTACTTTATTCATCATTCTATTCATCAGGCAATCAACAGTGCTAAAGTGCACTTTTTCATGCAACATCATGTGTTGGATTACAACCCTGGAGTGGAAAATTGAACCCTTGGCCATTTCTGCACTAGACTGTTATAGCACGATTATTCCGCTTTCAACATCCTATGGAATCCTGGGGTTTGCAGTTCCATAGGATGTTGAAGGCGGAATAATCGCGCTATAACAGTCTAGTGCAGAAATGGCCAAGGGTTCAATCTTCCGCTCATGGAAACCCCACTGAGTGACCTTAGGCATGTCATACTCTCTCAGCTCCAGAAAACCCTGTGATAGGTTCACCTTAAACTAGAAATGACTTGAAGGCACACAAGAATTCTTACACAAGTAAGAATATGAAACTGATACAGTATTTCTAAGGCAGAAAGTTTCTGATTCTGTTTTGATAGCCACATTTGTGAAAAACTAGTTTGAGAGTTCCTGAACTACTTACATGCTTTTCAGATATGAAATTGGCCTGTTCCATAGTGGAATAGTATTGAAACAAGACTTGTGCTCATGTATTCCCTCTCTTCCTCCTCTGTCATGGTCATAAGAAGATTAGAAACATCTCCTTCTATTAGTTATCTCTAAACTTGAGAAGCTCTGGCTAGTTGAGTTCAGTCTAGAAGAAAGGTGAGGAATAAAATAAATAATTTAAAGTACTGTTCGTTCTCAAGCCTGGATCACAAACAAGGTCTGATCCAGGCTAGGTGGAAGTCAATTTTTTTTTCAGCATTTTGACAAAGTGAGATAAAAATGGCCCTGAAAAGAGTTTATCTTCACAGTGGAGTAAAATATCAATAACTCTGAAAGAATGGAATTTGCTTTTAAATACAAAGTGGCTCAAAATCTATTACTTCTTTTTGTTTGTTTGGTCTACAATTTAAAAGAAAACCACTAAAGCTGGCCATAGTCATAGACAACAATGCCTATAGGAGCAGTGTTATGCTATAACATTGTATCATGTGGTATAGTTGGGAGAAGAGTTACATTATGACTTCAGTGGAAAAATAACATTACACTATGACACAGGGCATTTTAGGGTCAAAAACACAGCTGATCCTAAAGGCCACTTCTTGAGAAAGTTCTTAGAATTTTAGACCCGTCCAAAGTCACTGAGTATCCCATCCCGTACTCTTCAATAGGGAATGAGTGCTCTAAGAAAATGAGGAAAGAACTGACAAGAACTTTCTAAGATGAGTCACAATAAGCAGTTTAAAAGCAGGACTTAAAATTTCCAGTGTCTTCACCATAATATGAAAGGAGAAGAAAGAGGAAACATGAAAGCCTGTTTGGGGAAGAAGTTCCCTTAGTCCTGCCTCATGATTTACATAAAAACGCCATATCTCTAAAATGTTAGGCACATTCAAAAATATTGCACTTTATAGTAACTAGCAGCTTGAAATGAGAAGTGCATTAAATGACATTGTTATGTTAAACTCTCCTGAACAAGTCTTAACTACAAACTGTATTATCAAAACATTTGGTTTATCTTACACCATTCTGAACCACAGATGACAAAGTTTGCTTGAAGGTGTAATTACTCTGTAAAGCTGGAAAAGCAATTAGATAGCCTAAAGCTTGCCAGTTCCAAAAGAAAAAGAAAACTATAATGAAAATGTATCATCTGTTCAGAATTTATTGAAAATTACAACTTTCAATTGTTAAATATTTAAGCATTTAACCTCCACCTTTGGCCCCTCCCAATCACAAACATCAGCTACTTAATATTTCAAAGTGCTCACATAACCATTTCTTGAAATGAGTAAGAATAATTTGCTTCTAGAATTTCAAGAAGAATTTATTTCAAGAACCAACATAACATGTAGCCACTTATTCATAACTGACCCATAGGCACAATACCTACATAAAATGGAGGAATATTGCCATGATCATGACTGCCCTCCAAAACGTACTTCACCAGGCATTAGCCACAACAACAGGAGCTCTGTTCTGCTGGCAATCAAGATGCAACTGGATGACATTTCAACTCCCCTGACACCAGATAGCAAGGCTATGACAATCAGAAACAGGGCCATTGTCATGTTTCCATTTTGCAGCCTCACTCGCTGGTGGGAATGGAGTGGGAAAGTCATTGACTCATACTCCAATCTCCAGCAGAATGGACTTCTTCTAGGTGTGGCTGATGCCTGCTAACGCAGGTTTGGGACAGTCAAGCTCAGACATGTTACTAATAACTAAGTAGCTCATGTAGAATTCCAGCCCGTGTTCTGGATAAATTTTCCCTGATGCAAAGTACAGCAGAATTAAATGCATGAACAATGAGCAGCAACCCATCCCTGTATTTAGTAACATACATCATCATGGTTGTCTACACCCTGTTTTTCCCCAAAAGCAGAACACAAAGATCTATACTCAGAATCACAGAATCCCAAACCAGAGAGATGGAAGAAGCTCCATAGGCTATGGAGTCCAACCCACCCCTACTCAGTGCATGAAATCCAGCTAGAACATCCCTAGCAGATAACCATCCAGCCTCTTTTGGAACAAGTCCAGAGAAGGAGATCCTATCATCTCTCTAGGTAATTCGTCCCATTGTCAAATATCTACTACTGTGAAGAAGTTCCTTCCAATGTTCAAACAAAATCTATCCTCCACTGAGTCAGGCTTCCACATAAGGCTTGACTAACACAGAATATAGTGGGACTATTACTTTCCTTGTCTTGAAAATTACAGTTCTATTAATGCTGGCTAAAATATTGTCTGTTTCCTTTGCTGCAGCATCACACTGCTGGGTCATGCTCAATTTATCATCAATAATAATCCCAAAGTTTTTTTCACATGTACTACTACCAAGCCAAGCATACCCTATGCTATATCTATACATTTGGGGTTTTTGGCCTAAATGCAGAATTTTGCATTTGCTTCAATTGAATTTCATTATATTAGTTTCAACCCAATTTTCTAGTTTATCAAGGTCCTTTTTCTTGTGTTAGCTACTCCTGCCAGTTTTGTATCAGCTGCAAAGTTGGTAAGGATTCTCTCTAACCCACTGTCTTAAGTCAGTGACAAAAATATTGAAGATGCTGGCCCCAGGACAGAACATTGCAGCATCCTACTCAAGAGTTTCCTCCAGTTTGAAGAACAGCCATTGATGAGAACTCTTTGAACGTGGTTTTCCAAACACTTATGGATCCATCTGACAGAGTTGTCATATAGTCCACATTTAATTAGTTTCCTGAGAAGATTATGCTTACCCAAATGCTTTGCTGAAACCAAGTTAAACAACATCTACAGCATTCCCACCATCTACTAAACTAGTGACCCAATTTAAAAAAGATGTAAAATTAGTTTGGCAGGACTTGTTCTTGACAAACCCATACTGCCTCCTAGTAATAAATATACTGTCTTCCAGATACGTGAAAACAGACTCCTTTATAATCCATTCTAATGTTTTTCCTGGTATTGAATCTTGGTTGAAAACCCTTGAATGAAGACAGGAATATTTTCTCAAAGTAATGATACTGAGCAAGGACTTTGAAGAACAAACTGCAACATACTTAGTTCATCTGCTCTGCTCCCAGCATATGTTTCCTGTTTCAACAAAGAACAAACAAGTCACTTATTTCTCTTCTTATGACAGATGCTCCAGCAGTAATCTTGTCTCACAAGAGCAGCTGGTACCAACCTAAACATGACTGGTAACAATTGTTACTAAAAGGGCAGAAAGGTATGCTTTTCTGACCAACGATTCAACTTTTTTCCCCCTCTTTCTTATCTGGTCATACCAAAGAGGATTTTTCTCTCAATAAGGAGTTCACAATAACAGAGATAATTTTGGAATGTAACAAAATTTGCTTGAGAATGTTTAGAAATTTTCAGTTCTCCTGCTGGCCCTATTGGGCCCCAAAAATGATTACCTAATGTTGTGAAGACATCTATAGAAGTTAGATTAACTTCAGGTGCTTTAACAAAAACAAAACAAAAACAAATCTGATTGACTTCTATGGTTATAAGATGAAAGAGGGAGGTACTAGTTATCTAAGAAGGCATCAGATGATAACAAAAGAATTAGAACTAACAATGAGGGGACTGAAATAGTACCAGAATCTCCTGGTGATAAACCCTGGTGCAGCAAGGGTTGCTGTTGAGACTCCCCTTGAATGGGCACTGAAGAAAGAGTGGCATTATCAAAGAGACTGTGGACCCTAGGTAAAACATGTTTATTTACGACCATGCTAATCATGGGCATAAGAGCTATCACCTGCAGTAAAGTTATACTCCGCATTATTGATATTAACGGATAATGAAGATGAGGGTACTGTGGTAGAGGTATCACTAAAAGCATTCTAAGGATCTTAGGAAACTTGCAGATTATCAGTTCCACTGTGGTCTGAAGCATATCAATGGATTATTTTATTTTTAGTTATTATTTATTCATTTATATCCTACCTTTCTGCCAGCATGGGACCAGAGCATCTCACAATGTAAGTTAAAATCAAACACACTGAAAACAATACAAAAGTTTAAGAAGAAAAATTAAATAAATAACCATAATGACAATGATGAGAAAAATATAAAAATGAAAAGACCTTCTGCAAAATAAGGTCTTCACTTTGGGCAGAAAGGAGAAACATAGCCTCCATGTGAAGGCTTTCATAGTCTGGAGGCAGCCACAGAAAAGACTCCCTCCACGTCTTCACCAACCATACCTGTGATGGCGGAAACAAGAGAAAGCCTTTCCCAAGGATCTTAAAACATGGGCAGGCTCATACATGGAGATGCAGTCTTTCAGGTAGGCTATATCTAAGCCATATAGGTCATAAGCAAGAGCCAGCATGTTCAAGTGGTTTGATATGAATCCTGGATACTGGAAATCCAGGGTTCAAATCCCCGCTCAGCCATGGAAACCTATTAGGTGACCTTGGATAAGTCACATTCTTTCAGCCGCAGAGAAAGGCAACGGCAAACCCCCTCTTAACAAATTTTGCCAGGAAAACTCTGTGACAGGGTCACCACAGAGTTGTCACAAGTCAGAAATGAGTTGAAGGCACAAAACTAAAGGTCATAACTAGCATTTTGAATTTAGTCTGGAAATGACCCAACAGCCATTGAATCTGTTTTAACAAGTGAGCTAAATGTTAAAGAAATTGAAAAAGGATGTAATCAAGGCATGCATCACTATGGCGAGATTAGACATCTCCAGGAACGTCACAGCTGGCATACTAACACATTCTAGGACACCATCAACACCTAGCCCTCCAGGCTCAGACTTGTCTTCAAGAGAATGCCTGAGGTACGAACCTGAGATTTCAGGGGAAGTATAACCCTGCCCAGTACAGGCTGTATTCCTAATCCCTGATCTTCCTTTTGACTGACCTCTGTCTTGTCTGGATTAAGTTTCTTCAATTTGTTTGCCTATATCCAGTCTATTATCAACAGCAGAGACTTGATTCACTTCACTATGCTGTGGCGGAGACACTCAGTAGCAATCAGAGTCCATTGTCCTAGCCATTTATACATTCCAGATATCAGGCAGGGCTTGAATTGGATCATCTGCCAAAGCAAGAGGAAACTCCCCAAGAGGCCTCAGGAATCCTTCTGGATCCATTTGTCTCCATCTTTATCAGTGTTCCCCTCACACAGAGGCTCTGAGTCTCACTGAGTCTAAATCCCACCAGGCAATGCTATGTACATGACAACAGGACTATATGAAGTTCCTCCACACCTAACCTGCTACTGCAGAGAGAACCAAGGCAGACAGAGCCAAGACAGATTAATACAACCCTCCCAACTTCATTCAGTCAGGTTTGTATAATATAAACAAGGTCAGCATGCTTATCCAAAACCAGGTCCTGGATTGCTGCTGTCTTTCCATTTACCAGCCTGGCAACGTACACAGTAAATTCCCAGACAATAAACTTCAGCCTGGTCACTGGGTTACAATGAGACTGGTCAGTAAATGCATGGCAAATTCAGCAAGGAACACTCATGTCTTCTCCTTAAGCATAAGAGACATTTTTATGTCAGCAAGAGCAATTTTACTTTTGCATAGAATGCAGAATTTAAAGAAAATTTGTGAGCTCATAGGCATCTGGGATGGTCTTCTTCAGAAAAGAGGAAAAAGAAGAGAAACTGTAGTCACTAGAAAAATGTTGAGAGAAGTTTAATGAAGGTCCTACTGTTGCTGGATAAAAGATAATTGAAAATAGAGCACCTATGATATGAGGATAAAATAGAAGGGTTGAGCTACTACCCAAAGTTTTAGATTTAAAAGTTTCCAAAGTTATGCTCTGTGCAGGCACAGACCCATATGCATTATGCATAAAGATCAATACAAGGAACAATTAATTAGGACAAAACAGGACTTCGCCTTTATAGTTTGTTTGGATTAATTAACCAAATTTTAAGGGCATAAAAATATAGGCAGCTAACATATCAGGCTATAAAGATTGGGGGCTCTATGCACATATCCGAAACAATCTTTTTTTTTTTTTTTTTGCTAATTCTGGCAATCTAAAAGGGAAGAGGAAGGGGAGCAATGACTAAGTTTAAGTTTTCTGAAAGTAATGGATAAAACATAAGCAAATTCTTCTACTGTAATATTTATAACTCCTATCCTAATCCGTGAGACATAAAATATACTAAATAAATGAATAAATACATATATCCATGTATAAAGAAATGAATCAGTATTGTATAGCTCTCCACTTTCTTTGACAGAGTTAGCAGTGAGATTTGCAAATAAATACTGAACTTTTGAAATGGCAACAATTGTTTGTAAGATCATTTAGTTTGCCATTAAAAATACAAAGGCTGAATTACAACTTGCAGAAGCGCTTTTGTTAAACAGATGTTCCGTGTGTTACAGCCTCATCTGATACAAACTTACTCAGTGGTTAATTCCAAGGAGTTCAGTGGATCTTACGCTCTCTTCAGTGTAATATGTACACTTGAGACTACTGTCTTTAAAAAGCTTTGCATTTGGAAGGTCTTTGTTTTAATCCCAGGAAGCTAGAGATAGGGGCGTGGAAACCCTGAAGAACTGCTTCAAGTAAGATCAAACAGTACTGAACCAGAAGGAACAATGATGCAGTCTGGGAGCCACATTCTTATTAATATCATGATGCAGCAAAGTCAGGACCAGTAGAAAGACACTGTTTTTATAAAGTCTATATAATACAATACTATTGCAATATGATGGCAAAACTGGATTTTACAGCTGGGTCACAGAATATAATACTTGGGTACCATGCCAGAATAGGATAATAGGATAAAGCTGAACCAGTGAACAATTACTTTGATGTGTATCATAAGTTTAGGTGAACAGAGGAAGAAAGCACATAAGTCAGTTCTGAAGCCAGACATCTGGATTCACATTCCTTTATTTCGTTTTATTTTGCCCATGTCCTACATACGTTATCTTCCATTTTACTATCCAATTCTAAGAATTCAAATACACTGTTGAAAGAATATTATTCCTAACCGGTCCCTAATCCTTAGAGTGAATTTTCAAGGAATTTTGGGAGAACAATAAAACGCATGCATTTGAAAAGTATTTTCAGTTTTCTGTGGGCTTTGTGAGCCCTTAAAATAAACATTATTGAAGATACTTACTTGCTACAGAAAAATTGTTAAGAGGATATGGCAGATCCACATCTTGAGGCTTCTCCTTATATCCTATGAAAGAGCCATCTGTCTTCAACAGGAAGTATCTTGGTCTCCAATTTTTTATATATTCCCCTATATAAGAAAACATGAATAATAAATATATGCTTGGAGTGGGTTATTTATTAATCACACATATATCCCACCTTTCCCTCAATAAGCACAAGGTGATGTTTACGACTCTCTATCTCCCCTCACTATCCTTCCAACAACCCTGTGAGCTAGATTACACAGAGAAAAAGATACAAATAGGCCCAAGGTCATTGACTGAATTTTATGGATTGCTGATGACCAAATGCTAGATCTCCCATTCAACATTCTAAGTATACAATACATAGACTCTCAGTAGGGCTGCCAACTAATCAGAATGGCCTGGTCTCATACTCTGCATTTAACAGCAGCTTGAACCAGAGAAATAACAGGTTAATACTTTTTCTAGAATGGAGACAAACACTTGACCTCTCCAGGTATTCTGTTTTCAAACCCTGTAGAGGGAGCTGCAGGTTCATGCTCCAGCCCCACCCCTTTCAGTCTGACTTTCCTGAATTGATAGGAAAAATCTGTAGAATAGATATGTTAATATGGAAGTGATTTCCATATCTGGAAATTTGCAAAATTTGAGAAAACTATACTTTCTCAAACCTCAAGAGGTGTATACTCCTCTAAAACAAGGTGGGAAATGACTCTTAGCTTTCCAAAGTTACATATCCATGCTCTACATGGATTGCAAGCAATGTCTGAAGAGAACTTAAGAGTAAAGTATACATTTAAGGGTAGCAGGTGACTGTAAGTAATTAGCCTATTAGCATCTGCCACTGCCTGAAGATCTAGCTGTTGTCCTGGTCACGGAATCATAAAGTTATTAATCCTAGGTTGTTTAATCTTCTTAAAATTTAAATGAGAAGGATTACTATTTGCAGCTAAAAACATGAGATGCTGCATTCATAGGATTATATTATGTGCTCCCTGTCTATATGAAGAACTGAAACCACTGGGGCAATGGATTACCCTCCCCTTCCCAATCATGGTAGAGTTTCTGAGCATGCAGAAGGTTAGAGAGCCTGCTCCTTACTATTTTTGCTCACTGATAGCTCACCCATCCTACATTTCTGCATAATGGATGGATAGCACTTTCATTGGTATTTACTGGTAGATAACTGGATGATTTCCATTAGGCTGGTATGGATTTCTACCTCCAAATTGTGTAACAATATGAAGATATTTTCTCATTCCAAGTCAGAATTAGTATTAGTTAGACAGGTCACAGAAGTGTGTAGATTATGGTATGCAGAAGAGCTCAGAAATAACACATTAAAAGTAACTTTTTTTTGTATTTACAAGAGGGAAACAACCTCAAGGTTTATGCTCCCTAAAATTAATGATGAAGTACTTTATTGATATAATTAGAACACTTACTGTAAGCTACTTTGGTTCCCACTGTGGGAGGAAGGTGGGATATAAATCAAATAAATAATTAAATAAAGGTGGTATTCTAAAACATGGGTACTGGGAAAGACTTTTGGCCATTTTTTTATATTGCAGTTTTTTAAAAAATAAAAATAATGTTCATCTCCCTCAAAGTTCCCCACCCGCTCTGTCATCAAATTCACCATCCCAAAACTTTCCCTCCATTTATTTTATCTTAAATATTAGTTTTCTTTTCTGAAGTTTTTTTTTTCTTAAGCCACCCAGGCTACTTGGCAGCTCATAGAAAGATATTCCCAGTGTTCTATAAAGCCTCCTAAAACCAAAAGCACTGAGAAATGTAAGCATGATGCCATACACACATGCCTTGAAATTACATTCACACAGAAACAAAATGAAAGCAATCACAATGCCACAGCAGTTTCAGGAGGTTTCCTAGAGTGCTTGTGTGGTTTACAAAAACAAGAGTTTAAGGGGGGGAGTGCTAATATTTTTAAAGAAAAAAGCAGTAGTTAATTTTAGTAAATATTTTGGGGTGGGGGAACACAGTACTTTTTTAACAGCGATCAACCCCTCCCAACCTCCCCAAAATAAAATAAAACTTTAAACAACTGATACAAAGTCTAGTTCTGAGTCTGTCATCAACTTATGCAGGGAGAACTGTGTGTGCTTGGTTGAACTGTTGGCTGATAGATGCCAGAAACTCAGTACTATCCTGTAATAAAACACATGAACTGATTGGTATATACAACTGTGATAATGGGGCTTCCCATTATCTAAGCTTAGCTAAAAGGGGGATACTTCCCTCTTCGGGTAAACCAAGGGTTAATGAAGTGTTGGGATTAGATTACATTTTAGTGTGGGTCAACATCACAGGTCACAGGGTGAGAACTGACCAACCATAAGGGAAAGAGGTGGGCATCTTGGAGATGCTTCGAGATGCTTCTTGGGAGAAGTTATAAAACTTCTGAGGAAGGCCATGTGGCCGAGAGAGAACAAAGGGACATCCTAGAGATGGGATCTGTGCCAGCAGTAGGCCCGGCCTCGCCTCCTGGCCACATTCCTCTTTTAGACCATCTAAGACTGTGAACCTAATTGTAAGTAACTAGGAATAAGATAGTTAGTCGCGTTAGGGCTGTTTATTATTTTGGAGTGGCTGATCTAAAGACTGTATCTGTTTTTGTAACTACTTGTAACTTAAGCGTGCCTGGGAGGGGGAGCCTCTCATGTGTATTATTGTCTTGTTTATTTGCATGCCTTGAATAAATGCTTTTCTGTAAAACCTCTGTCTTCTCCATTCCCACGCCATCCTTCGGCACACGCTAGATAGGACTTCTCTCACTCAGAAGTGGGGAGGTGAGAGGGAAGGAAAGGTCCTTAAACACAGGGACTGGCAATTCACTGAACAGTGTCCCACTGTACTGTTCAGTTAATCCAGAATTCAGTGAGTGGTGGCAGCATAATTAATAATGCTGGAGGAATTACCAGCCTTTTTCAAGGATGAGAGTCAACCTTGGGAGGCTAGCATGAACTCCAGTATGACAACAACAGGTATGGTTTACATTACCCAACAGGTATGGTTTACATTACTAAGCAATGAGCCTGGGACTTCCAAAAAAAAAAAAAAAGGCAGAGATATTCCACTTTCCTAGTCCCAAAGCAAACACCATGCCAAGCCACCAATAAACACACCGAATATTCATTGGCATCTGTTAAAGTTAAGCATCTATTCCTAGCATTTGCACACAACCCTCCTCCTTTACATTCTATACATCTCCACTCACCACCATGGCAAGTCGTTAAATACCCTGTCACCCCTCTCTTGTTCCACCAAAATATCCCATCCCTCAAATCAAGATTTCAAAGTAGAATTCTTTCTGATAAAACTCTAGTTTATGCCACCCTTTGAATTCATCTCCTAAAGTAAATTTTCCCTCAGCTTTCTTATTTCTAGCTACCAGCTCTTTTTTTACCATTCTATATTTGAAAAGTTAATATTCGGATGACCAAAACAAGTATTGCCACCTTTCTAGCTCCTCTACTTTTGCCATTTTGTGCATTACAGAGTGCACTATGTATTTAGTGATCCCTAGACTTAGGAAATAATTTTTACATGGATTCCAGATTGGAGGGTGTGGTGCTCGAGGTGGGGGGAATGAGCCTCCCACCAATTTGTCTGGCTAAATTGAACCACCGAGACTCATATATAGATGAGCCCTCTCAGGAATTATTGGTCAGTAATGTACTAAAGAGGAATAATTAAAGGCTGCCTTCAATCTATCCTGTGTGCACTTACTTGGGAGTAAGCTACACAAAACTGAAGGAGGATACTTCTTAGTAAACACTGTGCTTCTAGCGCCCTTTTCGCATGGCGTTTTTGAAGCGAAAGGGCCCCTTGAGCGTCGCGTAAATGTGAGGAGCGGTCTGCATGACACACATTTACGCGACGCTCAAGGGTCTGACGTGGACCGCGCATGCACCTTTTCATTTTCAGTTCAAAGCCAAAAATGGTGCACCATCATGCATCGCTCCAGGGCCCCGCGCGCACTTACCTGGCGTGCGGTGCCTCGGGAGCCAGGCCGGTCGCACATCCTCTCCTCAGTGCAGCCTGGGAGGTCCCAGGCTGCACTGTGAATGGAAGAGGCAGGGCGCTCGCGCAAGGAGGAAGTAGCTGTGGAGCTGAAGCAGCAGGGACGTGGCAGTGTTTCTTCCAAGCCTTCTTGCATGAGAACCCCAACCCAGCAGCATGAAAAGGTAAGGTGCGAAAAGGGTCTAAGAGTCTTCATAGTTAGGGATGTTTCAACGATAATACATGGAAAATTAATTTGCCATCCCCCTGCAAATAGGTGGAACTGAAAACAAACTGTTGAGCCATCACACCACACACACACCTTAAAAATAGTTATGGAGTCACTCAATCCTTATAAATCTCATGTTTCAGTCTGCTAAATAAACTTCCTGATCACAGCAAACATTTGAAGGACAGGTTTCCCTGTTTACCTTGGTATAGCTAATATTTGTATCTCAATCAGTTCTCTCCCATTAGTCTTTCCTTCTCTGAACATTAATGCCAATAACATTTACCTGTGTTTCTACTGGTCATATTATCTACATTCAGGATTCTCTCACCATCCCCTATTAGACAACTCACATGTCAGTCTAATCTCTTGTGACTTCCTATATCCTAATTGGGAAAAATTCTCTTCTTTTCCTTCTGTTTAAACACCTCTCAAGCCATTCTTAATCATGTTCTCTACTCCATCTTCACAGAATTAACTAAACAGCTATATGTCTCATCTGAATGCTGCCTATGTATATACTCCTGTTTACTAGTGAAACAGATAAAGAATTAGTCAAATATTTGGAATAATCTAAATATTAGATTGTCTCATTGATAGTTCCCCTTCTTTGAGAGCTATTCCTTCCCTAATACCTGAGCATCTGAATTCCTATTACTGTGCTTCATCACGAGACAAAAGAGTAACTAGGCTTCAGATATGTTTGCATTATTACATGTATGTGAATGAAAAAGGCATTCAATATATCATTTAATTTGACCCTGAAGGAAATACAGTAGCCTCTCCACATTTGCAGGTTTGACCTTTGCAAATTTAATTATTGGTGAAGCAAATGCTTGCCTCCTCCCCACGACCATTTTCCTCCTCACATCCCTTGCACTGCTCACCCAAGGTTTGTGTTTAAAATTTAGTTTTTTTCCTTTTAGGTGAGCAAAGCCCCTTCCCACTGCTGAAAGGGTGGCCTCTCTGCCATGTGGCTGCACATTCCGCTGTGTATTGGCTGCTGATTGGTCAGGTGCTCCTTTCTCAAGATGGCTGCTGGAAGTAATTAGAACTCCAGAACTCCCCTCTTCCCTGTCTGAGGGGAAAGTATAAGTAAGCCTTTTAGGTTCTCTTTTTTTCTCCCCGCCACCACCATGCCACGGCCAGAGGCGAAGGAATGGGAGGGGAATCGCGGGGTTGAGGGGAGAGTTGTTCACGGTTTTTCCACTTTCGCAAGGGTTCTGTGACCGAACCCTTGAGAATGTGGAGGAACTGCTGTATCTGCCTCTCTCGAATCCTCAAGCAAGCTCAAAGGAGTCTTTACACATTTACAATGAAGTTTGGAACAGGAAGAGCAGGAGAGAGTCCAGCTGTTTCAAATCTTTTGAAATTGCAGCAAAAATAAAAGCTCAGGTTAGGAGTTACAGACTGTTGGGCATTTTCTTCATCAGAAGGATAGTGACATCTGTTCTGACAGAGTGACCACTGGTAGCTTCCATGTCAATAGGACTGTGAATCTGCTCAAGTTTCAGTCATAGCCTTAAAATAACTATACCAAATGAAAATCTATTTTGGGAATATGATTAAACACCTTAGAAAATCCATTATTAAAATTTGCTCTAAAACTCAAGATGAAGTCACTGTCTCCTAGACACAGAAGCCACAAGCTGTTACAGCCCCAATGACTGGATTTAGAGTGGGAGGTATAAATGTAGAGATGTATAGGTACATATATGTTAGCAGATGCCCACACACATTCATGAATTCAAACAAATCTTCAGTTGTCTCTTTATTCATATGTATATGATTACACACAAACTCTGCCCTTGAAATATCCCATACTTTAAAAAAAAAACCCTGATATTATCAACTCTTGTTTTGAAACTCTTTCCATCTTTATATAGTATTACCACCAAAAATCTGGCCCTGTTTCCAAACACTGATGCTCAACTGAAAAATGATCTAAGAAAGGACTGAAAGAATTTCTCCTACTATAGCACCATTTACCTATGGTGACTTGTTTATTCAGACCTACTTCCACATGCCTATCTGTTCATTTCTTCTCACCAACATACACCTAAGTGCTGCCACCTTTCCTTGAGCATGTACTGTACTTAATTTTGTACTACTTGCCCTAAAGAATATGCCACAAAGCATAAGAGAAGGCAAAGTATAGGAACAGGAATGCCAATTAGTAGAAGAATATTATACACCCGAAATGATCCACACTTACAGAAAGTAAGAAAAACTACAGTAGCAGTGGATTGGTAGTTCACTCATACAGTAAGGAAGGGGTGGACAACTATGGGAGGCTAGGCAACTATACTAGCCCATACAACCCCCTGACACCCCCCACTCAAAAAAAAATGGACCCAAATACTCTCTAGGGCCTGTGAGGGGCATTTCTGCCATGCTGTTAACACTGTGCTGTTCATTCTCAAATTCTGTCTACTGAACCATGCACAAGTCACAGGGATTATCGGATAAGTACTACTTGTAAAGACAGACGTACTACAGAAGACAAATGCTGGCAAGGTCATATATTCACATTTCAAAAGAAAAAATAAAGAAGATACAGAAATCCACAGAGTAAAACACAGGGAAAAACATTTCGTGACAATTTAATGAAGTGCATCTCTGGAATAGTAAGATTATTTTCTGTCCAACTTCCTGCTGTGCTAAATGTAAGCTAAATTATTATTTTCCTTACATTTACACCCTGTTAGACTGCAAAAGCATACTATTTCTATTTCTCCTTGTTACAGTAAGGGAAGAAGTCTCTAATTTTGTGCACGGCTCCAGAGAAAACTGATTAATTCATATATTTACATGCTGGTCAGCTGTTTAAAGCTCCTACAGAAAAATGTGTCAAATAAAATGCAAAGTAATTAAGGTTGTTAGCTGAGCAGTCTCTTTCAGCTTATTTCCTTTAAAAATAAAACCCAGGAAGTCCAATTTGGCTGAAATTTGGAGACAATTAATATGGACTCAGGATAACAAAACTTTCCATTCACTCTTGTTGGGAACATTAGACAAGCACTTAGCTTTCTCTTTTAAATAACACGAAACAATAGAAATTGGTGGTGAAGAAGCAGGCAAGAAAGAAGAGGGAGAAGTCGTAGATCACAGAAAGAGAAGGAGGAAGTAATTTTGTATAATTCTGGTTCAAAGTTTGTACATGGCAATATATCAAAGTATTATTGCAAAAAGTAATGAATAAGATCTAGTATCTTTAAAATATACATGGCATCTTTCTTTTTTACACATACACTCTCTAGTTTTTAGGATAAAATTGCTTGCATTAAGACTGACTTGGGCACTACATTTTTAACAGTCAAGAACAGATACCTTTAGGACACTGTCTGATTATACTGGTGTTGACACTTTTCACTTACATAACCCTTGGAGGTGGACAAGCTTCTTAAAGATCTAAGGCCTACCACCTATACTCCAGATCACTGACCATCATGGCTTTTAAAGTCTGGCAAGGCACAGCTGGGAGCAAAGGCAGCAGGTGGTTTCCATGTCAATGGAATGGTGAATCAGCTCAGTGTTTTTGTCTGAATTTTAAGGCAACTGTCTAAGGTGCGGAACATATTTTGGGGGCAGAGTTCAGAACCCTGGATCACTCCTTGGATAGCACAGACAAAATTGACAAAAAGGCTACCAGAGGCTCAGCTGCCACTGGTTGGGAGTATGGCTTTCAGAAATAACAAACCCTTGGCCAGACCCAAGGAAGCCCTCTCCCATGTCCTCTCACTTCATATTGCCCCTGCTCCTACAGACCTCATTTCTCCGGTAGGTATTTATAGGGAGAAGCACTCTTTTAGGCATTAAGGTCACAAGCTGTTTATGACTTCAAAAGTCATCACCAGCAGCTTGAATTCAGACCATAAGCAAACTGGCTGCCAGTGCAGCTCCTACAGTCCTGGCTGCGGCGTTATCAGTACAGGCATAACAAAGCAACTCCTTTATTTTCCAAGGGCTAATCCAAGAGAGGCCATGAAGACAAATATATACTTAGAAGAGGGATAGGAAAAGGAAAAGATGATAAAGTTTAACAAAGCACTTTCTGCAGGGACAGGAATCTGCAGGAACATCTACCCAGAAGACTGAACAAAAGGAAAGCACCATTCCATCTAGCCGCCACTGCCGCCAGCACCACCAGTTTCTCTCTACCTGTGGAAATTTGGAGGAAAGTTCTAGCTCTTTTAAGACTCAGGCCCACCAGCTGTGACTCAGTCGTTTCTGCCAGTGAGTGCCACCTCCCTAGCTGTTGCAGCTGAGGGAGCTGGTAGATAAAAGCAGGAATCCTGTGGTAGTGGGTTTGCTGCTAGTGAGGTTGCTGCTGAAGGCGTAACGTTAAAAGAAGCTGCCCTTTGGGGCAGCCACTTCAGGGGATTATAAGGGCAGAGCTTATCTGATCCTGGGAAGAAGAAAGAGAGCTGTTTCTGTAAATTTGTACTGCAGGGCTGCAGCTTTTATCATCTGTAAGTGTACAGCTAGTCTAAAACAGAAAGGATGTACCTTAAAAAGAAGAGGGGAGGCGCTGGATCTCATGGAGCAACCATTCCAACTGTAGATGGTTGAGAGAGAGATGCTAAGGGGGAGAAAGTTACATTTCAATAGGAAAAGAGACAGGAATACAGTGTTAGCTGCCCCCAAATTGTCTCTCATATCAAATAAACTGAATAGCCTTGGCAACAGTCCCTCTGGTTTGAAAACTCTGCTAGTGAATACCTGGTCAGTGAGTGGTAAAACTGCTGCTATTCAGGACCTGGTCATGGATGAGTGTGCTGACCTGCCATATATCACAGGGGCCTAGTTAAATTTCAGCAATGTTCCCCATGTGTACTGTATTGAAGAAAGGCTTCTCTGCTCTCTCCAAAGAATCCTCATCCTCCCTAATATCCGAAAATTGGAAACATGGGCCTCCAGCTGCTGGATATTGTCTTCTCACAGGGCCACCAACTTGTACAGGTATACCCAACCACATCCTCCAGCAAGAAAACAAACATGCCACAGCTGTTGCAGGTGGGAATGCAATGGGACTCATTGTTGTCAATGATTCTGGACCATGTGCAGGGGTATGGGGGGACTGGATGTGATTATCATTCATTTAGGTGAGAGTGATATTGGGACATGTACAAGGTTGGACTTATGGGACAGATCCAGGAGGAACATACATGAACTAGTAGTTGCTAATAAGGTCTGACATGCTGGAGCAGGTCCCATTACAGGACATTTGAGGCATAATGAGATTGCAAGCTGTAGGAGGTGCTAGATGGGCACACCCCAGGTAACAAAAGATCCATGCAGTGGCTTCTACCCATGTGGTATCCTGAGACTGTCATCCCTGGGGTCACCCAGCAAGCAGGCCAGGCCTTAGCTCATCAATTAACAGGAGGATTGGTCAATGCCTGGATCCAGACACACGTCAGGGCCAACCTCTTACAGCCATAACCGATAAAGTTGTGGTCTTATTTTTCTCTAGTTATAAGTCTGGTGTTGTTGTTGGTGGTAATGGTGTGTGTGTGCGTGTGTAAACAGAATAATTCCCTCCCCCCGGACCAGCAAGCAGCAAATTAAAACCTTCCCATTCCAATTAACCAGGAAAATGCTTTGAAACACTTTGAAATATTTGCAGGTGACAAGGTGATGGTGACTGATTGTGTTAGTCACCTACAATATGTTACTATATTTAACAGTTTGCATCTATACTGGTAATTAACAAGGTAATTGACTGTGTTAGTCAATTTTATTGTATTAGGAGATTTAGCTGTTTCCCACAGAATTCTGGCAGCAGTTTTTAAATTATTTTTTTCTGAACTGTTGGGAGTGGGTACAAGGGGATTTTTGTGTAAAGAGAGGACTGGGATCGGTATGGATTCTATGTTACACTATGCCCAGTGCTGCCATGGGGGGAAAAAAAGCAACACACCATGGTGTTTTTCTGTACTGTTTAGAGAGGTTGGGCATTGCGAGCACTTCAGACAAATCTTGTCACCTTAGACAGATCTCATCTTCCCTACTTCAATGTGCTTCTCACAGGCCTACCAATGAAAAACATCTGGAAATACCATATGGTACAAAATTCAGCAGCTAGGTTGCTCACTGGTAAATGTTACAGAGATAAAATTACCACAATACTAAAACAACAGCAGTCATTGCAATTATTTTCTGGACTGAGTTCAAAGTGTTGGTTTTAAACTTTAAAACTTTAAGTGGCTTAAGACACAGATATTCAAGGGACCACCTGTCTCATCATAAACCTGACTGGTCATTAGTAGATATAGGAGAAGTCCTCTTGAGGAGATCACTACTTGCTGAGGCCAGCTTGATAGGCACACAGAAGAGGCCTGTCTCAAACTTTGTAATGTATTCCTTTGAATTTACAATCAGCCACAACTATCATTGCTTTAGGAAAACCATTAAAGCATGCCTTTTTAATTCGGCCTTTTCAATTGTTTTGTTGGCTTTAACATTTTTTGTTTCTTGTTTTTGCTTAGACCACAAATAGCCAGTGGCTTGCCTATAGTCTACAGGTGACAAATTTCTGCCTGTCAAAAAGTACATAAGTACACACACAACGTATAGGGAAACTGACTGACAGATTTTTTTTTCTTAAATATGTCTTCATGCTGCTCCACTTGTTCTCACTACAATAGATGGAATTCAACAGTGGTAATTTTCCATTACAAAAGTCTTACACTGCTGCCAGTTTATCTTACTGCAATCATGATTAAATAAGATCAATTATAATTGCAAACAAAAGAAACATTAGCAGGACAGGATGCTCAAAGGCACAGAAGGAGAAACAAACTGCTATTTCTCAGTGAGGTACAAATTATATTTCAATACATACACAAACAAAGTTGGGGGATACACATGACAGGGCATTCTCTGTAGCAGCACCTGAATGGCAGAACTCCCTCCCAAAGGAAGTCAGGCTGGAGAGCCTAAAGGAAAGTGTGTAGTGTGTGTAGTTATAGTTTGTTTGTCTGCACTAGGGACTACCATCGTACAACACACTGAACAGCACATATTTGTGATGTGCAATACCATGCATATAAAAATACAAGTGTATGTATAAAATACCTGACCAGCAATACTGTTCCTGCTACATTGTTTTCTTAAGGCATTTCTAAGATACAGAACCCTTTGAATTCATCACTATACTTCTTAAAAAAAAAATCAACAGTTACAGACAAGTGACTCTTTACCCTTTACACAAACACACTTTCACATATGGACACAGAGACACACGTGGTTAATGCATTTCATCAACAGTTATTTACCAAGTTGGGAAGAAACAGGGAGAAGTGTTTGTTCATTTCAAGATAGATCACATTTTGTAATCCAGGTGTAAATGCAGATGCCTTTACTTTAGCCTATACTATACATAGTAGGACAGAGAAAACAGAGCAAAATAGAGCAAATGGCCAAATGAAAATCATATCAAAGAAACCGTAGAGTCAAATGGACAAATATATAGTGTTTGAAAACAGAAGAGTTTTAGAAGAGTTCTCTAATTTTTTTTTAAATCAGAAATATAAAAGCTGAATTTGCCTACCTTGGCCCTCTGAGGGCAGTATTACCTAAATTTAAACATTAGAGTAGTCTAATAGTATTAAAACAATTTTGATCTATAAGTAAAACTGCTAGTGCCTCAAAGAAATAACATTTCCTACAAGATACATTGTGCAGTGTCTTATTCTATATTTTCAAATTGCATTTTTTAAAATTAAATAAGGTTTGAAACTTCTCTGGAACAAATTTATTGAAAATGAAGAAAAATAAATCCAATGCTTCAATTATACCTTAAATATTCAACCGCCAGATTCAAAATGTTTTAAATCATTTCAATAATTAAAATGATTTAAATTTAAATCATTTTAAATTTCAATTTTAAATTTCAAACATTTAAATTTTAAATTTCAACCATTTATTTTTCATTTTAAAAAACGAATAATGTAAAAAAAAAAAAAGCATATTTCCTTCTAATATATTTAGTGTTCCATAGTAGTCATCAAAACAAAATAAGTATCAAAGTAACTACAGCTGAAGCTGAAGCATTGTTCCAGACTAGTAATTATTAAGTAATAAGAGCCAAGCTAACAGAATACTACATACAACAAAACTGTTTCGCTGTTTCCTAAACTAGAAGTGAAACTGTAAAATAATAATAATAATAATAATAATAATAATAATAATAATAATAATAATAGGGATTTAGATATTCAGATAGGCATTTATAGCTATGAAAAAACAAAGTTAGGTAATATTTATTTATTCAATTTATATCTTACCTTTATCCCATAAAGAAACCCATGGCAGCTTCTACAAATCTATTTTTTAAAAAGTACTGAGACACATAAAAAGCAAGTATCTTCTGCCCCCAACGTAACAGCAATACCACTTTATAAATAAAAATCGGTGTGGGCTCTTTTCTGACAAAGTATTACTCCTTGTACCAGCCCTTACCATCCAGATCTACCAGGAATGAGAGGACTAGTGGAACTGAAACATGGTCCTGGTATACGTTGGTAGAGGCAACAAAATGCTGTAAGTGTCACCATTTAGAGTGGTAGGGATATAGAATGTAAGGCTTGTGTGCCACTTCTATAATGTACTGCAAGGTCTCACTGCACAGCAAGGTCTCACTGAACAAAATTTCCACGCTGTGAGTTGAAGAGTTTTCACATCTGAATAGCCTATCTGACCCCTAGATTGGAAAAGATCTGTATCTCATAGAAGGTGCATGAAGGCATTGTCCACAATGAGTATAATTTTGTGAACCATAGCTGTCACAGACACCAGGGTATGATGTCCGCTTTGTTCAATGCAACTTGATATTTGTTTGGGCAATCAGTAGAAGGGGTAATGCATAAACCAATATCCCTCTTCTATCATAGAAAGATACACCTCCTAATGTCTGGCTTGACCTTTTCCTTCTCGAGCAGAAAGAGCACCGCTGTCTATCCATGGTTAGCTGCACTGTCAGAAAAGAGTCTGCATCATGGAGCTCTTAGGTTGTCACTTGTGGACAGATCAATTGAGGGCATCAGCAGTGGAGCTGGACCCCCCTGATAGGTGAATTGTTGATGGCTTTATGCCCCTGGGGAAGTATTACTGCCATATCTAAGTGCACAAATGGAGACGCTGATCATACCTCTGCTCCCCTGCTTCCTGATGTAATAGACAACAGCCGCGTTGTGTGAGACAACCATAATCAGTTGGTTGTAAAAAATCTGTTCAAAGGCATGATGGGCTTTCCACTTCATGCACATTTTGAGTATGCTTATGTGCAGAGATGCTTCTCATTGAATCCAGTGACTTTTGAGAATGGAGTAAATACATGCCCATTGGCCCAATGTGGAGGTGCTCATTATTAGTGTGTGGCTTAGCTGGTGGATGCTGAAGGTGAATTGCCCACTGGAAGTGGTAAAACATGATCCACTATTAAATCCAGCAAGAGATTGTTGGATTTGATGAGGAAAAGGCAGGGAAATGAGTCGGTGGTTGAATTCAGGATCAAATCCCTGGAGCAACCTCATTTGTAAATTTGTGAATGAGGTCATATGTATCATTAAGGCCATCAAATCCAGGAGGACCTGGATTTGTGAGAGATAGACACTGCATGCTATAGCTCTATGCCATAAATACTGGCCTGTGGGCCACTGTCAAGGTCCAGGCCATGGGCAGCAAGGCTCACCAGATACAGGTGCTGCAACAGGGAACAGGCACTGGATCAGAAGGCAAAGAGGCAGGGTCCAGTGAGAGCCCACAGCAACAGAGGTCTACCTGGTATCATGAGTCTAAAGGCCCAGAAGCAGGTCCAGGAGGCAGGCCAGAGGTCAGAGTCCAGCAAGTCCAAGGCAACAGAGATTTACCTGGTATCAAGAGTCCAAAGGGACAGAGAAAACAGGCAGGTCCAAGAGGCAGGTCAGAGTCCAGGGGTCAGCAAGGTCAGCACCACTGAGGCATCCAAAAAGGCTACAAGCAGCACAGAAGACCATGTTGCTGTGACAAAGGCAGCAGAGCAAACCCAGCTCTTATATAGCTGGCTCCAGGCTGCTCCATCTGTGCAGCCAGCTTGGTCTGAGATACTAGGCACCATTCTGCAAAGAACAAGGTCAAGGCTAGGATCGTTGCAGGCAGAATCCTGCAAGGACTTAGTCACAGACCTGAACCCTTACAGCCACTGATGATGTCTGTCCTGTTCTGAGGAAGGTAGGTTTGGCCTACTGATAAGTCTAGAAGAGCCCCTATATACTGAAGGGTGCACATAATTTTCAGTATTGATTTTTTTTGTGGTTTATGGTGAACTGATGGTCTGGAAAGAGAGAGTGACAGGAAGGAGTAAGAGAGACTGGAAAGAGAGAGTGATGGGAATGTGATACAAGAACAGGGGCCTAGACAAATAGTCAGTCGTCCAAGCACAGAAACACAGTTACAACCTGCAGGTGGACATGGGTTGCTATGAGAGCAAGGCAGACAGAACACTGAACAGGAACATGCAGAATTGAAAAGTTTCTGATCCCAAAGCAAAATGGAGAATTCTTCTGTGTTGTAGGTGGATGGTAATATGAAAATAAATGTCTCTGAGGAAAATTTTGGTAAACTAATCTCCTGCACGGAGGAAAGGTAAGATTGCAATGAATGTTGTCATCTTGAAATGGTCAGAAATTGTTGTAGGTCCAGGGTAGGGCCAATGCTACCATTCACTTTTGGACCTGTAAAGTACCTGGAATAGAAATCAAAACTGTAAGGGCCTTGGATCACCCTTTCATGGAGAAGAGAGATGATTTAAACCCAAAGTTTGTGTGGTAGGGGAGAGGCCAGAGGGGGGCTTAGTATTGAACTTCATGTTGTAACAATAGTGAGCACTCAGTTGTCTATGGTAGTAATTGCCAGCTTTAAGCACATATTGTAAGACAGGAGCCAACGCTAGAAGCAGAGATATGTGAGTAAGGCATAGTGTTCAAGGCACCAGAAGCTATGAGTCCTGCATGACTATTGAGAAGCTATATCATGAAACCTTAGTTTAATGAAGGTCTGGGCAATGTTGACACTTTCTAACAATGTCAATGTAACCAAAACAAAAAAGGCACCGGGAAAGTCCATCAGTGACCAGAATTTTAGACCCACAAAAGTCATACTTTTCAAAGAAGGCCACCAAGGCCATAAAAACAGATCTGAACACTCAAAAATCAGAACTAAGAAGGTGGAAATATGAAGCAGACAAAGAAGTGGAAAATTATGAAAAGAGTTGGGAGGGAAGGACAAATGACTAAAAGATTTTTCTTTAAGGGCAAACAAAGAGAAGGAGAAGAGTTTGATGAAAAATGCTGAGAGCCAAGAAGAGCCAGAGTACTGCAGTTTCCAACACAGCTGCTGACATTGCAGTGATTGATAAAGAAGAACAGGTTGCTTACCTGGAACTGTGGTTCTTCGAGTGGTCATCTGTGCCCTCACACACTAGGAGCTTTCGCACATGCGTGGTAGCGTTCGGAAGATTCTAGAGCTTAGTAGCTTGGCGGGAACCCCTCCTCCATGCCCGTACTGAGCATGTTCAGCCCGCCGAGCAACGGTCGCTCCTCAGTTCTGTAGTCCACCAATAAGGGACCTGAGAAAGAGGGGACGGCTGGGCGGGTGTGTGTGAGGGCACAGATGACCATTCCAAGAACCACAGTTACAGGTAAGCAACCTGTTCTTCTTCTTTGTGGTCTCTGTGCCTCACACACTAGGAGACTGTGTAGCTTATCAGTTGGATGGTGGGTCAGGTCCTAAAGAACGGAAGCCAGCACAGCATGTCCAAAACGGGCATCTTTCCGGGACCAGAAGTCCAGTCTGTAGTGGCGCATGAAGGTCAATGGTTGAGACCAGGTCGCCACACAGCAGAGTTCCTGCAGGTCGACTCCTCGCAGGAGGGCTGCACATGTAGCCACGGCTCTGGTGGAATGGGCCCGGAGGAAAAGTGGCAGAGGCTTCTTGGCGAGCTCATACGCCAGCTAGATAGTCTGGGCCACCCATTTCGAGAAACGCTGGGTGGACACCTTGTGGCCTCTCCGACGCCTGCCGTAGCACAAAGAGAGGTGCGGGGTCTGTCTGAAAGGGGCAGTCCTGTCCTTGTAAAACACCAAGGCCTGACGAACATCCAGGGAGTGAAGGGATCGCTCCAAAGGTGTAGTCGGGTCCGGGTAGAAGGTCGGTAAGATGATGTCTTGGCTGAGGTGGAAATTAGACACCACCTTCGGCAAGAAAGAGATGTCAGGCCGAAGGACCACCTTGTCTCTACAGAAGACGAGGTATGGTTCGTCAGACCGAAGGGCTGCCAGATCTCCCGCCCGCCTGGCAGAGGTGACAGCCACCAAGAAGGCAGTTTTTATGGTGAGCAGCCTGTCATCTACGGTCGCCATGGGCTCGAAGGGCGGTCTCGTCAACTCCGACAGCACTAATGATAACGACCACGGTGGTAGCGGTGGCGATACTGGTGGACAGAGGTGGTGCAGGCCCTTCATAAACTGCTTGATGGTAGCATCACGGAAGAGAGCTGCCAATGGAGACCGTGGAGGTTGGTATGCCACAACAGTGGCGAGACAGACCTTCAGAGAAGGGAAGGCTAAGCCCTGCTCTTGGAGATGTAGAAGGAAGTAGAGCACAGTAGGCAGGTTGACAGGCGATACTGGCTCCCGCCGTGCTTCGGAGAAGGCAACGAAGCACCGACATTTGTAGTGATAATTGCAGCGTGTCGACTGCTTCCTGGCCGCGGTCAAGACGTTGCCGATGACAGGGTCGTCTAGGGAGATATCTGCCAGGCACGGAGGGCCAGGAGTGGCAGGTCCAGGTGGAGGACGAGCCCGTTGGAGTGGGACAGGAGGTCTGGTGTCATGGGGAACTGGAGGATCCGGCCACGAGCCACCTCTAACAGGGGTCCGAACTAGTGCTGCCTTGGCCAGTACGGGACTACGAGGGCGACGTCGGCTCGGTCTGCGAGGATCTTTGATATGACTCAGCCTAGGATGGAGAACGGAGGAAATGCGTAGAGGAATCCCTCACTGCACCAGAATTGGAAGGCATCACTGATGGAATGGCGATCCCGGCCAGCCCTCGAACAGTACTTGAGGCACTTCACATTCTGACCGGTGGCGAAGAGGTCGATCATCGGCTCGCCCCACCGATCTCGAATCATCTGGAACACCTCGGTCAAGAGGGACCACTTGTGGTGGGTAGTGGTGTCCCTACTGAGGGTGTCCGCTGTGGTATTCTCCTGCCCGGCCAGGTGAACTGCCACCGGATGGATTCGAAGAGAAACGCACCAGTCCCAGAGTCCGAGGGCTATGTTGAGGAGGGTGGTCGAATGAGTCCCTCCCTGCCTGTTGACATAACAGACCGCCGTTGTGTTGTCCATCAGGATCAACACCGAGCGGCCTGCAATGAGGTGACGGAACGCCCTCAGAGCTTTCCAGATGGCAAGCAGCTCGAGGGCGTTGATATGGAGGACGGTCTTGTCGATCCACCGGCCCCGGACTCTGAGATCACCACAGTGGGCCCCCCATCCGAAGAGGGAGGCATCCGTGGTCACGGTGACGTGTGGATTCAGCTCCCGAAAGGGCATGCCGGAGAGTAGATTGTGGTAGGACTGCCACCATGTCAGGGAGTGCTGTACCTGCGGGGGCAGCCGAAGGAGACGTCTTTGGTCGTCTAGGAGTGGGTCGAAGACTTGGACAAACCAGTGCTGAAGAGGCCGCGCACGAAGCCTGGACAGGTAAGTCATGGTGGTAGTTGAGGCCATGTACCCGACGAGCTGTTAGATTCTCCTCACCGACACCGTCGGGGCGTTGAAAACGGCAGACGCGGCCCGACAGAGCGTACGTGCGCAGTCCATTGGTAGGTAGGCCTTGGTCGATATCGAGTCTAAAGTTGCCCCGATGAAGTCGAGAACCCTCGCGGGCTCGAGATGGGACTTCTTCAGGGTAAGTGTCCTGTGAATGTCTGTGAAGAGTTTGCATCTGCAGGACACCACCAACAGCCAATCGTCGAGATAGGGATATATGGACACGCTCTTCGTCCGCAGGAACGACACCACGGGGGCCATGCACTTCGTGAAGACCCGTGGTACGGTCGAAAGGCCGAAGGGTAGCACCCTGTATTGGTAACAGGTGCCGTCGACTGTGAACCGCAGGTATCGTCTGCGCTGCAGGCAAATAGCGATGTGAAAGTAGGCACCCCGAAGATCAATGGATGTGAACCAGTCCCCTCAGCGAAGGAAAAGAAGGATCAACGACAGCATGACTATCTCAAACCTCTTGGGGTGGATGTATTTGTTCACCCCTCTGAGGTCCAGAATGGGTTGCAGAGTCCTGTCCGACTTCGGTACGGTGAAGTACCGGGAGAAGAAACCAGTGGTAGAGGCCGAGGGCAGGAGTTGTTTGATCACTCCCTTTTGCAGGAGGGACTGGATCTCTTCCAGCAGGGCCGGGCTGGCCAGGGTGGAATAATAGACGCCTCGCAGCGGAATACTTCCAAACTCTATGGCATAGCCAAGACGGATGATGGAAAGGACCCAAGAGTACGTAGTGACATGATGCCACTCCACGAGGTTCCTGGCCATGCTCGGCTGATCTTCTAGGGCTGCTGGCAGGCTGAAGGATAGTACTGGTGGTGACCTGCGAAACAGGTCAAAACCGAGACTTTATCCCGGACGAGGACTTCTTCAAAGACGAAGATGGGCACCTTCGAAGGGGTCTGCGGGCTGAGGATGAGGTCGACGGACGAGATGTGCCCGAGTGCGGCGAGCGCAGCTGGAAGGTGGAGGATGAAGATCTGCTCCAGGACAGCCAGGAACCAAAGCTATGCAGAGGCTGTTGGGGCTGATGGATGCCCATCTTCTTGGCCGTCAGGCGTGCCTTGACGAGGTGGTCCATGGCGTCATCGGTTGTCACGTGGAACAGGCCCTGGCCGTTGAAGGGGAGATCTTCAATCCTCCTCCTGCTGTCCTCCTGAAGGCCCAATGATCGGAGCCAGGCATAGCAGCGCAGGGTCATGGACCCAACGAGAACCTGGGCGGCGACCTCCACAGCGTGCCTCGCGGAGATGATTTGTTGTTTCATGAGGGCCACTTCCTCATTAAAGAATTGGAGGGTGTTTGCTCAATGCACCTCCAGCAGATTGGAGAGAAGAGGTCCAAACCTGTCGAGGAGGTTCCTCGCATAGGTCGCCATGCACACCTGTTTCTGAGACACCCTGGAAATGAGAAAGGCGGTGGTGTAAAAACGCCTGCCAAAAGTGTCTAGCCGAGGTCCCTCGCGGTCGGGCGGTGTAGTATAAGCCTGATTCCCGCCTTTGGTTTGGGCAGACTCCACCACAATGGAGTTAGGCACCGGGTGCATAAACAGGAAGTCCACCTCACCCTTCTGTGTGCGATAAAGATGTTCAAGCCGGTGCGGGATCGGTGTACAAATGCAGGCTTGGTCCAATGGTGCTTCAGGGCCTCGGTCAGGGCTGGCAGGAAAGGAAGCGGCAAGGTGGATGGCGGGCGGGTGTCGACATATTGGTACCCCGGATCCTGTACCGCCGGAGCCTGGTCAGCAACCTTGAGAAGCAGTGCCGTAGCCATTTGCAGAAGGATAGCGGAGAACTGTTTAACATCCTCCGGTGCCGACTCTGGTCCTGCTTCCTCGAATGCCAAGGAGGGAGACTCATGGGACATCGCCGTTAACTCGTCTGAATCTGAGTCTGTCTCGTAGGGCTGGGAGGGCGGAGACAGGGCCCTCTCAACGGACTTCTCCCTGGGTGATGGTAGCTGCAGGGTCACCGCCGGCGTTGTTGTTTGAGCTGATGGTGTCGGTGCAGGTACCGTGGCCTCCGGTAATGTCGCAGCAGCCGATGTCCGAGCTACCAAAGATGTTGTGATTGGTACCGTAGTGGGCCTCGGGTGCTGTATCGCCTGCGTGATGACAGTGGTGGTAGCGGTAGTCCTTGCCGGGGCAGAGGCTGAGGTCGGGCGGGAGACAGTCGCAGTTACCCTCTGGGGCGGAGACACAGCTCTGTAGCGAGGAGTAGGTTCCCTGGATCTCCTGTAGTGTGGAGACCGGGATGCCGACCACATCAGGGACCGTCGATGTCGGGAGTAATACCGCTTGCAAGACGCTGTGTGGGACCGGCGATAAGGTGACCAATGCCTGACATCCAGGTGGTACCTGTCCCGATACGACGGTGAATAGGACAGGTATGAGGGTGGGTATTCTCTCCAGGCATATTATCGGCCATACCTCACTGCTTGGGAAGCGGAGGTATGGAACAAGTCGGTTGACGGGCGAGATGCGGCCCTCTCAACATAAGTCTCCTGGCCATGTAGAGATGGACACCTCATCCGACGTTCCGGGAGCGTGATCCACTCCTGCCCGACGCATGGTCGAGGCACGCTGTAAGGCAGGGAGTTCCTCCGGGCGGTCCACCCTCTCAGGGTGACCGAGCGGGGTTACCGCAGCCATTAGCACGGGCGGTTTCGAGGGCAAGTCCATAGCCACGGGCTGCTCCTCATCGGACACCTCAAGAACCTCATCCGGTTCTAACTCCTCAACTGGATCCCCAGTGAGTTGAGTTGGAGGAGGTGTTAAGGGGCGAGTCACCTTGGAGGGTGAGCGCCGCTTCTCTTTCCTCTTCTTTTTCTTCTCCTTGTCCTTCTCCCTCGTTGTCTCTTGAGGGGCAGGACGCTTCCGCTGGGCAGCAGTCAGCGTCTTTGACGTTCTTGCTGCCCGCGAGCCCGCAGGAGCTTCTCGAGACGTCAACGCTGCCGACAGTAGCTTCGGGATCCTCAGTAACGATGCTATCGGTGTCCGGGAGGATGGTACTGGGTCCGAAGCTGTCGATGGGAGCGGTACGGCAGCCGCTGGAACTGCTGAGGCGGTGGTCATTGGACGCCCAGAAATCGACGTTGACATTGTTGGGATCAGTGGCTGGTCCCGCGCTCGGAGGGACTCTTCCCAGCAGTGGGATTTAAGTCTCGAAGCACGGTTCCAAAGTGTTTGCGTGGTGAATTCCCGGCAAATGCTGCAGGCCTTAACATTATGGGTTTCCCCCAAACACAAAAGGCAATCCCGATGCCTGTCGCTCAGAGCAACCTTCTGGCCACAGGTGGAACAACGTTTAAAGACATATAATGAGGAGAAGATGCTGAGAGAAGGCGAGTAGAAAAGAACGAAGACGAGGAGGAAGAGGAAGACAAAAGAGGCGAGGAGGGGGATCCAAATACCAAAAATCCAAGTCCGTAATCCAAGTACCAAGAACCAAGTCCGAAATAAGAAGTCAAAGCCAAAAAGTAGCCAAAAAGCAAGCCAAGAATTGCTACGAAGCAGCAGAACCTTCCGTTCGCAAGGGCGGACGAGAAAGAACTGAGGAGCGACCGTTGCTCGGCAGGCTGAGCATGCTCAGTACGGGCATGGGGGAGGGGTTCCCACCAAGCTCCTAAGCTCTAGAATCTTCCGAACGCTACCGCGCATGCGCGAAAGCTCCTCGTGTGTGAGGCACAGAGACCACGAAGAACTGTGGAACTGGATGCAAAATGGCATCAAGTATGCACATTGGGAGGGGGTGGTACTACTATCAAAACTCCACTGAAGAACTATAGTAGGTTCTGAATTGCTGCTGCACAGGCACAGAATGTCCCAAATTGTGGGAGTCAGAGAGACCACAAAAACCCCCAACTACCTATTGCAACAACTTCAATGATTATTGGTCTGTTTCTGGGCACAATTCAAAGTGCCGGTTATAATCTTTAAAGCTCTATATGGCTTAGTTCCACTAAGTAGGTATCATAAAGGATGTATATCCAAATAGGCTTCCTCCAAATTTTCAGATCTTCAGAGGAAGGCTTTTTCTCAGTCTCACTACACACAAGCTCATTTGAAAAGGGCATAAGGGAGGGACATCTTGGTTGCTGTTCCCAGGTTGTAGAACATTCTTCCATGAGAGGCTACATTGTACCTCTCTGTTCTGCCATCAGAAGGCAAAACAGGCTTACGGCCACTAATTGACTTTTAATGGGAAATGCTGGACTTTTCCACCATTTTTGTTACCTTCTTAAATGCTTTTGTTTTAACTTAGTGCTTGATTTGAATATGATAGTATATTTAATTGTTTTAAATTACTCTTTACTGTTATAACTGATTGGTTTTAGGTGTCTTTTTTTTAGTTTATGTTTTAAAACACTTTCGATCCTCCACTGGAGGAAAGACCAGATATAAATAAAATAAATAAATAGTTTTTAACAACCCCTATCAAAAACCTCTCCAATGTTTGGAGCAGCTGAAAATGGGCCATGGATATTTATGAGACTAATTAGTGAATGCTGACAAATATACACCTCCAGAGCTCTTGACCCAAATTAGAAAATAAACTGGTTATACTGGAATTGCACCAAATTTGATTAATAGAAGAAAGTATATTAATTTAAGGAAGTCTCTTGTCCCTTAATCATTCTTTACTGATTCAACTACAGTTAGCCCTCCATATTCACTAGGGTTAGGGGCACAGGGCCCCCGCAGAAGTGGGAAAACCACAAATACCAAAATGTGTGTGTGGGAAGGGAGCCAAAGCATGGTGGGGAGAGCAGCCACCCAGAGTCCAAACCAGGTTAGAAAAAGTAAAGGGAAAAGGGGTGTTACTCCAAATGCATGGGATCCCAGGAGGTCCTATATCAGAACCCACAATTAAAATGGGGAATTAATTAACTCAAATTAAAATATTGCAAGAAGAAGGGTAACTTCAGGACCTTTTCACTCCTGTTTACCAAAAGAGATGAGCCAGAAAACTTATCATGCAATTTAAATGTGTTTTATTGGGGGGAAATATACATACACACACACAAAAAGGTACACACACATGAGTGATTGCACAAGGCTAACTTGAAAAAGAGGAGGAAGATTAGAGGAATAGGAAGGGGACTTGGGTTATGTTTACCATTTAGAGAGAGAGGCAGAGGAGGAGGAAATGGCTTGGGCTCCCAAGGACAGCAAAGGTCTGAGGGACAGAGTAGATCCTCGAAATCGAAATGCTGAGGGGAAGACCCAAAATCAGGGTCCTTTATACCCAAAAATCTGCCCTAGATGTGTTAATGTCTTTCTGCTTGGACAACAAAGGATTTCAAAGGTGACAGGATGGATTAATGATTAATGATTGTTAATGTCTAAAGGAATCAGTTGATGATTTTTAACATGTAGATGGCAAAAGATTTTGATGTCTGCCTGATTGAAGATCAGAGGTGTGAGGATGAGACAAATATGAATTTATTTGGAATCTTCTTGTTTTCCTGAACCAACCCTGTCAAACAAGCAAAAGCTTTTTGTTTTGAAGTTTCCAGCAAACAGATGCCAGATTAACGTTTTATGGTTTTGCCTTCTATAGGATATGCAAACCACAGGGATACTTTGGGGCTGACATTGTTTTCATTGAAAGAGCCATCAAGTCAAATTTTCCTGGTGAACCTATGAACCTATGTTGGGATCATCTCTGACCTATTTCCAGCCGGAATCCCTTTCACATGGCCCTTTCCAGTCACTGTATATGATGTTTTATTTTATGCCAATTAAACATATCTGCTAGTTAATATGTATCAAATGGGAGACTGCAAAGCCCTGTAATAGGGATGAATCAGCATGGTGGCCCTATACTTCCTCTCTCTCATTCATCTCCTTCCTTCAGTGTGTGGGAGCAGTGAGTGGGTTTGTGGTGTTGAGAAATCAGGCTGCCAGCCATACTTAAGTGGCCAGACAGTGGCTGGTGGAGGAGGTAGAGGACTAGAGGTGGCTTTTAAAGGGCTGTGCAGCCTAATTGGAGCCACCAAGAGGGAAGGAATCCCCAGAAAAGAAGCAGTTGAGGTGGGGGACAGGAGTTGGAGACTCTCACAGATAATCAAATTCATGAAAGTGAAACCTGCAAATGTTGAGGGCTAACTGTACAAAATAAATGATAATAATAATAATAATAAATAATAAATTAATAAACTAAATCATCATCATCATCATCATCATCATCATCATCATCATCTAATAACTGGTTTCAGTGGAGAAGTCAGATCCAGCCACAGTAACACTTGCCATAATTACGTGCCATTTGGATTACTGTTATATGCTCTTTGTGGGGTTGCCTTTGAAAAGTGCTCAGAAACTTCAGCTGGCCCATGCAGACAGTTAACTGTGGTTGGCTATAGGATGCATACAACTCCTTCGCTGGAATAGGTCCACTGGCTGCCAGACTGTTTTTGGGCACAATTCAAAGTGCTATTGATGGCCTACAAAGGCTCAATTCCCTACTCAGCCACAGAAACCCACTGGGTGCATCATATATCCTCAGCATCAGAAAACCCCATGATGGGTTCACTTTAGGGTCATCGTAAGTCAGAAACAACTTGAAGTCGCAGAACAACAGCAAAAGCCATATTTGGCTTGGGCCCAGGTTATATAAAAGTCCACATCTCCTTTTATGAGTCCATTAGAGCTCTGAACTTGTCTAGAGAGGGCCTTCTCGCTATTCTACTGTCTCCTCGTGCTTATTTGTTGGGAACAAGAGAGAGGGTCTTTTCAGTGGCTTCTCCCAGACTTTGAAATTCCCTCACTAGGAAGGCCAGGATGGGTTCATCATTTGCTCTCCTTCCATTGGCAAATTAAAACATTCTTGTGCTATCAGGATTTTAGAAACTAAACAGAATGGACTTTTAATAATATGCTGTGCTGTTTTATAGTTTCTGTAGTTTTAAATGTTTTTAAATTTGTAAATTGTTCAATTGTCTTTCAAATTACTTTTATATTTACACTTTTATTGAGGTTCGGGTGTCTTTCTGAATCTGTACTTTTTTAGTATGTTGTAAGCCATCTTGAGTCCCATTACTGAGAGAAAAGTAGGATAAAAATGAGTATAATAATGATGATGATGATGATGACGATGACACAGAAAGATAGATACCTAAAGAGTATCATGTGAATTAGCAGGCTATCAATATTCATAATATTTTGTCATTACAAGGCAAAAAGATATGATCATATAGAATACAGTTTATTTCACAAAGTACTTTTTATATGTAAAAAACATACCTGACAAAAATTGCATTACAATTAGTAGTTCTCATGATATTGAAAACTTGTTTAAAAGGCTTAAATGATTTTATAAGACATATTTTCTATTCTTGACAAAAGTATTATGACCAGAATACATTTCAGAATTTTAAAGTATCACCTGTCAGAGCTGCCTGAACTATACAAACTAAACGTAAAATTAATTTTGACCCATCTTTTTTCTTTGAGCAAGCATTTACAAACCATTGGTTCTCCTATATTGCAAAATAACCACAAGTTAACTAATATTAATATATGTATTACGTTATTCTCAATTAACCGCCCATTATTGGCTCAGATAACCTCAACGGATATATAGATTTCTGAATTTGCAACCAATTGTATATAAAAAAGTATTAAACACTTGTATTTCACGACATGAGATAACACATATTTCATAGCTTTGCAACATATGGTCAAAATGATCTACAGCCCAAATATTCATTAATTATTCATTATATCCTTTTACAATGTTTGACCAGCTCCGGCTTGTAGGTAAAAAAAGAAATGTTTTTCAGTGCTTGGAGGAGCAAAAGTTTTTAAATGTTTTAGTCCATCATGTCTGATGGGTTTCCTGTAAAATAAATACACTGCCAAAAACTGCACCAACATTTTTTTTTGTTCTGACATGTTAATTATATCATTAATCATGACAGTTCAATGTAATGGAAAACGTGCTGTTATCATTTGAGAATGACTATCAACATGAAGAGCATTTCAAGTGAAAGTCAAGTCTCAAAAGATAAACAAAAGCGCTCAGATTCTGACACAGCTCTAATGTTTAAAAACATTAACTGAACAGCAAGTGACATACAGTCCCATATTTGCATTATTATAGGATGCAAACATCTGCCTTAGAGATAAGAATTCTTCTCCAGGATATGTAGTCCCACAAAATAGCTTGTTTTGTGTAATGTCTATAGACTTCCCAACAGGAAAATTCTTGAAAATGTATGAAAAGCTGGGGAAACACCATGGCCTAGCAGAAATGAGTTTGCCTATTCACAAATTTGTTTTAAAAAAACCTGTGTAAACCAAGTTTAAGATCTCTCTGAAAAATATGCGTATGTCACAATCTTTGTCCGGAAGTGTAACCTATACTCTGGACAAGGGACCACGGTCAGGGAAGAACAGGGAGAAAGAAAATTATTATTATTATCAGTAGTAGTATTGCAGAAAGTAGTAGTATTGTTATTGTTATTATTGCTGCTGCTGCTACTCCTCCTCCTCTCATAATTAATTTATATCCTGCCTTCTCTCAAAATTGGGACTCAAGTACAGCTTACCAAAAAAAAAGGGAACATTTAAATGAAATGAAATTATTCAAAAAATTTAAAAAGATTTTAAAAAGATTAAAAAGATTTTAAAAGTTAAAAAGATGTATACTTCAAAGATAAAATGCAATTAAAAGATCAAAAGCAATTAAAACAGTTCAGTTTAAAACAGTAGACTACTTTCAGCCCATTCTATCAAAACTTCCTGTTTTAAGATCAAAAATGTGTCTTTGCTTGCCAGCAGAACAACATCAGGAAAGGGGCCATTCTGACCTCCCTCAGAGAGGAGCTCCAGAGTCTAAGGGTACCCACTGATAAGGCCCTCTCTCACATCCCCATCAAGCATGTCTGTGATGGTAATGGGACTGAGAGAAGGGCCTCTCCAGAGGATTTCAGGGTCAGGGCAGGATTATACAGGGAGATATTGTCTCTCAGACAGCTGAAACTGAGAAACTGAGCCATAGAGAGCTTTCTAGGTCATAACCAGCACTCTGAATTATGACAAGAAATAAACTAGAAGCCAGTAGAGGTAGCAGGGAATCTGAATGGTCCCTGTAACCTGAGCCAGTTATACTCTGCCTGTAGGTCTCTGTACTTGCTGAAGTTTCTGAACATTCTTCAGAGGCACCCCCATGTATGCATTAACACTGTGGCCAGAATCAGTCTCTCAAGGAATAACAGCAGTTGATGCACATGGTTTAAATGTGCAAAAGCACTCCTGGTCATCACAGACACCTAAAGCTGAGTACAAGAATACACCAAAAACTCAGAAAATACATCTTCAAGGGAGTGTAAACCCATGTAACACAGGCTGAGTCACTATTCCTTGGTCTGCCTTTTCAAATGACCAGGAGCACTGCTGGATTAAGTTTTACAGTCAGCTCTCCACATTTGCAGGTTTCACTTTTTCAGATTTGATTATTCACAGATTATTTGCTTTCGGCTCTGCTCCCTCCCTATGCCATTTTCAATAGGGACTGCAAGCCTCATGAGACTGAGAAACTGTGAATGAGGCTAGTAAGTCCCTATTAAAAATGGTGTGGGACAGCAGTGGAGGTGGCAGTAAGCCCCACCAGCCACCCACTTCTGCCTTATGAAAGAACCCTAGTGTGTCAAAGGAATCCACGGTGGGTTGAATACGGTGATCACACCTTTTTGTGTGTTAAATATGGCTTGGGAGGGCCTACAGTTATTCACGGTTTTCCCACTTTCACAGGGGTCCTGTGCCTCTAACCGTAGCGAACGTGGAGGGATGACTGTATTTGTTTGCCCTCATCCAGTCCATTACTGATGACAGACACCAGTTAAAACCAAGACAGCCTCTTTGCATTAAGTTGGAAAGGTGAAGGAGACCTGGATGTCATCTGCATATTGATGTCACTGCACCCCAAAATTCCAGACAGTCACTGTTGGGATTCCAGTTTGGAATCCACTACATTCTTCTCTAACTGTCCTTCTCTCAAGTCCCCAAACTACTAGCCAAGCAGACTTCAATACCAACCCTGAAACCATCCTGCCTAGTTGAAGAAAGGAGACTGCTAAGCAGCAGGGTAGTGGTGTTGTTGCTATGTGCTTTCATGTCATTTCTGATTTACAGCAAATCTAAGACAACCCTAAATTGGGGTTTTGGGGGGCTGAGAGTGTGTGATGTGCCCAAGGCCACTCAGTGAGCTTCCTTGGTCAAACAGGGAATTGAACTCTAGTCTTCAGGACCATAGTCCAACACTCAAACCACTATACTACGTGGGGCAGTACACCAACAGAATTCCAGTTCCATCCTGGCTACTCACCTTTAGGCACATGCACCTTCAGATTGTGGGATAAGGCACCTGATCAAGGATACGGAATCATGACAGACCATTGCAACTTCACTTCCCTGCTCTTCAGGTCTCACACTTGCTGCTGCACAGAAAAAGCTGGTGGGCAGGGCTGAGAGAGATTAAAAGCCCCATCCAGCGAGGTGTCTACGACAGAAGCCTGGTTCACATACTCATCCAAAATCAAATCCTTAATTACATTAAGTTGTCCTCATTTACTGACCTGGCATTCAACAGCAGCATTTTCAACCCAGGGGGACTGTTACCAATGCTATTTGAGGTGAAAGTTTGGGCTAAGAAACAGAACAGCTTCCAATTGTCAAGGGGGTTAGAGAAGCCTGCATTTTGGCACCCTTTCTGATTAAGTCTATGCAGAACTTCTCTTACAGAAAAGTGGGATTAAATTTCAAGGAAGGGGGTGTGAGAATTGATGGAAGTAACTGCAGCAATTTAGATATGCAGATGACAACTTATTACGAGTACAAAATAGCAAACACTTTGAACACTTCAGAAAATAAAAAAGAAAATGCAAAAGCAGGGTTACAATTGAATACTAAGAAAAAAATAACAACCACAATTTATAAGCAGATGTTCAAAGTGGGTGACGAAGACACTGAAATACGTTAAGATTTTCTATACTTTGCTTTAGTCATTAATCACAACAGAGACAGTTCTCAAAGTATTAGAAAAATGAAAAGTGTTGGAAAGGTAGCTATGAAGGAACTAGGTAAGATCTTCAAGCATAAAGATGTACAACTGAATACCAAATCAGAATAATTCATGCGATAATTTCCCCAATTTCTGTATATGATTGTGAAAGCTGGACAGTGAAGAAATCTGACAGGAAGAAAAAAAAATTTCATTGGAAATGTGGTACTGCAAGAGACTTCTTTGGAAAGAAAGAAATAAACAAGTCTTAGAGCAAATTAATCTGAATTCTCACTGGATGCCAAAATGACTTAAACTAAGGCTACTGTAGTTTGGACACATTGTGAAGAACATGACTCACTAGGAAAGATGATAATGCTATGTAGAAAGCAGTTGGAAAAGGGGAAAAACAAAACTGGATTGATTCCATCAAGGAAGCTACTCCCCTGAGTTTGCAAGACCTTAGGGGGACAGTTGGTGACTGCAGCTGTCAGAGGTCTCTCATGCATAGGGTCACCATAAGTTGAACTCAACTTGACTGCAAACAGCAGCAGCAACGTCAAAGTTTTGTGGATGAAGAAGAGTCAAGATGGCTCATAAAATAAAATCAACAAGAAATTACAATGTTATCAAACATAAGACACTTAGAAAATATGCATTTAAATCATCATGACAGGATAATTCACAAGATAGCACAGTGGGAAAACACTGTCTACACTGCTCACCTAAAAGTGGCAATAACAGAAAAACTATGTAGTGCTTTGAGCACTGGACTACAATATGACCCTGGAGACCAGGGTTTGATTACCCACCCATAGCTCAGCTATGGAAACTCTTTGAGTGCCCTTGGGCACATCACACACTCTCAGCCCCAGAAAACCCCAACAGGTTCACCTTACGGTTCCCATAAGTCAGAAACAACTTGAAGGCACACAACAATAAATTAAGAACAACAAACAGATCTAGCTGCCCCAACTCAGAAGGCTCTTCTCTTATGCTCACCCAACACACCTCAGGCCACAAGAACAGAATTGCATTGCTAAGCACTCCCCCCCCCCAAAAAAATGCAACAGAATTTCTATCTTTGTATTTAAAATCTTGGTTTTGGTGATTGCAGTGGAAGTTTACTTTCAGGCTTCACAGTCTTGTTTTTTAGTTGACACTGTCTCCATCTATCTCACAAACCACCTCTCCTCTTGTACTCACTTCCAACAATGCTACATCATTCTTATGTAAAGCCTTCACTTTGTTCCACAAGAACTACAACTGCAGATAAACATATATGGAGTATTTTATTTTTTTTACAAAGCTACATGATGATGATGCTGTATCTTATTCATATAACTTACAGCTATTTAGGGTACCATCCCTGTTTCTACCTATTTCATTAGCCACCTTGCCTACTTCCTGTTGTTGCTACAGCCACCATCAGTTAGTCTGCTGCTGTGACCCTACTCTGATCTTGGCCTGTAGAAATCAAACCACATGTGTAAAATTCCTAGTTGTGTTCCGCTTAACATGCTTTATTTAGCACAATTTTTTTACTGTCTCTTCAAGTGGGTGTGCATATAGCTTTATTTACCACTGTCAGCACAGCACTTATAACAGTATTAAAGATGCCTTGGTCACCAATTATTCACTACAATGTGTGTGAATATATGCAGTGACATCCTTCAGCCATCACTCCTAATTCTCATTCTTAACTCACAACCCTGAGTGTTGCAGATTTTGTGAGGAAAAAATTGAATCAGAGGATATTCTTCCCTGCTCATGAAATCAAAAAGTTAAACTACGCTTATTTTGTGCACTAGATAAGTATCTCTAATTCAATAAAATTCAGATATATCCAAACATTAGGTGGGGATTATGTATATTGGAATAGCCATAAATAATGGCAGACAAAAAGGATCTCTAACTGATTGTTAACTTTTGAAAAAATTAATTACTGATCTGTACATTAGATACTAAAGGATTTTGTTCTAAAATATCAAACCAATTTCTGAAGTAAAATGCTTAGAAATGATAGGTGCCCAAATAATCTTCGGTGACATATCAAGTATCAACATTTCTTAGAGCTGCAGGACACTGCCTGATCAAGAAACTCCTGTGCATAGTAGGCAGTTGCAGACAAACATACCAACAGATAATCACAAAGATCAGCTTTGACACCACTGATCAGTGCTGTAAGGAAGAATGGAATCTTGTATTTACTTCTCCTCCAATGAAGGAACAGTGCTGCAAAGCTGATTATACTGACCATCTGTTTGATCAATGCCTGTGTACACCTACTGTAATAAAGATAACGTACGCACAGTCACAGGTACTGGAAGAAGGGTTTCTCTGCACCTTTTGTATACGCTTAGCCCAATACAGAATGCAGTTCCAGGCAATTCCAGCAATTATCTGTCAAATCAGGATAATCTTCTAAACATTTCTGAAACCAGTCAGACAGTACTTACAGTATAAATCTAAATTAAAACAATTGATAGCCTAGTGAAAAAAATTATTTCTTCAATCATTTATTAAACTGGTAACCAGCTCTCTTTCAATGAGTTAACATACTCCTGACTGTCCTTAGTTTATATAGTCCTATTTCTTAAGGTATTCTTGCTTAATGTTATCCTGAAATATTACAGGCCCATTTTGATAAACACATCTTCGAATCCATTGTTATTCTTCTTTCCATAGCAGACCAACTGATATGCACTTATCTTTTTTTCCTTTCTGAGGTTTTTGAAAAGTGATGTAGCAATGTATATTTCTCTATGTTCCGCACAGGCAAGAACATTTTTTTTTGTTTCTGTTCCTGGAGGTTTCAGGACCAACAACAGTTTCCCTCCCACTGACTGAAACAACAGTAAGAAGTGTGGGAAACTCCACGCAAGCTCTAAGGCTGGCATAGCTGCAATTTCCAAGTTTTAGAAGCATGTACCTGGAAAGCAAGGGCTTTCAGTCCCATAGTTCTACAGCCTCTTAAATACTTCTAGGAAGCACAAAGTAGATTTGTCAGCAGCCTCATACAAGAAGTATACGAGCTCTCCATCAAGGATTACCTCTTATTCCCCACCCAGAAAGGGAGATCCAAAAAATCCAGTATCATGAGTACAAGAAGACTGCAGGCTTACAGTGTTTTGGAGGGGGACTGGTAATGGCAGCAATTATTATTCCATTCATTCATTTTACTTTCTCACAAGAAAGACACTTGACAAAATCCTTAATCCAAATTAACTGCAATGCTCACAGATTATATCATTTTGGATGCAATCTGCCTCCCACTTTGTCAAGAAATACTGATAAATTTAAAAAGAGGCATTGTACTGGTGATAAAAGCAATGTTCTTCCTAGACATACTCCAATCATATTAACAAACAGAAGTCAAGAAATGTTTTTGGAAAAATTTTTGAGATATCCTTATCAGAGTATAACATCTGCTTCAAGTTCTGATCAGCAGTTATTATACTTAGAACAATATCTTCATAACATCAAGGAAAGCTAAATACTACATTCCACTTGCTAATCTAATGACATTGAAGTATTTTTGGAGAAAAATGTATCTGAATAGAACTCTTGCAATTTAATTACCAATCCATCCTTCTCACTATTTCCATGTTAATTACTTTCCAATTTTAGCTATCTTTCATTACAATTTTATTGTAAAGAAAGTTATTATAACTTGGATTAAGATACCATAACAGTATTAACTTTTCTGGAAGTGGAATGTTTTGCTTTCATATGTACTTTGGAGTTAATTTACAGCCTAGCTGGCTAGCAGACCTGGGCATTAAGCTTGCAAATGCCATGGTGTTTATGTTAAATCAGTCCTTTGAAAGTTTTCATTTAGTTTTGCAATTGTTCTTTTCTGTATTCGATTTTACTCTGTTCCAGCCTCACCACCATGCAACTGCATAGATGTATCTGAGATCTGAATACTGTACTCCATCTGTACTTCTGAGAAAGTGGATTGTAATCCAGGAAGTTCACGCTAAAATAAGTAAGTTTGTCTTAAACGTTTCACAAAACTCCTTTTCCTCCTCGCTGCTTTCATTTCTTACGTGCTGAAACAGACTAACACTGTTGCTTTTTTGGAAGTCATGAAGAAACAGCTCACACAACATAGTGATGGCATCCCTTTTACTAGGCTGCCAATCAGAAAAAGAAGATCTAATCAAAAAGTACTTAACGAAGAAACTGGGTGCTTTCCAAATTATCAACTGAATGCTTTGTTAATATTTACAGGTATGACTTGAAATCTGGAGGGGAAGGAGGTCGCAAACCAAGATTATTTTCTGTGATGCTGACTATATATACCAGGTGGAACATCTATTTTATATTATTGTGAATGCGGCAATTTCACAGTTGCAAAAAAAAAATCAGCAACATCATCATATAGACATCATTGACAACTGATGTGAGATTTTCTATTTTGTACTCACTTATCTGTATCTGAATGAATGAAAAAGCAGTCCTGATTAACAGAGGACAACTATTCCAAATACAGCATAAACACAAGGTAAAATTTCAACTCAGAGTATAAGCAATCATGTTTACATAGAAATAAAATATACAATAAAAATATAATGGCTGAACTGACTGTAATTTTACATATGTATTACTATTTATCAAAAATAAATCCACTTTCTGGCATCAAACAAGAAGGTGGGGGTAGAAAAATGGAGAAATACTTGATTGAGTTGCAGGGGAAAAAGGGAAAACTAACACGTTAATACCAATACACAGGACATTAGGGAAGGAAGGTAATTCTATGCTTATGGAGATTAAATTAGCTTTTCCTTCAAACACAGATATGTGCAAGTGCACCCATAAACCACTCCAAAACCAAATGAAATAAGCAGCCATTAACTTCCTAAGTAAATTAGTATATTTTTAAAATTGACTATGTTTTTCTTAATTAGCATTTCCGGAACACAAATGCAACATGAAAACAGGAATGCATAACATGCCAGTTTTAAGACGCATATCTAAAATCATTTGACAAAATATACAGAACACTTGTTTGTACTGTGGCTGGTATCAAGATAAGTGTATTAGTCCTCCTCTTACAAGCAGCACATTCATAAACTTAAAAACTATGCAGTAAACTTGGCCTATTTGAAAGGTTTCTTTCAGACATAAATAATGAAGGGCGGGAAAATATTCAACTCCTCAACTAATTATCAAGAAGAAAGGAGGTAGGGAGGAACAAGGATAATTAGTGTGTATCCTCCCCCAACCAACCCCCCACATGCATTTATTCTGTATATGCACACACAGCAGCAGCATCATAAACCGTCTCAAGTTCTTGCCATTATTCAGTTCGACATCTGCACATGTTTATGCGTCTCTCCAAACAACCTCTTGAACACCCTGCTGGAGCTGTCATTTTTTTTTTCTTCTCCCTATCTGGCAGATGGCAAGTCAACAATCGGCATCAACAGCAGCCGAATATCTCTCCCCTCCATTCTGCCCACCCCCCTAAACAGACACAATAATAACTTCTTTGTGCTTTGCCACAATGCAGCTGCTTAAACCATTTCGCTACAAGGCTGCTTTGCTTTAATAAAAAAAAAATCCCTTCTGTCAAGTCTAAAAAGCAGAATAATGTTAAGCAAGCTAAAGCCACAGCACAGCTGCAAACGGGCAGACACATTGACAGCTCCTCCCTTAACAAAGCCCTGTGAATTGAAGGGGGTTCATCTGAGGCTCACACAGTAATTAGTACAAAAAAGTCCGACAGCCTCTATTATGCTAGAGGAAAAAAAAACTGGACAGAACTGGGCTGCTGTTTTACGTCAAGAGTTCTGCTGCAGAGCAGATAAATCATGTTGGGTTTTTCCCCTCTCTTTTTAAAGACAGTAATAAGGAGGATGAGAGAAGCTAATTTGAAAACTTGGACACAGTAATTGTACCATATGGTGAGCATTTATCCCTTCTGAAATACACGCAAACAGTCACTTACACGCACAGTGCTTTGTTTTACAGTTGTTATTCTCTCTACCACATTCATAAAGATGGATCTAAATATCTGATACTCCAGGGAAGTTGAGCATAATTAGCAACAAAAATGCCTGGCTGTAGTAATACATCAGCTTTGCCCAAAATCTTGCAAACTGTAAAACAATCCAAGCTCCTCCCACATGATATTTGGAGGGGAGGTGTTAAAAGTAAAATAATTTAATAATGATAATTCTTGACACTGGAAAATGATAATCATAGCTTTTCCGTGTGTGCGTGTGTGTGTGTTTGAACACAACACAACACGACAGAAGTTTATTTAAGAGAAGACATATCAACACAACATCAACAAGAATATAAAACATCAAAACATGTGTAAGCATTCATTTAAAGTCAAATATCAACCTCTGATTCAAGAACAAAAATAATCAGTTTCTTCTCTGCAGATAAACAACATTCATCTGTGTCTATTTTATGAATCAAAACTTAGTACAAGATCTATCATTGTTTGATGAGGAAAAAGCACTTATGGTTGCTCACATTTCAGTTCACTCTTTCACAAACAAGAACAAAAATGCGTAATTACATGAAATGTGTGTTTGTGTGTCCCTTCAAGTCACCGATCTACTTATGGTGGCCCCATGAATTTCAGAGGGATTTCTTAGGGGAGGATACACATTAGAAATACATAGTGTCCCTATCCTCACCAAGTGACCAAGCTCCACCAAGAGAAAAGCAGCACAAACTGTGTAGTCACAAAACTTGCAAAGGTTACTACAAGCCAGAAATAAAAATAATTAAAACTACACTCCCATTTGTAGTAAATGAAAAAAAAAAAAAAAAGCTTCTCTTTTAATCAAAAACATAGGAGTGATCTATAACTACTTCCAGCCAATTTTAGATAATACAGAGAAAATTAAATTAAAACATTTATACATTTATACTGGCATATTATCAGAATATAACAAATGAAGGTTCTTATTCTCATTTTTTCTTGTGCTCAAGTTTCACTTTATAATCATTTTAATTTACATGTAATGAAGAATTATATGTTCTGGTGAAAAGTGCTGAAAAGTGCAATCTTATCCATGTCTATCGAGAAGTTCAATGGGGTCTACTTCAAAAGGTTTACAGCCAATTTGCTTAATACCTGCAATGGTAAACAAACTGATGTGGCCAAGTGGTGAAGACTTGAAGCTATAAGCTATAAGCCAAACTAATGCTGGCATAAATCACTTTTAAACATTTCTTAAACAAAAATAACAGATCAGGTCACCATTGGCATGTCACCACAATCTGTCTCATTCCCTTCATCTCCCTGCAACACACAGATATAGGACTAGCTTACATTACAAGTAAAATTTTCAAGTTTTTTGAACATTTGGAATTAGCTAGATAAAAAGCAACAAACAATCTTCTGTTAAGAAGGTTTGTCTACTACTTCTGGAATAACTGACCTTCGTAAGTATTTCTTTTCCAGGGTCATTGATGCCAGAAGACTGAACAGAACAACAGATGACTTTATCAGCAATGTGGGCTTTCCAGAAAAAGTAAAATTGGAAAAATAACGTTACCTGATTTAAACATTTGGTTTAAATATTATATTAAACCACATTAAAAGCTGTTATGTGGAAAATATTTTATCAGGATATTTGTAATAATGTAAAAAGAAGAGCACACAGTTCCCTTATATTTGACCCCCCAAAAAATGACTACACCTGAAAGAATACTACCTTTAGGTCACATACCTGTACTTGATATATCAATAGTTTAAATTATTTTTGCTGAGCTATAATTAGTACCTTAAACTTCATTCACTCACTCACTCTGTGTGCTACTTATCAATTCCACCTCAAGCTGGGAAAATAATTTATGGAATAATTTACAGAAGGTCGTATCTTATATTTAGCCCATCTAACATGACTGACTGCAGACAACTATGGAGACATATGTGATGCAAAACATTTTCCTCAGAAAAATATAGCATTGGAAAATTTTCTGGAAATGAAATTGTCCATGAAAAAATTTTGAGCCTACATCTTTAGAATCCTTCATTAGAATTTTTTTAAAGTCACATATACCCTTTTCCCTGGTAGTACACTGATAAATATTAGCTCAAGACAAAGCTCTTATATAACTAAATTTCTTGTCTTGAAAGAGACAGAGACAAAGAGATGCGATAGAACAAAAAAAATGACCATAAAAGAGGAAGTGAAATGGGACTGAATCCAGATCAGCATTTTTCCATCAAAAACGCTGTGTGTTCCAGAATGTCTAAAGCAGAGCCAGGCAATGGCAGAGGATGCAGAGGGACAATTTCCACCCTCATGACATGCCATTTTGCCTGAAAAGTGGCACAAAACAAAAGTGGAAATAACATCTGGTTTTCAGTGCCCGGTGTTTCTGCCATTTTCCTGGTTCTGCGGGGAGGGCTGAGATGTATTACAACTATCTGGACTTCTTGAACACACACATTTGGGGACCTTTTTTGGGGGGGAGTAGATGGGTGGAATACCAGCAACTTCCATGAAGCTCCCTCGACATCTTCTCACTTTCTCTGGTGGCCAATATAGTGAGGTCACAGTACCTTCGTCCTGCTAAAGGTAGTACCTAACAGTGGCTGTAACTCAAAATAGACCAGCAAAAGCTCCAGATAACCAGGGGTTGTAATGGGATGCTGAGGAATGGCCTTATTACCTCTGCAGCCTCCTCTACTACTACTTAGTTTTAAAATCAGTAGTAAGCTAGATTTGTCACCACAGAATAAAGAATAAGAAAAAATAAGCATTCTTCCTGAAGTTCTTCTTGTTTCACCTGAAGTAATATAGGAGGACTGGCATTTTAGAGACTTGGAAAGCAAATTAGATTTTTATAGTTGCTATGTGTATGTGCATGTTGTATGTTAAAGGGGAGCAGGCAAAGAGGATGTGTCATGCAATACAAAATGTGGCACAATGCTCACCAAAAAGCCCAGAGTTTTTTTAGTTGGTTGATTGGCTTGTTTCCTTTTGTTTTGGCACAAAACCCTATCTGTCTAAGATTTACAGGTTGCCTTTTTAGAGCTTTGTGATGTATACATATACATTACTCTCAAAACCACCGAGAGTAAGCAAACCCCTTTTTGCCCCTATCCCCCAAAAACTGAAATATCCAGGTAAGTTTTCCAAGCCAAACCTCTGTAGAATATGTTGTTCATATATAGGTTACATCAGAAAATGCAGGGGAATAAGTAAATCTACTTTCTAAAACCATAAAACTGAAAAAGTTGTTTTTGTGCCTATCTGCTCAAGATTTGAAAGACTTTGGGCCTTTCCACACTACACTGTTACAGTGCTATTATTCCACTTTCAACATTCTATGGAATCCTGGGATTTGCAGTTTAGGGAGGAGTTTTTAAAATTCTCAGCCAGATACCTCTTTGGCCCCAGTAAACTACAAATCCCAGAATTCCATAGGACGTCACATTGGAGGACCTAGCAATGTCTAGAGAAATGTTGTCTCTAGAAATTTCTAAGTCCTCCAGCACAACTCTATGGTCCAACAGACGTAGACCACAGGATCAAGATGGAGAACCCAGAGACTCCTAGACAGAACATATTTTTTCTGTAGCAGGAGCAAACAGTGGGAGAATTTTTAAAAATAAACAAATAAAATAACCTGCAAATAATCAAATCCATGAGTGCTGAACCTGCAAAAGTGGAGAGCCCACTGTACTAGGAATATCTCTGAGCATTTAGTGCAGCCTCCCACAACATGCAATGAAATAAAAATATCTTGGCTGAAAGAGTGACAATATCTATTCAAAATCCGGATAAGGATATACTGGATCTATGATCATATAGATCTATCTAGCACGTTACTGCAAATATAAAGTGTTGAATATAATTATTAGCAATCAATGTCATATGCTCTACAACAGCAGTCTCACAGGGCATCCACAGAGGCTTGAAGAAATGTTATGAGTTTCTATAGGGACAAAAAAAAAAGACAGAGGAAAAAGGTGTCCATCGTAAAATACTCCCAGCTGGCATCTCTTGACCCCAAATTCTTCCGATCAAATAAGCCCCTCCCTCCACTTCCTTCGATCAGCCCTCAGGAAGGCTGGAAAGCCCTCCCAAGGGGAAAAGGAGGAGGAAGAAAAGAAGGAAGGTGGGAGGCAAGAGAGCTGCCAGCGCTTTCCGCTTCATACAACTTTGTGTAACCCAGGCACAACTGGAGAGAGGTCTGGCCAGAAAGATGGGCGTCCAGATCACTTTCTGTTGACTTTTCTGCCCTTTGGGTACCTTTCCTGGGGTGACATCTCCACCCCCAGTTCACCAACTATCCTGCTTTCACCCTTCCAAAGTCTGTCAGGCTCAACCATATGCTGAAAAGTGGTGAGTGAAGAGAGAGGCAGGAGAAAGTGGAGGAGAGAAACACCTTCATCCTTCCCTGAAGCCCAGGCAGCAACAGTACAGCGCTCCCTTCCCACTCTCTCACCTCCTCCTTACCAGCCCTCCTTGCCTTGGCCATTTCCTCCTCAGTTCTCCCAGCAGCTCAGAAAGAAAAGGGGTAAGAACATGCCCCCGTGGCAAAGATGGCTTGGCCAAAGAAGTCCCCATTGCCCCAGCTGGGTGTCCCTCCTTACTCGCTGGCTCTCTCCACTCCTTCCCACTCACCTTCTTTTGCCGGCTGCTCTTGAACAAAGCAAAGCCATGTTCCAGAAGGATACATCATAAAGGTCCCCTGATGCCATGCTGCAGGACTGGGGATCCTGGGCACCACTCTCACTGTCCTGGCATTGCTGTGTGTGAGTGTCCCCACTTGCTCTCTGATCAGAGCAACAAAAAAAAACTGTGTTGTGCAGAGTGGCAGATTTTGGTGCTGTGCACAGACTAGGAGGCAAGAGAAATGGTGAAAGGCAGGCAGGCAGGCAGGCTGGACTAACCAGTGGCAATGGCAGGAGCAGCAGTTGTCGAGCAGAGGGAGTTGTGCTCTGGATGTCTGTAACCAAGGAAGTGTATTTTGTGTGCCTATGTGTATGCATGTATACTCACTCACATGTATGTTGTTCTGCCTTCAGCAACCTACCCACTCCCCTGCACATCAAAGCAGCACACAGGGTGGAGGAATGAGAAGCAAGCTTGATCCCTTCATATCTCATGAGCAGCAAGCAACGTCCCAAACTCCTTGAGCCACCTCACAGTACTACTGACACACACAGAGCTGTGCAGATACATCAGAATGGTCTTTGGTGGTCAAAAATTATGGGGGGTGAGGGTAAGGGAACAAGATCTAGTCAGTTCAGCATGGGAGTTTAAAATACTTTGGTCGTCCACGGCAACAAAAGATATTTAAAGAGGGTCCGTGGTAAAGAAAAAGTTAAGAACCACTGCACTACAAGATTTTGGCATATTGATCTAGATCAAATAGTAAGCTTTTGATTTCAAAGACTGAATTAAATCCACACCCTGACACCTATAGGCATCTTGTCCAACTGACCTCTTAATCTAGATGTAATGGTACTAGGAAAGGGAAGGCAAGAAAGCAGTACCAGCTGTATTAACACCAACTGCTACTGCAACCTAATAAAAAGATGTCAGAATGGGAAGCTATGAATTAAATACACCTCATATATCAGAAAAATGCTAAAACAAAGAGCTTTGATCCTTAAAATATGATATAAGGATACCTGCAGAAATCTAATCTTATATGTCAGAAAAAGGCATAATAATTATATTTGTAATAAAAGCATTTTAGATATTATTAAGCGGTCAATAATTTATAAAATCCATCTAAAAGCAAGATAATCCTGAAGCCAGAACTTTTACTGATTACGTTCCTGCAATATCAAAATAGTATTAACGATACAGGGAAATTCGGTAGATTACATTTCTGTATCACAACACATAGCATGGTAGATCTGGTAAGAAATTATTGTATGTCAATATATTGTGTTATCTTATTCTGTGTTAATGAATTTTGTTTTGTTGACACTAAATCTATGTAATAAAAATATATTATATAAAATAAAATACAATAAAAAAAGATAAGCCTGGTCTTAAAACGATCCTTAATTAAATAATTTTATATCTGTGCTCTGATAAGAGAAATGCCAGTTTTCTTGATGACCTGCCATTAGGTGCAGAGTTTGCATTGCAGATGGACATGGATATCCCTACTTATTGCCCAGCTCAGAGCTGCCCCCCCCGCAAATAAAAAAAGCCTGTATTGTGAGAAGCTCTCAACTAACATGTTGTTTGTCACCCACAGAGATTGGAAAATCAATCAAGCTAAATCAGGCAGAATTTATATTGTCTTTCTCATACATAATATTTGCAGAACACTGAATATAATTAGTTAGTTTTAAAAAATGAAAGAAAACAAGTATCTCCTACTTTATTTCTTTGGAAAAGAAGAAGGCACGTGAGTGGAATTTTTTTAAAAAACATTCTGCATTGAATTTTTAATTTTAATGCCAGTTGCTTATGCTAAAAGAGATTACATAATCTCAATTTTTAACCATAAAATAAAAGAATAACAACATTTTATGGCGATACCACACTTCCAGCTCTCCTTGCATCAAATGATGTTAGACAACAACGCCACAGCAGTAGTCGTAATTTCCAACTCAGTGCTTCCCAGCCTACTGTCCATATACAGAGGGAGTAGAGATGTGAAATACAGCCAACACTAGGACATGATGTGGACAAATGTTAAAGCAAAAAGTCCTATGAATTATGAAGCAGCCCTATAAAAAATTGGGACCTGGCATGGTGTAGTGATTTGAACTACAACTCTGGAGGCCAGGGTTTGAATCCCAACTTGGGCATGGAAACCCACTAGGTGACCTTGGACAAGTCACACACTCTCAGCCTCAGAGGAAGGAAGGTCAAGGCAAACCTCCTCATAACAAACCTGCTCTGGATGGGACTGCAATCCCTCTGAAAGGTTTGTACCTTTGGGGTGCTCTTAGAGCCAGCGATGTTCCTGGAAAGCCAGATTGTGGCAGTGCCCAGAAACATCTATGCCCAGCTTTAGTTGGTACTCCAGCTGTGCTGTCTTCACAAAGTCAGATCTACAGTGATCCATGCCTTAGTTACCTCTTGATTTGACCACTGTAATATGCTCTATGTGGGACTGCTCTTGAAAAGTGTTTGGAAGCTGCAACTAGATAAAATGCAGCACACAGACTGGTGACAAGTGTGCCATTTAGAGACCACATAACAGCAGGCTTGCAAGAACTGCACTGGCTTCCAGTTTGCTTCAGAAGTTAATTCAAGGTGCTGCTTTTGACCTATAAAGCCATAAACAACTTGGGGTCAGGATATCCGAATGACCACCTCGTCCAACAATTTGAGATTTTTGGAGGAGGCTCTGTTGTATACCCCTGAAAAAACCTTATGAAGTTAGGTTGCTGGTATACGTAACTGGGCTTTGTCTGTAGCATCAACTATACAACTTCCTACCCAAGGAAGTTTGGCTGGCCCCATTTCTTTTAAACTTCCAACATGCAGCCAAAACAGTGATGTTCTGCATGGCATCTAATGTTTGAAACTGTTGCTTTAATCATTTTAAAACTGGAGTCTAGGATCATTTTTAGACAACTTTTAGGAATTTTAAAAGAATATTTTAATGTGTTTCAAAAATATTTATCTTTGTATTGTTTCAACTGGGTTTTATTTAATTGAATTGGAAGTTGTTGTGGACTGGGAGGTGATACAGAAATACTTTAAATAAATAACAATAAATAAATAAATCTTGCCAAGAAAAACCTGTGATAGGTTTGCCTTAGGGTCACCACAAGTCAGAAATGACTTAAAAGCAGACAACAACAGCACAGTGTGCTTTAAATATCAAGGCAGCGAAGTAGTTTCTCTCTAAAGAACAAGATAGATCCAAGGAGAAAAGTGTTGGACCTAACATCAGGCAAGGGTCCACCATGGACACGTATGGTACTTGGGGACAGTATCTTCTAAAATCAGAAGAAGATTCAAGATAAAACAATCAAAAATTGATTTGTTAGAATGAAACAATAGTTATATAAACTATAGCTACTGTTGAAGATTAATTTCTTATTAATAAAAGCAAAAGAAAAAAAATGTTAGAGAGGAAAAAAGACAAAATTGTCCTGACTTATATGGAACTCCTTAGGGCAGAAAGAGGGCATTGGGTAGAAGATACCATTCTTGTAGGACACAACATATAGACAAGTTATCCTTCAAGCAAACAAGTGGCTCACATGGTGTTCCTAGATGACTGCTATCAAGAAGGCAAAGATAAGCAAAGAGCCAGTGTGGTCTTTGGTGCTAATGGACATGATATAAGATCTATCAGACACAGTGGTAACTCCACAGCTGTTTTGAGACTAGTAGTGGAGGAAAAAGTTAGGCAATCTGTTCATAAATTTCTTCTGTACACGATTGGAAAGCAAAGAGGAGCAGGTGGGCAGAAACAGCTGACAAGTAAATCTCCACAGATAACACTTCCAGTAGAGCCTCATCAAGGGTTAAAATGAAATGCACAATAGTTTGAATGGGAGGGGAAACAAGACACACCTTGTACTGCTGGGCAAGATGTAGAAGCCACCCCTGTAGATGGCTTATGGGCTGAGCTATCACCACAGTGAATTTCCACAACAGATTCAGCAGGAATGTATCTACAGATACATCTGCCACATAGCATGACAAAGCATCTCCAAATGTGGATAGCAAACTAGATTGAGATACATTGTCAGGAAGTCTGCTCACTGAGGGAGCTTGAGGTAGACCTGTTGAGGAAAGGCCAGAAGCAGACTGAACTACACTTAGTATGATCAGATATAACATACAACTGATATGCAGTTCTCCTGTCATTTCCAGCTTACGAAAGAGAGAAGAAACAGGTAGAGCAGAAAGTTGCACTGTTGGAAGAGAAATGCTCAAATCATTCTGGCTCTCTTTACATTTATCCCTGTTGAAATTCATTTCTGTAATCTGTCATGGTCATTTTGAATTCTGATTCTGTTCTCTGAGACATTAGCACACACAGCCCTCATTTGGTGTCATCTACAGATTTGATAACTGTATCTTCTATTCCATCATCAAAGATTGAATAGAAGATACAGCAGATGTATAAAGATGCAGAACAATACTGGGCCCAGGGCAGAAACCTGGGGCACCCCTCTCATCACTTCCCTCCAGGATGAAGAGGAGCCATTGTTGATCACTCTTCAGATTTGATTCAATTCATTACAAATCCACTTAGAAGTAACACTTTCTAGGCCACACTTCACCAGTTTGCCTGCAAAAATATCATAATCCATAATGTCAGAATCCATTCTTAATTCAAGACAAACTGCATCCACAGCATTTGCCTTATCTACCAAGCTTGCAACTCTTTTAAAAAATAAGGATTAGTTTGGTATAATTTCTTTTTTAGAAACTCATGCTAGTTTTCAGTGATCACAGTTTTCCTTTCTAAGTATGCATACAATGAATTTTTAACAATCTGTTCTAGAACCTTTCCCGGTATTGTTGACCTCCAGACAGCCGTGACAGAAGTCACAGAGCTGGCATGTGTCTATATGCATCTGGTTCAGAATTGGTTAATCCAGTCATTTCAAATGGGTAAAATTTCTGTGAGAACCAGGCTCAGGATTCCAGAATGTATGTGCACATTCTGAAGTGTCTGAGGCGGCAGACGTGCCCCGAGCATGCTTTGCAAAATTTGTCCTTTATCCTACGGCTTCTGTCTGTATAGTAATTACAGACACCTCTCTGATAAGAGCAAGGCTGCTAGTCCTCAGGAAAAACAGATCTACCTATCCATTTTTGGAGCTGCCAGGTATCTACAAAACATCACCTACCTTTGAGAAACTGCTTATGGGGGCATGTACTGAGAAGCAACAGATAAATATGACTACAATATTTTACCTGAAAAAGCAAAGATAACAGATGGTTGCAAATTCTCCTGAAGAATTTGTAGGTGCACTGGCATATTTCCCTAGAAATGTTTCAATTCATGGGCAGTGTCAATACCCTTGGAGATAAACTGAAACAGACTCAATCTGTAAGGCATGAGTGGAAGATACACAATTCAATGTAATATACTTTGTTATGCATGTATGAGCAGAACAGATGTGTTTGCTTCTCGTCACAGCTGGCTGTATCTGATTTTTTGAGCCAGATAGGTCACGTTTATTTGATCCTATGGTAAACTAGAGGAGATGAAATCATAGAATCATAGAAACACAGAGTTGGAAGAGACCATGATGGCCATCAAGTCCAACCCCCTGCCACACAGGAACAAACATTCAAAGCACCTCCAGCAAATGGCGATCCAGCCTCTGCTTAAAAACCTCCAAAGAAGGAGATTCCACCAGACTCCGAGGCAACATATTCCATTCCCAAACACATCTGACCATCAGGAAGTTCTTCCTGAGGTTTAAGTGGAATCTCTTTTCCGGTAGTTTGAATCCATTGCTCCAAGGCCCTTTTCGCACGCACTTTCTTTTGCAAGAGGACCCCTTGAATAAATGGGAGCGGTGGTCCATATGATGCACTCCCATTTACGCGACGCTCACAAGCCTAACGCGAACCACACACGCACCTTTTCATTTTCAGCTTCAAGCCGAAAATGGTGAGTGGTTGCACAAGGCTCCCAGGGCCTGTGCGCACTTACCTGCACTGCAGTACGTCGGGAGCCGGGTCGGTTGCGCTTCCTGCCTCAGCGCTAGCCTGCAATTCCCAGGTTGCACTGTGGTAGGAAGGGGCGGGGTTTTGGCGCAGCGCTTGCGTGACCGGCAAGTCAGCTGCGGTAAGGAAGGAGAAACAAAGTGAGCACCTCATGCAAGAGGCTGCTCGCACAAATGCCGCCCCCCACCTCCGCAAAAAGGTAAGGTGAGGAAAGGGCCCAAGTCCTAGCTTCTGGTGCAGCAGAAAACAAGCTTGCTCCATCTTCAACATGACATCCCTTCAAATATTTAAACATGTCTATCATGTCTCCTCTTAACCTTCTTTTGTCAGGCTAAACACACCTAATTCTCTAAGCCTCTCCTTATAGGGCATGGCTTCCAGACCCTTTTTGGTCACCCTCCTCTGTTCTACTAATATTGATGGTTTTTTTGGTTTCTTCTGTTTGTGGATAGCTGATGAATAAAATAGATTGATAGATGAGTGAATGGAAAGAAAGACAGACAGATATTGTCTGCTGTTTTTTAACTAACAAAACTAAGTAAATTCCTTACTTCAGGATCTTGAAACTCTATCTATAACATACACACATACACAAAAATAAAAATTAGCAAAGACATTCCATCTGTAATTATTGCCCAAATAAACTGTTCTTCTAACATATGAAATATGAGAAATTTAGACCAAACAGAATTTTACACAATATATTTTAAGTTTGTAGAGTTACAATGTGATTATCAATCTGTAATATCAATTTTTCTTCAAATGCTTCAAATTTTTTTCCAGAAAAAACAGGAAAGACTTTTCCCCCATGGCTTCACAATTTCCAGAAATTTACATCCCTATGGGGCTATGGATGTTTTGGCAAAATCCTCTCTGTGCAGTCTCAACAATAGTCAGTGAAGGAACAGGATGCTTAAACAGAAAATCATAGCCCTCCTCTTAAGCTCAATAGAGGTTCTCTAACCTTTGTGACATTGGTAATTACAGCAGGTACCATCTGCCAAAATAACTCCAACAGTGCTGGCCGTACTTTTGATGTGCAACCAAAGTACATCCACAAAGCAGTATACTGGATAATTCAAGTTCACCAGTGCTGGACTTCAAAGCCCAGTAAACAGGTATTTCACAAGACCTATCAATAAAGAATCTCTTATCTTCTGGTAACAAAAACAGATCTTGCTGTTGCACATAAGCATCTGGGGACACGAGGGATGGAATTACTAAAAACACAGACACATGTTATTACTAATCTGTTTCACAGAATAAGGAAGAATATTTTAGTGAAGAAGGTTTTAGAGATTGGCTTTTGTGTCCCCTCGGAAAATAAAGCATCTTTCTTTAAAGAAACAAGTGGGGGCGGAAATGGAATTTTCATATGAAAGATAGATTCTTCTGGGAGACTAGAATGGCATGATAGGTTCACATCTTGATAGGAAGACTGATAAAAAGAAGAAACCAAGGCAAGGCAGAAGATCTTTTTTAGTATGATGGAAAATTTGAAATTAATAGATATTTGGAGACACTTTTATGGACATGCACAAAAATTTTCTTTCTTTTCAGAAAGAGATAAATCTTTTTGAAAAATTGGTATGTTTTTAACATCTAAATCTCTAATTTTCATAGTTAAAGACATGAAAAACTTACCCAAGACTTTTGTGGACTGAGTCCCATAGTGATGCAAATGAAAGGGATAAAGACAATTTAACAGAGGCTGAATGATTTTTTTACTTAAGAATAATGTGAGACTGGACAAAGAAAAAAACAACAACAACAAAACATTTTTTGACGAGAATTTAAATAACGACACTGATATTACAGTTGTTTGGGATGCAATTAAAGCTGTTACAAGAGGCTTTTTTATACAACAAGCTTCAGAGCTGAAGAAAAAAGTCAATAGACACAAAATGAGATTCCAGACAAAATGAAAAAAAAAGAAGAGGAACTTGAAAATGCTTCATTTAAAGCAGTATTGGTGAATAATATAAAATTTTTGCAAAAACAACTTTCTGTTAACATGGTTCAAGAGACTGAGAAAAAGATGAGATATGCTAGACAAAAGCATTTTGAATTTGCTCACAAACTAGCAAATAACTTGCATACAAACTGAGAAAAGAAAGAGAGAAGAAAAGGATTCTTAAGATGAGAGATGGGAAAAACATGACAACAGATGCTAACAGAATAAAAAAGATCTCTTCCCAGTTTTTTTTTCAATGCTTTATAAAGGACAAAAATCTCACTGTATAAGATTATAATACACAAACTTATAGAAATTGCCTACAACTGCAGAAGAACAGAGAAATATTCTAAATGTAACCATGACTATGTCAGATAGAGTTGAAACTTTGAAAAGAATTAACGCTGGAAACACTCCAGGCCCAGATGGACTTTCAGCAATCTATTATGAAGTTCTAACAGATCAACTATCTTTACCTCTACAACAAGTGCAACAAGTGATGGATTCAGTTGACCACCACCAAGATACCAGATACTTCCTGCACAGCAAATATAACTTTGATTACAAAAGAAGACAGAGACATGACAGAACCTAAGAATTATAAACCAATTTCACTTTTGAACAATGATTCTAAGTTTTTTACACAGACTTTGGCTGAGAGAATGAAAAAGGATGCTAAATGAAATAATACATGAAGATCAATGTGGCTTCCTATATAAGAGATAAATGAGAGACAACATTAGATGTGATACAGATATTTTGGAATACTTGTATGCTCATAATGAAAAACAAGCAGCATTGATATTTCTGAATGCAAAAAAGGCCTTTGATAATGTTAGTTGGGTCTTTTATGATGAAATTTTTAAAGATGATGGACTTTGGTCAAAATTTTAGTTCACGGATTAGAGCAATATACTCAACGAAAAAAGGACAAATTTTTACAAATGGTGACCTACGAAATCATGTGACATTCAAAGAGGAAAAAGACAAGGCTGTCCTTTATCACCTTTGCTTTTTATATTGGTTTTGAAAGTTCTAAACTGAGCAATAAGACAAGATAAGAAACTTAAAGCACTGGTAATTAAAAAAACAGACTTTTAAGTTGAGAGCATTTGCACATGACCTAGTTTTTTATATGTTTGTTTTGAACAGAGCCATTGAAATCAACTGATGCTCTAATTGAGATGCTATATGATTTTGGAACTGTGGCACATTTTAAAGTGAACAAGGACAAGACTGTTATGCTGATTAAAAATATGATGAAGGAAGAACAAAAATTATTCATGAAAACAAGAAGATTTAAAATAGTGAAAAAGGAGAAAACTTTGGGAGTGAATTTTGAGAATAAGAATTCAAAAAAATTGAAGAATAATTATTTAAAAACATGAAATGAGATAAAACAGGATTTCCAGAGATGGTCAAAGCTGAAGCTTTCACTCCTTGGTGGAATCTAAACTATAAAAATTAATATACTCCCTAAGATGTTATTTCTTTTCCAAACAATACCAACAGTGAGTAAGGATGTGCCATGGAAACAATTGCACCAGGACATTTAAAAAATGTATCTGGCAAGGAAAGAATCCGACAGTAAGATTTAACATTTTTCTATATGCCAGACAAAGATGAGGGCTTGGTCTTTCAGATACGTTTTATGCTTCATGTTTGTTATGGGCAAAAGATTGGACTTTCCTAAACAAGGAAAGGCTTTACAATTAGAAGTTTTGATTTAAGATTTGGGTTTCATGATTTTTATGGCATGATAACATTAAAGCAAATGTTGATTTTACAAACATTTTGTGAGAAGGGCCATCTTAGGAGTTTGGAAGAAATACAAACTAAGATTTTATCTTAAAATACCTCTTTCGGTGTTCCCACATGAACCTCTGTTTAGAAGAGAAATAGTATAGAAAGATGAATGAATTACATACAACAATTTGTTAACTATGGAAAATGTCCACTGGCAAATGAAAAATAATGATCTATTGATTCAAGAACATGTAATATTAGATGGTTTGGTTATAGACAATTGATGGATAGGACAGGATAAGGATAAGATGGATAAGGACAGGTTGCTTACCTGTAACTGGAGTTCTTCAAGTGGTCATCTGTGAATTCACACAAATGGGTTGTCTGCGCCTATGCAGTACTGCATTTGGAACTTTCTAGAGCAGTGGTTCTCAACCTGGGGGTCGCGACCCTGGGGGGTGCATGACCCTTTCACAGGGGTCGCCGCTCCCCCTCGCCGCCGCCAGTGGCCTTTCCCACTTGGGCCGCCTCCTCCTCGGCGCCATCTTTTCCTCCTCCACTCCCCCCGTGAAGCTGACAGATGGGTGGGGAAGAAGGGGAGGAGTGGACGGCCCATGTGGGCTCTTGCGTTCACTCTTCCCTCTTTCTTCCCCCCGGGGCGAGGCACAGACACCGGGGACGAGCCGTCGCCCATCGGGCCCCTCTCGGCTGCCTGTGAGGTAGGTAGAGACCGTGGTTCGGAGCGACCCCGGAGCAGGCGGTGTGGTGACGGGGAGGCTGGGCGGAACCGCGGCTCCCTTCCCGGTAGGTGGGGAAAGGCCGCCGCGGCCTATCGGGCCCCTCTCAGCTGGCTGCGAGGGGCAGGTAGGCCGTGGTTCCCAGCAACCCCAGGACAGGCATCATGGCAACTGGAAGGCCGGGCGGAACCGCGGCACCCTTCCCAGCAGGTGGGGAAAATCCACCACGGCCTATCGGGCCCCTCTCGGCTGGCTGCAAGGAGCAGGTAGGCCATGGTTCCAGCGCGGCGCCGGCGTGCCCCAGCTGTGGAGACGGTCAGGCCCGGCGGCTCAGCACCGTCCCGGAGCAGCTCCTCGCGGAAAGGGGAGGGTGGGAAAGCGCTCTGCTCCCAGCAGGCAGGCAGGTAGGATGGGGAGCTGCACGGCTGCACTCTGGCCATTTCCGCAATGTGCTGTTACAGTGCTACTAGTCCCTTTCCAACCTCCTTTGGAATCCGGGGGTTTGCAGTTTAGGGAGGATCGGGGCCCCTCCCGAAACTGCCAACCCCAGGATTCCAGAGGAGGTTGAAAATGGAATCGTCGCGCTATAGCAGGCTCGTGCGGAAATGGCCATGGGAGGCGGCTTCGTAGAGATGGTGTACCTGTGTAAAGATGCAGGCGCCTTTCCCCTCCGTGTTGCCTCAGCCGGGGATGCTGGGCCGAGCCCGGCCCCTTTCGGGAGGGAGGGAGGGAAGGCCCACCTCCGCCTCCAGCCTCTCGTGCTGCCCTCCGCCTCCGGCCGCGTCTTTGTGGAGCGGCCCCACGATGGCAGTCGTGGTGGCGGCGGCTTGGCGAGCACTGCTGCTACAGCGGGCCAGGCCAGGCGCCACTGTTGGGCCGCGCCGCACCTTCCCCACTGCCCTCGTCCTCCTTCGCCGCCTCGGCTCAGCGCCGGCGTGGCCCAGCTGCGGAGACAGCCAGGCCTGGCAGCTCAGCACCAGCCCGGCGCGGCTCCTCGCCAGTGAGTTGCAGGAAGGGGAGGGCAGGAAAATGCTCTGCTCCCAGTAGGCAGGCAGGCCCCAGGCCTCCTCCGCCTCCCCGTCGCTGGCTCCACCGCCGCTCCCCCACCCAGCTTGGCTGGGCTCCTCTGCCCGGAGGGGAGATGAAAGCTCGGCCCGGCGGCAGGGGCGATGGGGCGGCTTCGGCTCCCCGCTGGCGTGGGCCACCTACCCCAGCTGTTCCGCTCCTTGCGCTGCTTGGCCATGGCCGCCGCCGCCTCCACGGCCCGCCCGGCAGAAGAAGGGACGCGGGACCACGGGATGCTGGGGCAGGGCTGGGGCCAGGGCCGGCTGGCCGAAGGCAGCGGCAGCAGCGGCAGCAGCGGCGCCTCACTCGCTCTCGGCTCTGCATCTCCGGCGGGCGCCACAGGCGGCTTGCATTGCCTTTCCCGCCCGCGCTTTGAGCGAGCGGCAGAGAGGCAGAAGGAGACACACCACCCGCCCTCGCACTGGGTTTGCTATCACGGGAGCGCAGGGGAATCTCCTTCCCTGCAGACATTCAAGGGACGCAGGTGGACAGGGAGGGACTTCTAGGCGCGGCTCCTCCAGAGCCCTTAAGGGGGGGTCCTGCTGGGGGATTCCAGGCATCCCAGCGGAGGGAGGGAGGGTGACCTGCCATTGTGAACTTTATCAAGGGGTCACGGCATTAGGAAGGTTGAGAACCACTGTTCTAGAGCTCTAGGCCTAGCATTCTGGTGGTAACCCCGCCCCCTTCCCCTGAGGCTATATAAGTCACCTAGCAGCACTGTTGCTAGTTCCTTGACTGCGGCAGTAGTGCTGGAACTTAGGATAAAGCAGGACATGCAGAGGGGAGGCAGGGCGGGGTTGTGTGAGTTCACAGATGACCACTCAAAGAACCCCAGTTACAGGTAAGCAACCTGTCCTTCTTCTTTGTGGTCTCTGTGACTCACACAAATGGAAAACTAGTGAGCTATACTGAAGGAGGTGGGAGTGTCATGCAACAACACCACCACAGACATAAGCTGAAGTTAACGAATACATTAACAAAATCCACCAATAAATGCTAGGCATCAATGAAGTGAACCAATGACAAAGTTTATTGAAACAGAATGAAGTATTCAATGGAGAATGAAAAACTTTAATAGCATGAGAAATGTCAAATGCTAAATCAATCAACAGAGGTAAACAACACTGCCCCCTAATGTGAAATAAAGGTTGTAGGCTAAGACCATGTGGCAGCCCTACAGATCTTGTCCAGTGGCACTCTCTTAAGGAAAGCAGCAGATGCTGCCACAGCTCTAGCGGAGTGGTTGAGTTGGAGGCTCTTTTCCAGCCAGTTCATATGAAAGTCTGATGATCGAAGCCACTCACCCACTGACACACAGGGAGTCCTTTATTAGATGAAGAGTAACACAGGAAAAGTCTTTGAGATTTCCTGTACTCAGCAGCGCACTGCACACAGAAAGCAAGTGCATGCCTAACGTCCAAGGAGTGTAGAGTTCTTTCTAAAACTGTGGAGGAATTAGGGAACAAGGCAGGAAGCATAATGTCCTGGTTGAGGTGGAAAGCCGACAGTACCTTAGGTAAAAAAGTAATGTCTGATTGAAGCACAACTTTCTTGCAATGGACCCGAAGGTATGGGCGATCAACATGCAGGACAATGAGTTCGCTTGCTCTTCTGGCAGAAATTATGGCAATCAAAAAGGTTGTCTGCCAAGAAAGAAGTCTAAGGTCACACATGACCATAAGCTCAAAAGGTCTCTTAGACAGCTGAGAGAGCATGAGAGGTAAGTTCTGGCCTGGAGTGGGTGGTTGGACAGGCAGGTGTAGGTACCCCTTGCACCCCTTGAAGTAAGTTCAAACCAAGGGATTTGAGAAACAGGAAGGTTCACCTTGACGCTGGAGACAGGACGATATCGCTGAAAGGTAGCAGCATATAGAAGTGAGAGACAAGCCTTTTTCTGCCAAGGAGGAGAGGAACTAGAGCAAGTGGACAGTATCAAATGTGTTGATGTCAAGATTTTGGTGTTGAAGAAACTCAATGAACCTCGAACATTTTGTAAGTATAGGAGCACACGATGGACGGTTTATGTGCAGCTTCTAAACCCGATGAACAGCAGGTGGTAAAGATCTCAACAAAGTAGGTTCCACACTGTCAACTTCAGGCTGGTAACATCGGGATGATGAACTCACTGTCAATAGGTCTGCTCGGAGTAGGAACCTCTCATACCAATGGTTGGACAGCAGAAGTGGAGCTAACCATGGCTGTCAAGGTCACCTTGGAGTGATGAGTATTCTGGAAGCACCGTCTCAATGCACTTCTTGATGCACTTGGTTATCAGAGGAAACAGTGGGAACATGTATACCACTGGACCTTTCCAAATGAAAAAAAAAAGTGTCACAAAGGGACCCCTTGTGCTTCAGATTCCAGAAAACAGTGGACACTGTCTGTTCGATGGGTACGTGAGGAGATCGATCAACGGCACCGAACCCCTTGAGAAGACATTGGTCAGGCCTTCCTTGTCAAGCTTCCATTCATAGCAGGCTAGGAGGGCTTCACTGAGTGAGTCTGCTACTATGTTCTGGTTCCCTGGAAGATGTAGTCCAATGGGAAAAATTTTCTGAACAAGGCACCAATTCCAGAGATTGATAGACGGGCAGAGAAGGATCTTTGATCTCATGCTGTCTTGCTTGTTGATGTAGTACGTTACCTTGGTATTGTCTGTTAGAACTTGAACGACATGGCCGATCAGAATATCAGAACATCCTCAAAAGGCTTAAAGGCTTTTATCACAGCCAACAATTCTAGGGCATTGATATGCAGTGCTTTTGTCGAGCTCGACCACTTGCCCCTCACTGTCAGGTTCCCAGTGTGAGCTCCCCAGCTGTCTAGGATGCATCTGTGGTCACAGATACTGTCGGAGCGAGAGGGTGGGAAGGCATCCCTGCAAGGATCTTCCAAGGATTTTTCCACTATGACGGTGATCGTAGAACCTGGTGAGGAATCAACAGGTGAAGAGCTGGACTGTTGCGGAGAGGATTGAAGGCACTGAGGCACCGCTGCGGAGGCCACATGCATAGTGTCACAAATGGCATCACCATAGAGGTCAATGCCTTGAAGCCAAGCAGCACCTGAATTGATTTGGCCGATGCTCTGCTGCATCGCTGCAGGGTCAAGATCATGTCAAACAGCCCATTCCAGAGGAAGCGTGGCCGACTGTTGAATGGCATTGAGGATGGTCCCAATGAACTGGATTCTTTGGGTCGGAATGATCTGGAACTTCTTGTAATTGATTGTTAAATCCAACGCTTTGAATAGGTTCATTGTCCAATTGAGACCGTGGCACAGCTGACGTCAAGAGTTAGCTACCACTAGGCAGTCGTCAATGTAGGGAAAAAGGATGATCCCACGTTGTCGAAGAGCAGCCGCTACTACTGCCATGCACTTCATGAATACCCTGGGTGCTGTGTTGAGACTGAAGGGAAGTATGTGAAATCTGTAGGGTATCTTTCCAATCACAAATGCTAGGAATGGCGTGTGGTCTGGTCAGATCACTCTGTGAAAGTAAGCAGCCTTCAAGTCCAGGGTGGCAAACCAGTCTCCTTTCTGTAGGAGTGGGAGGATGCAACTGAGAGTGGCCATTTGAAATCAATGAGGTTTGATGTAGAAATTCATTCTTTGAAGATCCAGAATGGGTTGGACACCTCCACCCTTCTTTGATACTAGGAAATACCAGGAGAACAAGCTGTGTCAAAGAGCTGTGTCCCCTTATCTAGGAGAGTGCAGATCTCCTTGATGAGAAGACTTGAAGGTCAAGTAGCGTAAATTCAGCCCACCAGAGGAATTTTGCAGAATTCAATGGCATAGCTCCTTGCAATGATGTCAAGCACCTAGGTGTCTGTGGTTATCACTGTACAAGCTCAGAGATGTTTCTTGAGTATGGACCCGAAGAACAAGCTTCGTGTTCTGCTATTGACAGACTTGAGTATGTGGTAAGCACAGATGTGAGAGTGGTGGTATGTGATGACTCTAATGAGTCTAAAGCAATGGTATCAGACAAAGTAGGATCATCCTCAAAGAAGTCAAACCCAGCACTTGGAGGCCGTTGGCTTCTTAAATTGTGACTTTTGTGCATGTGGCAATAAACGGCAAGTTGATTCCTGGGGGAAGAGGGCTATGAGGACCTCTGTGTATAATATGGGCTATATTGCCTCTGAGGGAGCAAGCAGTTCCAATGGCTATCTTAAAGAGGAGAGCTGTGTTGGAGTAGTTCTTGTGCCCTATGGCAGCAAACCTTTTCACCTCTTTATCAGATGGTGTGACGTGCAGAAACTGCTATGTTTTGGCCTGGGCAGCATGGACAATAATGGAGTTGGACTTTGGATGCATCTGCAGCCATTCTTCTTTGGGGTTGATAACACTTTAGAAAGAGTCATATTTCCTCGTGGTAGCTGGGATGGTGGCAGGTGAGGCCCAGGACTTTTTGAAGACATAGAGAAGGTAGGCCACAACGGTATTGCAGAGACCATGGGTATTGCAGAGACCATGTGATTGATATTATACAGGTCCATCTATTGACTCTTTACATGACTTGGCAGTGAACTTTAGGTTCTTAGCCCTCCAAGCTCAGTAAAGGCACGGAAGTTGTCAGAAGATAAAGCAGGGTCAGGGTTTGAAATCAACACCTCAGAAGGTTTATCAGTATCTTTATTGGGTGATTTGTCAGTATCGAAAGATGTCGAATGAGACACAGAGGGTGAGTGACAGTAAAGCACATCTGCAGATCGACGTCTTGGTGAAATCCTAGATAATCACTCTTGAGATCAAGGTCGAGTAGCAGAGGAAGAAGGTGCTTGCCCCTGTTGGGAAGAGACACTGTCAGATGGGACTTGTTGAGATTGTTCTCTTAATTGAGAATGGAGACATTGGTGTCTATGTGGCAAGCAGGAATGCCAATCTCTGGATGTCGAGCAGGAACACTGATGTTCTAGCAGCTAGCGAGAGCGATGATGCCCCCAAGGGGATTGGGATTCTGAATGGGTTAGTGTTGGGGATCTATGACAACGTCGTGAAGTAGAGACTTTCTCATAATGGCTTTGCATTTTAAGTTAGTGTCGAGGGACATAGTACTCTTCAATAGAACATTCAGCAGAGGAAGCAGAAGGTAAGTAGTAGTAACAGATCTTAATCCTATGCAATTAAGACCTCTTGCAGTGAATGTACCTGCCTACTGACGTTGATGTATCCTAGACAAGGAACGTGAACAGGAGCAGGACTGAGACCGAGGGCACTCATGACTTCGACAGCGATGTCAAGATCTATCAGATGAAGCCAATCAAGAGCAGGATCAATGTCGATGTTGAGAAGTAGTCTGAGAAGGGGTACGAGATGGGTCCTAACATGAAAGAGAATGCAAAGGTCAACAACTCTTCTGTGAGGTATGTCCTGCAGCTGACCATTCAGCCTGATGTTGTAGTGAACGAGTCTCCTGTGAGGTTTGACTTACAGCTAACTGCTGGGTCTGACCTTGTGAGCACAGGTCCCGAGACCCTTCCCTTGTGGTTTCAGTATGCTGCTGAGTAAGCACGTATACCACAATCTCTCCCTGGCCGAAGAAGGGGTGGGTGAGAATGCTGATGCTCCATGAGATCAGACACTCAAAGCGGCAGCTCCTGTTGAGGTATCTCTGATGGTGGGGAAAGGGGTGCCCTGGCAATACTAACGACTGGAAGTGACTGGATTATAAGATATTGCTCTGCCAGTTCCCTAGTCTTTTTCCGCTTCTTGGACTTAGCCAGATCCCTTTCTAGAGAATGACCCAGAGTGTCAGGGATGTCTGCTGGCAAATGATGCCTCACGGTGTTAATGCCAAGGTTGAAAGCCTCAAATGGGTTGAAGGAGCAGAGGTGGAACGATCTCGGCCAGATTCTTTTGATGCATTACGATGGGAGGACTTCTTGGAGGAAGTCTTCATCACTGTGTGCTTAAGGGATTTCTTAGAAGAAAGTTCTTTAGATGATGGGCCTGGTAGAGGAGGAGGAGCGACAGAGGAGGTTGGGGAAGCAGCAGGTCGAAGAGCCTCTTCCCACAAGAGAGAGCGAAGCCTCGCTTCTCTATTCTGCCTCGTTTGAGGTGTGAATGCCTGGCAGTGGGAACATGAAGAGAAGTTGTGAGTCTCACCAAGGCAGAGAAGACGCCTCAAATGACCATTGCAGTGTGGGATCTTAGTGATACATGATCGGCATCATTTAAAGAACAATGTCAATGCCATAAACTCACGGGCCTGACAGAAAGCAAAGCCAGTGAGTAAAACAAAACTGAAGAAGAAGGCAACGCTCAAAAGAAGGCTTCTAATGGCATGAACAACACAGCAGAAAGAAAGCAACTGGTGACAATGCCATTAGGTGGCTTATATAGCCTTAGGGGAAGGGGGAAGGGTTCCCGCCAAAATGCTAGGCCTTGAGCTTTAGAAGGTTCCGAAGGCAGTACTGCGCAGGAACATTTGTATGAGTCACAGAGACCAAGAAAAAGAAAGGGAAAGTTACCACTGCAGAGATGAAGGAGGCAGTCTCAGTACAACCACAGGAAAAGGTTCCAATGCATATTTTGATTGCCTCTGCTCTTCTGTAGTTTTAGTGGCTCTAAACACTTGGCCCTTCTAGACCGATAATCAATGGAATTATCCCAAGTTGGTTTAACTCCATTACTGAAGTCTCAGTTAGCAGTATCAAGAGTACAACTGACTTCAAGCTCAAGTAATGGGAGGCAGCTACACCCATCAAAACAAAGGAGCAACAAAGGAGCAGACCCTCTATTGATAACAGTTGCTGCTAAACACTAAATGGTGATTAAGGGAATTTCATTAGGGAGTATGTTGAGACTGTGAACACAAAACAAGTCATGAATGCTGTCAGGAGCCCCGGCGTGGCTGAGCACGCCAGCATCCCCGAGGCCACTGCCGCCGAGGGAGACCTGGACGCTGCGGAGGCCACCACCACCGAGGAAGGCCCGGGCACCGCGGAGGCCACCGCCGCGGAGAGGGAAGGCCCGGACGCCACAGAGTCCATTGCCGCTGAGGGGGAAGGCCTGGACGCTGCAGAGGCCGCTGACGCTAGCGGTCCCCCTGGAGGTGCGGGGGGCGATCTGGGGCTCCCTCTGGAGGGCGAGGTGGGCGCGGGCTCGCCGGGGGAGGCGGGTCCCAGTCACGGCCCCGGGGCTCCACTTGTCCACGGCTCCGACCCTGAGGAGTCTGTCACCCCTCCTCCCATGTTCTGGCAGCAGCGGCAAAGGAGGCAACCCGCCGGTCCCGCCAGTTGATGGAGAGACGGCTGCGTGCTGAGAGCTCCCAGCTGTGAGCACAGCTGAGGGCTCTCAGCTGCGAGCCTGCGCCGGACTGGTTGCCGCTGGCCCACGGAACTATTTAGGGCGGGCACGGGGTGGGGTGAGGTACGGAGCAACAGCCGTCGGCCTTCCATGTCCTCCTCCACCCACGTCTGGTTCCAGTCCCTCCCGCCGGTGCCCGCATCCAGCCACCTGGCCAGCCAAGGACCCTGCCCGCGTTTTGGGTGAAGTAACCTTTCTTTGCTTTCTGTTGAAGCCTGCCGGCTGTTTAGGCGTGACCTGAGTTTGAGACTGTTTGTGTTAAGTTCAGACCCCCCCGAAGGGGTGCTGTAACTTTCTGTTTGCTGGCTGTGAACAAACGCTGGCACTCTCCCAGCTGCTTGTCCTGCATCTGCTTGACCCCCGCTTGGCGCTGACAGATGCATAATTCTAGATGATGCACTTATAACTGCCTTAGTGAATTCCAGTCCATATATTTACCTTTCACTTTGGACTTGGGCTTCATCATCAACCAACAGGCTCATTTGATCTAAGGGCCACTGTCATACCAAGAACACAAACAGGCTTCCAGGCCAGTAGCATCATAAGGCTATGGCTTATTGGGTTTTAGGTTAATCTAGCAATAAATAGTCATCTTAAATCTTCAAAAGCAGGGGTGGGGGAACTGAACTGACTGAACTCCTTTGCACTGTCCTGTATCCTTGGGACTCAGCAAAGACACGGTTATTGTTTCAATAAACAGATAAAGAACAAATTAGGTTTTAAAAAAAATTCTTCAAAGAAAAATATGGAGAGGTTCTATGATGCACCAATATGGAGGTCACAAACAGTGGCAATAAATGCTGGAGCAGGTACACACACAGGGAGCAAGACAGATCCCCTGACTGCTCAGCTTTGAAAGGCTCACCAATGAGGTTTTGCACAGGAGCAAAACCCATACGTTTAATGCCAAGAGACCATAATGAAGGATTCTTATGCATCATTTTTAAAAATCAATCACTTCCAGACATCAATACAGTAAGTAGTATAGACATTTTCTAAAAACACTTAGTGATGCCTGATTCTGGGTAAATAAGCATTAGGATTTGTCTGAAAATGGCACTATAAGAAGATTAGCAATACTTAAATCACATTAATTTCTATTTATACCCTACTCCAGCCCAATAACTTACATTTGAAACTTCTAGCACAGATAACAATTATCTAATCAATGTTTGAATTAGCTGAAGTTTCATAGTATTCAGAAAGTTGAAGGTTTGCTTTTCGAGAATATTTTTCCTCATTTGTTCCTGAATTATGTATGTATTTTTAAACATTTATTGCATTTTGTTTTTCATCTGATTTTCATTTTATTTCATCTAATGCAACAAATATAAGAACAAGACACAATTAAGTAGCAAAAACAGTCAGATACTTCCTACTATACAGCAGGATCAAAATGCTTAATAGACTTAAATGGATCGTATAAATGATGCTGTCCAACAATGTAGACAAATGAAATCATAATCTTGCCATATAATTCACACACATCCACAGACTTTACAGTTGCACAACTGATGTAATTTTAAAATAACACACAAATTATAGATTGCAAACTCGTTTTAAATTCTATGTAAAGAACAAATGCACTTTGAAGACACGGAACTACAAACTCCTTCTTTTGTGATCTCTGTACCTCACACTAATGAGTTTTGCACCTGCACAGGGACCCGAATCAGAATGTTCTGGAGCTCAGTAGCTTAGTGATGACTCTAGCCAACATATGGCATGAGGAGATCTAGGTTACCTTGACACTGATCACCTTCCCCTTGATATCACCCTTAGACATCTCCATCACCTTGTATAAGGCCCATTGTCCTATCTCAGTCCTGGCACAGCTGATAAATCAAACAAAACAAACTGAACAGCTCCCAGCTTGTCACTTACTTCCAAGCAGTAAGCAAGGATTCATAAACAAAGCCCAACATAAACAAAGTCCAGCAGGGTTTCACAGTAAGGGAGTGTCCAAGGTCAATACAAGCATTTGTCAAGGCATCCAGCAAGGTAGCAGGTCAGACAAGCTCTGACAACTCCTGGAGGGAAAGGACACCAGCTAAATAGCTCCTGAGCCTAGCGCAGTGGAGACCTGATTATTGCCAGTTATAAATCCTGAGAGAGCGACGCTGGCTCTCTCTCTGCTGCCTGTGCACTGCGAAGCTGGGTAGAGGTAAGTGTTCCTCATATAGGCAGGACTCTTTGTTCGAGCTGGCACCATCCCCTGTTCTGCTTCTGGCATTGTAACTTCTCTCTGCACAGCAGGCCTTGGTATGCCTTCTGTTTCAGCCTCTGGCATACCCTCTGTTTCAGTCTCTGAGTCAGAGTCCATGCTCTGAAAGCAGGGTGACACCCATCTCTCCACTGCTGAGAACAACAGCGACAGATCGAGATCACCGCCTTTTCTATTGCTATTGAGACCTCCTGTGGTACTGACTATTTAACACCTGCTGTATTGGCTCCAGCAGTGAGTGTGATTCCTTGCCAAGCTACTCTGCTCTCTATTGCTCCCACTGTGGCACTGACTGCTGTGCCACTGGCTATGATTATGCCTACTTACAGGCGTAAAATTTCCAGAAATTTTGAAGCCATGGGGAAAAAATGGGTTTTTTCTTGGTTGTTTTTTTTTTCAGAAAAAAAATCAAAATTTCTGGAAAAATTGAAAAAAATGCAACATTAGACCTTTTTGCAGATTGAAAGTCACTCTGTTACTTTAGGAACATAAAATATGACTATGTACAATTTGATTTGGCATAAACTTATCATAATTGTATATTAAAAATACAGTGTATTCAAACAATTATTACAAATGGAATTTACTTTCATTTTTTAAAAACAAATTATTTGTAACAAATGGAGTAACAATCTCCTGAACTGTATGAAACCTTTTTGGTTTTGCTAGCTTATGTGGAACAGGCAAGATAAATAAATAAATAAATAAATAAATAAATAAATAAATAAAAAACAAGAGGAAACCATCAACATAGTAACAAAAAAAAATTTATATTTTCTTTCCACAGTATCAAATAGACATAAAGCACCCATTTCCGCAAAAAGAATTGGGGGGGAGTGTGTGGAAGGGAGGAGAGAGGGAATAAGTACCCCCTAAAGGAAGAAATACATCTTGCTCTTGAATTAGAGAGTTCAGTTTGTAACCTAGGACTTGCTTGTCTTCAGTGCCATGACCATTGCTGCACCTATTCCATCAGTACCACAGCAACAACAACAGCCATCTCCTGAGGACTCTGATACAACTCCTTTTCACCTGACTCACTTTCACCACTTACCTCTTCTTCATTAGGGTCAGTGGAGAAATTAGACCCTGCATTACCATCTGAGGATATCAAGCTCTGCGGTTCTCAGAAAGTCAAAGGCACTCAGTATCAATGTGACCTCACCACCTATTCCAGTGGCTGACCCAGTTTTTCAGTTAGCTATGACTCCAGCACTGATGCCTTTGTTACCTGCTCTGAAAGACTTGATAAAACAGTCTTGGCTCAAGCTTGACTCTTTGCCAACAGCTTCTAAGAGACTTGAAGACCTCTATAGAATGCAAACTGAAGGTGCTTCATGTCTCTTCAACTATGTAGTTCTCAACTTGATTGTGGTAGATGCTTTATAAACAAAATCAAGTGGCAGGATACAAGTGGCAGGATACACTAGCTGACAAGGAGGGCAAAAGACATGACATTTTGGATGCAAGTTCTCTTCATCAGTGGCTTTGGCAGTAAGAATGGGTAACATGCAGGCCTGCATGTCAGCCTACCAGAAGGTTTTAACAGAACAAGATGCTAGCTTTCATACCTCACTTACTGGAAGAACATTAAAATGCTGAATTGTTGCTCCATCAGGAGGTGCAGGCTTTGGTTACACAACAGATTCATTCTTCCCACCATGCAGTTGATTCTGCAACCAAGATCATTTTGGGAGTGGTGGCCCTTCGCAGATATGCCTGGCGTTGTGCAACCAGCTTCTTAGATGACACCTTTGATAAGGAAGGTCTGTTCAGCTCAAAGATGGATGAGACCTTCGACCATCTATGTCAGTGGTTCTCAACCTGAGCATTGACCATAGTGGCTGGGGCTTCTGGGAGCTGAAGTCCATGAACATCTGGGGACCCACAGGTTGAGAACCACTGATCTATGTAAATCTCACCTCATTCATGGCAAAGAAGACAGAATTTCTGGTGTCACCAGTCTTCTTTGTTCTCTTAAACAACAGAATCCGCCATCATAGTCATCACATATGCCATCTCAGCCATCTTCTCAGCAGCAGAGGCAAAAATACCAACCCCAAAGATATCAAGCTTTGTGTTGAAAAGAAACTTTCATCTTCTTTGAAGTCCCATTAATCACTCTTCAGAAAGGACAACATAACAGTTAGTTTTGTTCCCATCCAGCCCAGGCCCATTTCCATCTCAAGCAAACAAGTTATTCTTCCATTATTCCAATTGGTGGAACATCATCACAAATTACTGGGTTTTGACCATCACTCCTCTGGGCTACACCATCAAATTCTAAAGTACTTATCCCGTTAGTGTATTTTGTCATACCCTCCATCTTGTGCACTGTTAGATGAGGCCACTACCTTGCTGCAGAAAGAAGTGACAGAGAAACTTCTGGACCAATGCAAACGAGGCAGTTATTTCTCTCAGTAATTCACAGTTCTGAAGAGGTACAGTAGGCTGCAGCTGATCTTGAACCTTTGTGGTGTCAGCCATTATATCAGAATCACAAGTTCAAGATCGTGAGTCTGCATTCCATCTTGCTATTCCTTTCTAAAAGGGATCAATTCATATCACCAGATCTATAAGACACCTATTTTCACATCGGGACAAGGCCAAAATACTGCAAGTTTCTCCAGTTTGTGACTGGAAATGACCTCTATTAGTACAAGGTCCTTCCTCTCTGTCTTCCTACAGCCCCAAGAATGTTCACCAAATGCATGGCAATGGTGACCTCTTTTCTCAGGATCCAAGGTGTAGAAGTTTATCAATAGTTGGCTGTTACTATCATCTGTTACTATCATCCTCCCAAGCAAGGCTGTTCCAAGATGTTCATTTATCTCCCTTACAAGACTTGGGTCTGAATGTCAATCCCAACAAGTTGGTGCTAGAATCAACAAGTGTCACCAATTTCATTAGGGTGATATTGGATCACATGATTAGAGCTTACTTTCCCCACAACAGGGTGGAGAACCTCAGAAAGGGCAACTACTCCTCAATAAATCTCATTGTTCTGTGCTCACCATCCAAAAGCTCTTAGGCCTCACAGCTACCTCTACAGCAGTTACATACCAGGCAAGGCTGCAGTTCCACTCCTTCCAGAGCTGGTTCCTCAGACATTTCAACTCCATTCAGGATCACTAGTCCCTGCAGTTGATGGTTGCAGACATCATGCCTCAGTCTTTTCTGTGGTGGACAGGATCCCAGAACCTTCTCCCCAGCATGCCATTCCATCTGCCTGAACCATTGTGCATAGTGACGACAGATGCTTTGATGACAGTTTGAGAGGCAAACTGTGACAATGCCACAATGCAAGGTGACTAGTCTGTTTGAGAGGCTTTTCACCACATCAGTGCTTTGGAATTCTTAGCAGTAATCAAAGTGTTCAGAGCATTCAAGAAGAAATTGAGAGAAAGGTACAAGTGAGCTCAGACAACACCATGGTTGTTTATTTTATATAAACAAACAAGAAGGCTCTCACCCGACTATACTTCTAGATCTCTCTATGACACTGTAGGCATGATACACCAAGAGATAGATTCGTCCAACTGCAGTACACGTAGCTGGCACAGATAATGCATGAGCAGGCTCCCCCAGCTGTGCCCATGTCCTTCAGCACAAACGGATTCTATCAGATCATGCTAACCTGATGGGGACCAACAAATGGGGGACACTGCAACTCGATCTTTTTACATCTCCTGACAATGTGAAGTGTCCCCACTTCTGTTCTAGAGCAGGTAAAGGACAGGGTTCTCTCAGGGATGCCTTTCTTAGGGGGTCCAGCTGTCTGATATATCTGTTTCCTCTCTTTCCTCTGCTTTGAAAAGTGGTAGCAAAACTTGTTAGAGACAGATCCAACATAATTATCATTGCAGCATACTGGCCCAGACAACTGTAGTTCGCCTTGCTTTTCCCTCTCTCCTAGGGCTGAATCATGGTACTCCCTCAGATGCCAGACCTCCTGTCATGCTCTCAGGGGCAAGTATTCTATCCTGGTATCAAAATGCTTCAGCTCTTGACTTGGAGAGTAACATCATGACTTCACCCTGCCTGCAGGCTATCTTGTCAAGATCCAGGGGAAAAAAACTCTACGAAGTGTTCCTATCAGTCTAAATGGAACACCTTCTATACCTTTGCAGCCTCCTGGGCCTAGCGTCCTTCTTGTGGGTGTTTCAATAATCCTTCATTTTCTTCTGCACCTCTGAGAGCAAGGTCTAACTTTCTCTTCCTTGAAAGTCTACCTGGCTGCTATAGTGGTTCGCCAGCCGCGTCTCCTACTCCTGCAACTATATTCTCAAATCCAATTATTAAAACATTCTTGGCTCATTTGTATCCTCTAGTGACCCCATCAACTGTACCATCAATCTCCTTGGTCACAGCTGATGACTAAACCATTTGAACCTCCAGTGTTCACTGACGAGTAGCTACTTAGCTCAAGGTGGTGTTCCTCATACAGGGCATGTGCGCTCATAGCCCTTTGTTCTAATGAACCATTTCTGGTGTTCCATTGGGACAAAATAGTCCTTAGGCCTGACACTGCCTTTCTCCTGAAGGTTGTAAAACAATTTCATTTCAGCCAGGACATTATCTTCCACATTATCCTCTCCATGTTCTATCAAGCATTACCTCAACACTAGAATGATTTTTGCACTGCCTCAACATGTGCCAGGCATTAGCTTACTACATCCAATTCACATCAACCTTCTGACAATCCAGTTGAATCTTTGTGTGCTATGGCAGTCCTAGAAAGGATCAACAAGTTTCCACTTAACGTTTCCCTAAATGAGTCATGCAGACCATAGGTTATGTTAAACTGTCTATATATTATGCATAGTATATTATTGATTCATCTACCTTCCTCTTTATACTTGTTACAGTAAATAATTAACTTATGCACATGTTGGTATTTTTAAACACTGAGATTGTTACACAGCCTCCTCTCCTTTTGCTATTAGGAGCAGAAAAAAAGAGAACATCCTCATAGATACCATGGTGGTGATGTTTGGTTTCACAGTGCATTATGGCAAAGGAATAGTCATTAAAAGATTGGGGAAACAAAGTGATCTAACAATGGGTAATTGAGGACAATGGTAAGTTGATGATCTTGATTTTGTGTAATGTTTAAGAATCACCAACCAAGTATTTCAGTAGAAACATAGCTTTCAGTAATGCATGAGTCAGCAGTGTGATACGGCAGCCAAGAAACCCAATGCAATTCTTGGCTGCATCAAGAAGAGTATGGTGTCTAGATCGAGGGAGGTACTGGTACCACTCTACTCTGCTTTGGTTAGACCTCATCTTGAATACTGCGTCCAGTTCTGGGCACCCAATTCAAGAAGGACATGGTCAAGGTGAATGAAGTCCAGAGAAGGGCAACCAAAAGGGTGAGAGGCCTGGAAGCAATGCCCCAGGAGGACAGACTTAGAGAGCTGGGGATGCTTAGTCTGCAGAAGAGAAGGTTAAGAGGGGACATGATAGCTATGTTTAAATATTTGAAGGGATGCCATGTAGAGGAAAGAGAGGGCTTGTTTTCTGCTGCTCCAGAGACCAGGACAAGGAGCAATGGATTCAAGTTGCAGGAAAGGAGATTCCACCTGAACCTCAGGAAGAACTTCCTGACAGGGCTGTCCGGCAGTGGAATAGGCTGCCTCGGAGTGTAGTGGAGTCTCCTTCCTTGTAGGTTTTTAAGCAGAGGCTAGATGGCCATCTGTTACAGGGAGGGCTTTGAGGGTGTTCCTGCATAGCAGGGGGTTGGACTGGATGGCCCCTGGGGTCTCTTCCAACTCTACATTTCTATGATTCTATGATTACAAGCATCTCTAACAAAAGAGTTCAAAAATAGACAAGCTTGCCTAAACCATACAATTGTCTTTTGTATTTTGTGAAGGGACATTTGACAACACATCTATCAAACTCAATTTACATAGGTGGATCAAAAGATGTATTCAGCAAAGTCAAAATCGTGCAGTGATTCTCACTGATTTCTTCTTTCTGCACTCTCCACATCCTGTAAAAAGCTGTTTCATAGGTTTGGAGAACCTTCCTGAATAGTGTGGAAAATGATGTTGGAAGCTGGAAGGGAAAACAGGAGGCTGCCTTAAACTGAATCCACCTAACTCATTCATGTAGTTGCACAAGTAGTTTTTTAGGGTTCCAGGCAAGTTTTTCAACCCTTCCTGGGGAGATGAGGCACAGAATCTAGGACCTACTATCTAGAAGGCATGTGTTTTGTCACTGAACTATGGTCCCTCCCCAAGGGGAACTGGCTAGAGAACCACATCATCACCCCACCTTCCCTCCGTCAGTAGGAAGATTCCACTGGATTCTGCTTCACTCTGCAAATGGATGGATCCCATCCATTTGTGGAGTGGTATGTGATCAAACACATGATTGGCCCCAAACCAAAGCAGAGTAACTCAAAAATAAACAGAAATATTTCTGGAAAAACTGGAGACAATTAGGTTCATTGTCTAAGCCAATGCAAGTCTCTACCACTTCTTCAAATACTTTCCAACCTCCAGGAGATAAACCATATTTCACCTCCCCTGTAATCATGGGGGATCTTGTTATACGCTATACAAGGCATACCAGCACACAAAAGAACAATAGTACAACAAAGATGTTGTGGTCCTACCACATTAGCCCTTGAAAGAAGTGTATTTTCCATGACTCAGTAAACATAGCTGTACATCATAGGAAGTGGTCCTCCACATTTACAGAGGTTAGGGGCACAGGACCAGGAAAAACACCAATATCTGTAGGCCCCCCAAAACCATATTTAACATACACAAGAAAGTATGATCTGCAGATTCAACCCACTACAGATCCAAATGTATAACACACAATACCTTTGAATCTGTGGTGGGGAGCATGCCAGCTGCCCAGTTTTGCCTTTGAGGCAGCAGGGTTCCTTCACAAGGCAAAAGCAGCAGCTGGCAAGGCTTGATGTCGCTTCCACCCTACACCATTTTTAATAGAGGCTTACAAGCTTCACCCTACATTTGCAGTCTCTTGCAGTCTCTCCCAGTCTCATGAGGCTTGCAGAGAGACTGAAAACAAGGTGAAACTTATAAGTCCCCATTCAAAATGGTGTAGGGCAGCAGCAGAGGTGGCAGCAAATAATCCATGAGTAATGAAATACATGAACATTAAACCAGTGAATGTGGAGCGCCAACTGTATTAGCACACTGAGCAGAACAGGTTGAAGTTTTTTGCTTTTTTTTAATCCCCTTTCCTTCTTTCTTCTGCCCATATGTCCTGCCACCACTCTCAGACAGAGAAGGAGACAGGAAGGTGTAAGTTTTCAGAGAGGATATTTCAGCAACACTTTCAAGAAGGAGAATGAAAGCTTCCCCCTCAAATATTCATTCAAACCAGAAGAGGATTTTTGGCTTATAAATCTCATCTTTCCTTTGAGGCACACTTTGAAGAGCCTCAAATATTTGTTTCAAAGCCCACAGCAGCCCAGAACCAGTGTGATATAATGCTTTGAGTGCTGGACTAGGACTCTGGAGACCAGGGTTGGCATCCCTGGCCAGCTATGGAAAACCACTAGGTGACCTTGGGTAAGAGGACAAACTCCCTCTGAACAAATGTTGCCAAGAAAACATAATGATGGGGTCACCTTAAGATTGCCATAAATTGGAAATGACTTGAAGGCACGCAACAACAATTATTCTGGGCAATATACATCAATACTTTCATAACACTTCTAGCTATGCTTTCTTTCCTTCTTTGGCTTTTAGTTATCTATAATTATACAGCTGGCCAACAATGTGGGAGTATACACGCTCTGAGCAGTTTGCAGATCCCATTTTCTTTATCTTACACATGATTGTTTTTGGTTCAAAGATACCACTCAATGAAATGTGTTAAGAAATCACCTAAGACCGCTACAGAATATCTTGTGATACTGAAATGCTTTTTTTGTTTTTATGTTTTTATGAGTATTACTGCTTTTGATGTCTGAGTCATGTCCATTCATTCTCTTGCACATACTTTTTTGTTATTAAGGTAGATAAGCAAATGAATGGGGTCCTTGATATAATATGGCTGAGGTTGCCTCATGAGATACGCATGGAGCTACACCAGGATTTGTTTCAAGGGAGAGGAGTGTATCTCTGTCAGATGATTTGTTATACTGGTGAGTAGCTGCTTCATTTGGCAAGGTTTGGCAAGTTGGGGTCAGAAGTCCCAGGAAAAAGGGGCAAAAGCACCAAAAAATGACAAACCAGTCCGTAATCCGTAAAGGGAAGTCCAAATACCAAATCCGAGTCGAAAAAAACCCAGAAAGACTTGCTAAGAAAGGCCAAAGAAACGCCCTAAGCTCAGAACCTCCGTACGCGACAGCAGACGAGAAAGAACTGAGGAGAGACCGTTGCTCGGCGGGCTGAGCATGCTCAGTGGATACATGGGGGGAGGGGTTCCCGCCAAGCTACTAAGCTCTAGAATTTTCCAAACGGTACCGCACATGCGCGAAAGCTCCTAGTGTATAAGGCACAGAGACCACGAGGAAGAATCATTTTTCATAGCGATGGGATGAATCCAGAATTTTCCAAATCTGAATCTGGGTCCAAATCCCTGGAAAGTTCTGGGAATCCACGAATCTCGAATCTTTTTAATCCTTTTTTTAAAAAGGGTTTAAAACGCAAGGGAAAGAAGGATAACCTTGAGCAAGGCACACTCTCTCAGCCTTAGCAAAAGTCTAGGCAAAGGCAAACCTCCTCTGAAGAAATCTGGCCAGGACAATTGTCATCGTTTTGCCTCAGGATCTCCCCAGACTTAAAATGATATAAAGGCCCTTTCTACACAGGCAGCAAAATGTGGATTAACCACACATTTTCCTGCCTGTGTAAACAGGGCCACATACTACAGTAGAGAGAATATCCAGGTCAAAACTGGCTTTTCTTTGCATAGCTCCTTCTGGTATCCTGGGGTTTGTAGTTTGATGATGCACCAGCACACTTTGGCAGAGAAGACCGTGACACCTTGTAAAACTACAAACTCCAGAATTGTGTCTGAAAGAGCTTTGCAAGGGAGCTATGCAAAGGAATCTTTCAGCTGTCCTTGAAATCTCAGGCCTGTACCTTCCAGTCAAGTGCTGAACTTAAATATTAAATGTTCAATTTAAATATCTTAGAATACAACCCCAGATGTAATTTCTGAAATTACCAGCAAAGGCCATTATTACTCCAAGGGAAAAAGTCACCTACTTGCCATCTCCCCTTGTGTGTCTGGTCGCCCAGGTTTTCAGGCGTCCCGGTCTCCCAAGTTTTCAGATGTCCCGGTCTCCCAGGTTTTCAGATGTCCCGGTCTCCAACAAACTATTTGGTTGGTGGATTCAAAAGATTCGGTTTGCCTATTTTGGCACAGGGATTTGGATTCGCGAATCTCAAATCCTTGCCCAGGATTCGAGGATTTGGTTGGCCCATCCCTAATTTTTGACAACAGAGAAAGGGGATTTTAGAAGATAAAATTTCTGTTATTCTATGTTTTCTAGACATTTAATTGTCTTCAGTGAAATCTCTATAAGTTTGTAAATTATGACTAATAATTTCTTCAAATGTTCCTTAATTAAATGAGACTTTGACTAGTTGCCTTTTACTAAATCTGATTTATTCAACAGTAATAAATCAACACCACTACCACCACCACTTTGTTCTTGTTGAAATAGGCATTCAAGTCATTTTCTACTTACAGCAACTCTAAAGCGAACCTATCACATGGTTTTCTGGTGCTGAGAGTGTGTGACATTCCTGAGATTATCCAATGGATTTCTATGGCTGAGTGAGGAATCAAACCCTGGTCTCCAGTGTCATAGTCCAACGCTCAAACCATTACACCACACTGGCTTATTCATTTATTTTTTTAAAAAAAACTATAATTCAATGTGTTATAAATATAGTTGTGTGGTAAATTCTACTAATATTTTTCTGCTGGTATAGCAAAAATTGTTGAGAAGGAAAATGCTTCACAAGTACCGTGAATCCAAAATAAAATGCTGACTTGCTGGTGTAGCTCCATGCATAAACCCAATTTAGGGCCAACCTGAAGAGATACTGGAGAGAAAATATAACTCATGCTGCCCTACCTTTGTTATTAATTCAAAGAAATTATAATCAATTAGAACAGTAGCACAGAGTTAACTCAAAAAACCCACTGTGAAGGAAATAAGAAAGGTATAGATGCCTTCAAAACAGCCAGCAGGCAACATCTTGCCATAACTATTGTTATCTGCTGCTGCCAATCAGTATTGTTCTGGTTATACAAAGACTCCAGTGCACCAGACTGTTGCTAATTATGTATATTCAAGTGATTAGCAAGCACTTGTTGCCTCGTTCACACCACCCTCCAAACAGCAGCCTTTGAGAGGAGAATAGACTGCAAATTTATTGAGAGAACACTGTTAATCCTTTGGGGAGAATGTAAATGTAAACAGGACTACTCTACATCAAGGTGCTTTGACAACAACAATCATCTGCATAAACACATGCTCAACAACAAACAGGTGTTCTATTTCACAACTAGCGCCCATTTGATGCTTTCAAGTAAGCATTATGCCCAAACTGTTAGAAGTACTTTGAAACCAGCTGCAATTACTATAATTAGCTGTTTTCCTGCACTTTTTCCCTTCTACCTGCCCAATAATAATGCCGGTTACAAACTATAAGCCATAAATTAAAAGCTCTTATTTTAAAAAATGCAGTCCTTAGCAAATATGTATTTGTTGACAAAGGACAGTTGACAAAGAACAGCCTATCTTCTTAAAAGGTCTGTTCAAGATGTTCAGCCTATGCACTTTGGGAGCAGATGCAGTGTTTGGACTAGTGTATAAACACCAAAAAGATCTTTTCCATATACTCTGTTCTCAAACCAATGTTACTATTGGCTTCTAAAGCCATGCCCAGGCTGTAGCAGCCCCCAGTGACAGTTGCTCTAAACACGTGGAAGGGAAAGTGCCTTACTTTCCAGCATGAACTACAACTGTTGAGGAGGAATAGGTTTGGGTTTTTGTTTTTTTGTTTGTTTTTGTTAGTTACCAATCAGTGTGATCTCGCTAGTCTATTTCAGCAACAACCAGTACAGAAATCAACAGAGTGATATTGTGATTTGACTGAAACACTAGTGGAAAATAGCTATAACATGGATTACTATTCATCATTTGGTGACGATCATCTGCCAAATGACCATATAGCATGCTTACACTCTAGTTCACATTATTTTCTAACCTTTAATTATGACTTGTACATCCTAAAAATCATTCACTAAGTCAAAGAACATTCAGTTTGTATCAGAGAGCCCTTCCATTTTCATGAAAGGTGAGATGAGTCACACTATTTAAAAGATGCTGAGAATATAGTAGACAACAACTCTTCCATTGTGAGTGGACTGCAGTTCGGCAGCAAACAACCCACTTAGCCAAACTGCCAGTTATTTACCCTACTTGTTCTATAAAGGTGCAACTCAATCTGTACATGTGTCAGACTGAAGCAAAATTCTACAATGAATTCCTTTTGTTTTGTTTTTGTTGAATTTTTCTTCTATTTGAGAACCGGGAATTTGTTTCCTGGCAAACTACATTGAAAATAATCATTTACCTGTTTCTTATTTTGTGAAAAATAACACAAAAATATTTAAAAGGCTATCTGCACTGCAGCAATGACTAGTATTCCTAAATGGCAAATTGGTATAAAACCCATTCCTTTTTTCCCATTACTTTAAAAATGTGTGTTTGCCCCAGCATTGGAACACCCACCTCTTCTTTATTTAAAAATAAAATGAAATTGATTAACTAGGCAATTTTCTGCAGCAACCACCCCTCAAGAAGATTTCTGGGCTCTCACCCGCAAGGTCAGAGCTATCCTGCTATATAAACAGAGGCAACTCATGGACACAAGACTCACAGGTACCTTCCTGGCACTACCAAGGCCACTGTCACCATTGCATTGATCCCAAATCACCAATCAGTTATCAAACCATAGCAAACTGTTTATAAACACAACTGTGATGGGGAAAACAGTGCAGTGAGTGAGTCATTCCTCCAAATCATCCTCTCCATTTAAATCATGCATCTTACCCACTTCCAGTTGACTGGCACACACTAATCCTAGTGTTCCTCAGCTGTTCCTAGTATGAGTCAGGTGGGTCGCAGAGAAGTACAAAGAGATCTCAATGCACATAATTTATACCATTCCATTGTCACATGCTGAAAGGAAGCATGGGAGACAAAGCATGCCTATCTCAGGCCCTTTTCGCAAGGCATTTTCCATGCAAAAGGGCCCCTCAAGCATCGTGCAAATGTAAGGAGCGGTCCACATGATGCACTCACATTTGCGCGATGCTCCAGGGCCTGGCAGGCACTGCTTGTGCACTTTTTCATTTTCGGCTTTAAGTCGAAAATGGTGTGTGGTCATGCATTGCTCCCAGGCCCCACGCGCACTTACCTTGCATGCAGAGCCTCGGGAGCTGGGCCAGTTGCACTTCCTGTCTCAGTGCAGCCTGGGAAGGTCCCAGGCTGCACTGCAACATGAAGAGGCGGGGCTCCCGTGCGAGCAGGTAGCTCGTGCAGAACTGAAGAAACCTGGACGCAAGGCCCTCTCACAAGAGGCTGCTTGCGCGAGCACCGTACCCTAGCGCCGAGAAAAGGTAGGATGCGGAAAGGGCCTGACTGTGGGGAAAGGGAATATTTTGTGTTTGTAGAGGAACAAAGTTGTATGCACATGTTTATGTGAAAGGAGGAGGAATATTTACAACAAGAATGAGGCCCCAATCCGCCACCACCTTTTGCTTTATGCAGCTCCCAGTGGCAAATCCAACCCCCTCTCAAAAACCCCTCCCCATTATGGAGCTCGATCATAACTAATCTGGAAAGGCCTAAAGCATTCAGACCACTTTAAGGCCCTTTTCGCACGCGACTTCGAACGCGAAATGGCCATAGGAGTGACACAGAATCACGAGGACGGTTCTGCATGATGTTCTCGTGATTGCGCAGCACTCCTGTAGCGATCCTGCAGCAAACGTGGATTATATCATTTTCGGCTATTTGCCAAAAATGACCCACAACTGCGCATTCCTCCCACATCCCTCCCGCACTTACCTGGCGTGCGGAACTTCAGGAAGCGCAATGACCACGCTTCCTCCCCCAGCGCAGCCTGGGAAAGTACCCGGCTGTGCTGCAGAAGGAAGGGGCGGAGCTATTGCACTTCCTTCCGTCCAGCATGGAGCTGGTGCAGAGGGAAGCACAGAGGACACGATTCCCTCTCGTAAGAGGTTTTTCACGCAATCCCCACGTGATGGCACCCTGAACAAGGTAAGGTGCAAAAAGAACCTAAATCTTTGTTGTCAGCCTTACCTGTCAACGAGACAACAAACTATGCCTGTTGGAAATCATATCACAAATAATGGGTGATAGCAAGGAATAAGTGAGAAAGTTAAAAGGAGTAGCTGTATAAAGCACTATATATCTCAATAAAAGGCTGGCACTGAAAACAATCTAGAAAGATATACCACATGGAATGAGGAGAGAGATTATTTCTGTGGGTGTCAAGTGTGGTTTCCTGCCTCTTACTATAGAGTGGTAGCTATTCCTCAAGATTGTTCTTTACAATAGGACTACTACATATCTGAAAATAAAAGCTGCAGATTGATCCAGAATTTTATTTGTCTGGAGGAAACATACTGGACAGAAGTTCCACTCAGAATTCTCTCAATAACAAAAAGTGATTTTTGAAGAATTCCTCCTCTTTCTTTAACACCAAAGCTACCATCCCCTGTCTGGAGGGCACTCCCCAATCTACCTGAGTAAATAGTTGAGAGACACAGGATACTGCAAGGTATGAGAATCTTTTCTATTCAGCCAGCTCTGCAGAATGAAAAAAGGAGCCATTCTGTTTATTAGAGGTTTATGCTGAATCCAACACAATAAGTCCATTAGCTGTTATTCATAATTCACCTAATTCATTATTTACATACTTTGACATAATTGACATTGAATTACTTGATATAATGAAATGGCAAATTCTATCGGAAAAAAGAAACTGGGCTGATGAAGTACTGAAATTGATTATTTCAGAAACAGCAGCAGAATGTGCACAGTTTTTTTTTTCTACAACAGTCCATAAATAAGGCTGTATTGGGTAAGACATACTTCCTTCCACAACGAGGCTGACTTCAGGCTAAGAATCACAGAATCACAGAGTTGGAAGAGACCACATGGGCCATCCAGTCCAACCCCCTGCTTTGCAGAAACACACATCAAAGCATTCCCAACAGATAGTCATCCAGCCTCTGCTTAAATTGATAGGATTTTATTAGATTGATAGGATTTTATTGTGCATACATAACTCATCAACTAAACCTTCTTTACAATCAGATCATATACACTTCCTCATTCACATAAGTGATTCAGATAGAGCTCAATGATTACACCATGTTCTGTTCTGTTCCAAGATACATCATTCCATTTGTTCAATGGAATGTTATTTCAGTCTTTCATCAGAGATACAACTTAGCATGCTACTTTTTACAAGTACCTAGTTACTTTATACACTACTCTGATCATGCAACAGGTAATAATTATTACTTAATGATACTGTAGTCCAGAAGGTAACTTCATAAATTACTTGTTACTAACACATTACCATTACTGTTACCGCCGTGTCACTGAAAAATATGAGAAAATACTCTCACTTCTGATTATCCTCTCTCTCTCGAGTCAAATACCTTGCCTGGACTCCTCACCTGCACTCCCACACAGGCACAGCATAGCCGACCATTACTCTGAAAAGTACTGAATTGCAATCTTGGCCATTATAGGAAAAAAATCCTGATTATTTCAAAAAGTAAGTAGTAACTTGTTACACCTAACACATTACTTCCCAGCACAGCACAAAACAGTATTCCTCAGGTAGGCTAGAAAATTATAGTTGGCAATATCAAAAGGTGCTGAAATTTCAGTTGATTTATCAATGGTCCATATAGAATGACCAGTGCAATTTCAGTCCCTAAACCAGATCAGAAACCAAATTTGATCAGATCTACATAATGTGTATTATTCAAGAACATTTGCACTGAGGTGCCACTACAATGCAGAACATCACCGAAAAAAAGGACAACAGATTGGCCTAAAATAGTTGATGGTGGAAGACAGATGCAAATGTTTCTTTAATAGAGTTTTTACTATTGCTCTTTGGGATCACTATAATCTTGCTCTTCTCTGAAGAAGCATTTCTTGCCTCCTGCATGCAACTGGCTAATTCCTCTATAACAAACAGACAAGGGCTGAAACTGGAAGTTCTGACCTCAACTTTTCAAAAATTTGTTTATTTTCATAGGCTGCAAAAGGTGAAAATATCAAGAATAATATAAACAGACACTTCAACCTATACTGATCACAGCAGGCCACCAAGGGCTCCCCCACACTCTCCAAGCAGGCCAGATGAAATATAGCTCACGCCATTCAGAATTAGTCCTCTGGCCTAGGCTCAAGAGTGAAGATTATGGTAGAGAAGATATCTTCATTGTTCATAGTAGCACAACAGACTCTAAAACTGGTTGTAGTTCATATTCAGTTACTCATCAAAAATCTTCTTCCAATGTTATTCTGGCTTTTTTTTTTTCTGTTTCACTTCCCCAAGCTGTATCAAAAACCATGAAGCAGGCCAAGCCCCAACAACAAGGGGAGGGTGTTTAGGAGTGACGTCTTCCAGAAGTCAATCAATGTTTTGACAGATTACCTGTCTCATCTTCAAGAAACATTCCAGAGCTGTTAAAATTTTCCCCAGAGCCATCAGTCTTCCCAGGCAGAATATTTAATAATTCCAAACATATCCATTTCTAACATTTTCCTCTCATTGATTTTTGTGTTCTAGCAATTTCAGCAGGGGAATTAAAATAACACCACTCCATGCTCCAAGATAGGAATGACCAAAAAACATCTTGCTTTCCTTGCACTAAAGGCTCTTCTATATTTTTGCACTAGCCCAGAACATAAGCCATGAGCCCTGAATCTGATCTTCAGGTAGTTCTGCTCACATCAGAAATCATGCTTCTGGACCAGTTGCTAGTGGGAATAGAAACTCCCTTTTAAAAAAAAAAAACTGTTTCATCTTTTGATTACATTTGGCTTTCTTAGCATGGTCATTAAATACCAAAACTCACAACCATCACCATAAAATTTTCCCAGTCTACAAAAAGTTTTCAAAAAATCAGTAAACTACAAATGGTTGAGTAATGCCTCTAAAGGATACTTTTCTGAAGAAATTTGTTCTCTGAATTGGAAGAGCTTTGAATTGCAAAGCTAATTCACTCAAAAGAATCCCCTCATATGCTGCAGAAATTAACATATGAGGATATCCTTTTGAGTCAATAAAACATTTCTTTCATGTACATCAATTAACTCTGATCATTCAGGAGCAGATCTTACAGCTTTATCATAATACAGCATAACTCTAAAACAAGGAATTTTACCTCCCCCTATATTACTAACTTGTAGTATAATTAGCATTAGAGGAACAATTGCAATATGGAAAGGAGGGAATCCACTAACTCCTACAATTTGCTATCCTATTCCATACCACTATTGTGCAGTTTGATCCCTCATATCTACTATGACACCAGGAATCTATCTAGCAGGACAAGAAGACAGTGTGCCAAAAGCATGCTGAAGGGCTGTTCAGCCAAGGTGTAACACAGAACCAGGAACTTACCCAAACGAATTATTACTCAAGCATCAACTGGGAACTGGTTCTTGTTTTTTGCTAGTGAAGACTTAAAAACTGAAGACCTCATGCTGTCAGACAAGATATGTGAGATCATCCAAATCTGCATCCACTACAAATGAGGCATCTCTTATGATCTCAGGATGTTGTGAGAGTGTGGTAACTCCCCAAGGTCCCTGTATGTGATGGTACTAGTGGTGGATTACTCTTCATACAAAGTTTTGTCCACTATTCAAGACCCATTTTGTAGTTCATTTTCTAAGTTTCGAATTGCTATAAACAAAGGAAAGCCCACCAATGCCTGTAAGATTTATGAAAACCTTGATGGAATTCTTTTGCTTTACTGGACTTTAAGCAAAACTGAAGATGATACGCATGATACACTACAAGAAGGGCCCCAGTGCCACAAAAGACTGAAGTATGAATATTCCTTTCAACTGTACTCATGAAGGATGTGTGAAATACTGCTACTCTTTTTTGCAGACAGCACAGTACCTATTTACTGCCACCACCACACCACTATATTTTTAAAATGACAGATTTATTTCTGACCTGTCCTTTTCTGGCTTTGGAATTATATGCAACCCTTATACATAGCTGTGTACAACAAACAGGGAACTATCAATAAATTATTTTTTTTAAAATGGCAGGTCAAGATAAATATAACTTTGAATTTAATGGCTTCCTAAAGTTCTATGGCTCCATTCACACAAGAATGATACAATTAAAAAATCCATTGTAGGGGATGAGAAAATAACGATGTTTCTTTTGAATCTATTTTACTACATTTTATTGTCAGATTCCTGTCAACTAGCATTGGACTTTTATTTCTCACATAAATTGCTGTATTTTTTTTCTAATTCCTAATGTCTAAAACGAGAATTGAAAGTTTCTTTTGGATGCTATTTCAATTAAAATTTGAAAAGCAGATTTACAGTAACTCATACGGTCTTTTTCCACAGCTGGTACCATGGAGAAACTATGGATAGAAATGCATGGCTCTTGAATTTTGATAGTAAGTCTGCTTATTCACTCGCGGTGCCCATCTGACAAAGCGACCTTCCGCCTGCAAGAAATGCAGCTTTTAAAAAGCACCGACATAGACTAAAAACGAAGTCCGAGAAAGAAAGAGGGTGGAAAGGAGGGTTTAAATACCAGAAGTAGTCCGTAATCCAAAACCGTTAGCCAAAAACCAAGATCTGAGTCAAAAACGATAAGAAAAAATGTCAGGAAAGCACAAGCCACTAAGAGAACCTTCTGTTCGCTACGGCAGACAAGAAAGAACAGAGGAGTGACCGCTGCTCGGCGGGCTGAGCATGCGCAGTACCGGCATGGGGGAGGGGCTCCCGCCAAGCTACTAAGCTCTGGAATTTTCCGAACGCTACCACGCAGGCACAAAAGCTCCTATTGTATGAGGCACAGAGACCACGAAGAAGAACTAGTTTTTGACCTTCCTTCTTCATTGTTGTTGCTAAATCTTATCCTAGGCTTTTATTGTCCAATTTTATTGTCCAATTTGCTTGATTTTTCTCAATATTTCTAAACATTTCAGAACATTTTGAAATTTTTCTTAAAGAAAAAATACTTTTTAGAAAACTAGCAAACCTCTCTAAGAAGCTGGAATTCTCCACAGGAGGGGTAGATATGCATTTTTCTTATGACCAGGGATTTAGAATGCTTAAATTGGTTGGACTGGGGAAGAAGCGACAAGCAACAAGAAGTAAGGATTTAATTATGTAACACATTTTATTTTGCATTTCTTTTAAACTGTCTTAGCATACTGTATTTGTCCTGTAGCATTCTGCTAATATATCTTCACAGAAATGGTAACAGAAATGTTGGAGTTAGGGCAGCTAAAAATTCTAATTTTTTTTTCAGAATCATTTTTTCAATTTTTTTTAAATGGAAAAATATTTAAGGCAAATTTTTAGCTGAATTTAAATTAATTTAATTTTTAAGAAAATATCAAAAATTATGCTACATTTCCTTTCTGACATTCATTTAAAAAATAACAGCTAAAACTAAACCTTATCACAAACATACTAGCTGAAATGCAGTGAAGAAAATGTGTTCCTGCAGGTTGCACGTACCCCTTCCCACTGCAATTTTTGATGTGCTCAAGGGGCAAGGGAAATTGTCCCCTTGGGTGCAGAAAAGGATTTTTTGTGTATATGAAAAATAACAAAAAGACTCTGTGGCTGTGGGAAGCCAATGTGCCGCCCAACTCTCTGCAGTTACTTAACCCTGAGCTAAACTTTAGTTTTATCAAAATGAAGTAATGGTTCTCTCACCTTCTCATGTGGTGAGTAATC